>OY101450.1:16422303-16818033 GCA_956483635.1 Panzeria rudis | reverse complement strand
AACACGTCTCTGCTAAGTTTACTGTAAGACTATGAGAGTTAACATGAAGGAATTCAGGTCTTTGTGGGATGGCCAGAGCCAAAATTTAGTTATCCGGTCCAAATATTGACCATTGCAGATAATTTAAAAATTAATACACGTACCGGGTCTGGCATTTGCTGTGATGACCTTGAGTTTTCGAACCCTTTGCACAGAAGGAAGAATAAGAAGTATTGCGTGTTGGAATAACGTTTGTTCCCTAGACATTCTCGGAAAGTCTACGAAGAATTAATGCGCGGAAAAAGGATTAGCTTTAGGTTAGTTGTGAAACTAAAGGATGAACTAGCAGACAATGAAAACGATGATGCTGCCCTTTATTCTTGAACATGAAGTCATTCTTCATAGCAGAAAAAAAAGATCGGCTTTATGTTAGTTTAAGAAGTGGCTGATATGTTGGATCGTCATTGATGATGCCTTTAAAAAAACCTGGAGAAGAGAAAGAATTAAGCATGAACATGGTTAAAGTAGCGCTTGAATTAAAAGCTAAAGAGTGAATTAGGAGGAAGAAAAGAAGATGGTAAAGTACCATGTAGAAGGCGCCTCCATGACTGATAACTTGGTGAGGTTATTCAAGTTCCTTTTGCCAAGGAAGCTATGGTAAAATACCATGAAAAAAACTAAAGAAGAGGGCAGTACTCAAGCTCCTTGATTGATAACTCAGAGCGGCTTCTCGAGTTCGTTGAGAAGAGTTGTTGAAAGACTGCGCTGGAGGGCTGGATTTAAGCTCCATGACTGATAACTCCGTGAGGCTATTCGATTGGATTTAATCTAGAAAGCAATGTCAAAAAATCGTGTAAAGACTATACTAGAGGAGAGTATTCAAGCTCCTTGACTGACAACTCGGACAGGCTTCTCAAGTTCCTGCTGCCAAAGAAGCGACGGCAAAATGCAGTGTAGAAGAGGCCTTGGAGGGAAGAATTGAAGGTCCATGACTACTAACTCAGAAAGGATACTCCAATTCCTCTTGCCAAGAAAGCAAAAACGTTGCTTCTACATTGCTGAACGAGGCTTAGAAAATGTGTCACCACTTCTTTTTCCTCCCCGTCGTGACGGCTAAAAACTTGGCTATTGTTAGGTAGACCCACGCTTTTTGGGGTGTTTCTAAAATAATAGTGCCCTGCAACCAAAGGTTCCGTATTCGCGCTCTTAAAAAATTCATATGTTGCGTTGTTCTATATTTTATCAAAGCGAGGCTGGAGGTTTCTCACCTTTGAGCGTGCTGATCTGGCCTGATCTATCTGGTGGAGGGTGTCATCGATACGTTTGCAGCAGAATGAGATTTGGATACTGGAGAAATTCCCAATGTACGCATCCTGGATCGTCCACTATTATCATGACAAGATTATCTTCACATGATGCCAACTCCAATAGGGAATCCATACTGTCTGAACCGGGTTTTCCAATTTGGAAGTTCATTTGAGTTGAATAAAAAAATTCGTGTTGAAAAAACATGAAAAAACATATATAGCCGATCAACTCCGTTGTGTGTGTGTGGTAAATTTCTTCCCTCGCTTACATTTTTGCATCCTCGTAAGGCAGAGATGATGCACTTTGTGCTAATAAGGTCATGTAAATAAAGAGCATGAGAGAGTAATTTTAGTATTAATAAAACTAATTAGGGTCACTTTGCAGTCGCCTTAATTCGCTCCCAGAACTACTCTTTAACCTCGATCTATTTTTTTAATTCTTTTACATATTTGGTATTGGATTTGTGTGTAAAAAAAAGTTATTTATGTCTTTTAATTTTTGTTATTGTGTCTTAGAGCTTTAAATTATAGCAGCTTTTTTCTTTTATACGTTCTTTTTTTCCAAAATTAATTTAATTGTTTGTGTTTGTATTGTATCTAAAAGGTGCTTTCGTTGTTGTTTTGTTATTTGTTTCAACCTGATTTAAAATACTTCAAAAGAATTTATAATAGAAAAAGATTTTTTTTTTTTCGTTTTTGGTTTTTGATAAATGACATATTTTGATACATATCACTTTTTTGTCTCATGTTACTTTTTCAGACACTGACAAGTCCAGTTTGGTGCAAAGAACTACTGAAGAATTAATGACCTTAGATTGAAATCGTGATTCATTAAATGGTAAGTCTAGAAGAAAAAAAAATGTAAATGAATTAAAAAAGTTTGAACAAATTTTATTAAACAGTTGTAATGATCGGTGAAGATAATAGGCTTAAATAAGGTTTTAATCAGATTAAGTTTAAGTGAAGTATTGGGTATTTTTTAGGAGTAGGAGAACTTTAAATTGGTAAAGATTGTTTGCGAAGATAAGCAACGTAGTTTGTTTCTAGAAGAAAGAAATGTGCATGAGATACTTTGGAAGGAAAAAAGGAAAAGTTAATTAATTCCAACTTACACGGTAGCACATAAAAACAGGTCTTTCAAGTGTATCCTCATGCTTTAAGTTGGAACTAGTTCTAAATTTAATTTTTAACTAGAAATCATTTAAGAGAAATGAATACGAGAATGTTAAAACATTAAAAAAACTCTAGAACGAACTAAAGAACTCTGAAGCGAAGGATCTCACCCACCAAAATCAACATGTTATTATGTTCTCTTGTGTATGTATGTTGGGTTTAATTACACTGTACAACGAAATAAAATTATTTAAAAATTATGTATATGCTTCTAACCACTGATTCTGGTATAAGTCACCAAAACTAAATACACCTAAATCGACGGTTTTAAAGTTAACATTTGGGATTAATTTTAGGGGGAATTAAAGTCCCCCCCCCCACCCTTTTGCGCATAACTATAATGACTTGGCATCAGAATTCTTGTAAGCCTTATGTTTAAGGTATAAGATTTGTTCAGGACTTTAATGTAAAACATGACAAGCAACATTTTTGTAGAATATTTTAATCCTCTAACTCTTTGTTGTATGGGTCTTTTTGTCCATATCTTAAAGAAAGAGCTCAAAAATTCCCGTCAGCGGCAAAATAGCGGGCGGTAATATTTTACAAAAATATTTGCCATAAAATTCTATTATAAGTCTTCAAAGGCACCCAAGCTCCATAATCAACTGGAACGCCAGAAATCATACAAAACTTACAATGTGTTTAAGGGTTAATTTTCTACTTATTGACAATTAGTACTCGGCATAGAAAATCTTGTTAGCCTTACGTTTAAGGTATAAGATGCGTTCAGTACTGTAATGTAAAACATCACGAGAAACATTTTTGTGCAACATTTTAACCCTCTAACTCTTCGTTGTATGGGTCTTTTTGTCCAATTCTTAAAAAAGGGGCATAAAACTCCGCTTCAGCGGCGATATAGCGGACGGTAATGTTTTTAAAAAATATTTGCTATTAAATTTTACTATAAGCCTTCAACGACACCCAAGCTCCATAATCAACTGGAACGCCAAAAATCATTCAAAACTTAAAATGTGTTTAAGGGTTAATTTTCTACTTATTCAGAATTAGTAATCGGCATAGGAAACCTTATGTTTAAGGTATAAGATGTGTTCACCAATTTTATTAAAAGTACTTCAGCAGACATTTTTGTGGAATATTTTAACCCTCTAACTCATCGTTGTGTGGGTCATTTTGTATCTTTCTTAAAAAATTTACAAACAAAAAAACTTCTCTTCAGTGGCGATATAGCGGGCGGTAATGTCTTACCAACATATTTTTTATTATTTTTAAAAAAATTTAAGTAACACAATCAGACAATTAATGCCTAGCAGTGGATTAATTAAGGGTCTATTCACATATTACGTAACGCTATTTTCGGAGGTTTTGTACCGACCCTCCTTCGTAACGCTTTTTAAAAAAAATTTAGTATACAGTATTCATTCCGTAACAAATCTTTAACACCCTCCCCCTAGAGAGTTACGTAATATGTGAATATCCCTTATGTTTTATCTTCTTTGAGAAAGGAATAGTGTAGAGAGAACAGGTGGTGAAGTGGGAGAGAGATAGAAAGCTTAATTCATTTACAACTCTGTTATTGCGCATGTTTTGTAGAGCAGTGTTGCAGCCCCTGTGGTGTCAAGTAGAGGCATTGATTTGTTTATTAGTTATTTTGCTTCGCCGACGTAGCTTGCTACACAGAAAAAACTAAATTTCATTTTCTGTAAAGGAATTCAATGAAATAGTAAATATTTTGTCTACAAACAAATTTGTAAATATAGACAAAAATATCTCAACAATTTCATTGAAAAAAAATCGTGTTTTTTTCAGTGAACAAATTGTTTAAATCTATAAAATAATTTTTCTAAAAATATTTGCAAATTGTAAACAAAACAATTTACTAAATCAAACAAAAAGATTTACTGGATTTTCTAAAAATATTTGCAAATTGTAAACAAAACAATTTACTAAATCAAACAAAAAGATTTACTGGATTTTTTGAAAAATATCAAACAATATTTTTGTATGAATTTATAAAATATTTAGTCTAAAAATACTAAAAAATATTAAACAAAATATATACTGGAAGTGCTGTGAAGTGCATTAGGATATGTTAATATTAATCGCTGCCGGTACTGCCAAAGTAATCAGTGCTATGCCTTCATTACTTTAACAGTCCAACAACAATCAACACAATAACACTTCAATGCACATCAGAAAAATTCATGATATTTTTGTCTTGCCTGAAACTAGTCTTGAACTCAAGACCTCATGGTTTGTAGTCAAACCCGCTAACCGTTCAGCCAACAGCACCCTAAAAAAAAAGAATGAGTTACTTTGGATTATTTTAGTTTAAAGATCTCCGTCTCCAAAAAAAAAGTACAAACCTTTTTAACAATGACTGGCTTTAACACAGTTAATGTTACATATGATGTACGAAGTATACTTCCTACTGCCAATAAGAAAATAAAAAAACAAATGGCGCCTTCTTTTAATTCTACTTAAAACTTTCAACTGAATTTAAGCAACCTTGAAAATGTTAGGCCCTCTACTAATCTTAAAGCCCCTCCCCTTTTTTTCGAAATTGTGAACTAATGCTTTGTTTTTAATCAAAAAACTCAAAACAGATCTTTCTAGTTAAACAATTAGAACTTTTTTGTTTTTTGCATAAACACGAGTTTTTATGTTAAAATATTTAAAATAAATATTTTCTAATCAACTTTAAACAAAACTGAATTCTTAATGATAATACAAGTATTTAATATTAATATACTTTAAAATATTAATGACGTTGTTTATTTAAGTTTATATTCAAATTTAAACAGCTTTTCAATATACAAAGAATATTATAATTCTTTCTAACAAAAGTTCAATGTATTTGGAGCACAAAAACTAAAGATAGAAATAAAAGATAGAAGAATAAAATAAGTAAAAAGATATTTATGAATAAACAGATCAAATTTCAACACCAAAAGATTATTAAACAACGACAACTGCTACACCCAATATGAATAAGTCAGTACGCTGACTAGAATTACTTTAATTTCTAATTCAAATATTCACTTCATTGGTGAAGACATTATAATCGTAACAGATGCATGTATGTACGTACGCATTTACTCTCTTGCAGGCTAGAGATGGGATCGTGATTAGTTTTTCATGATAAAACAGAGTTATTCTTGCACACTCATGAACGAGCTTGTTTTTAAGCCAAAGTGATTCTTATAAGGCCAAATTTCGTAAAATTTTTAGCCAGAAAGAATTGGACATGAGACGACATTTCAAATATCAAGGGAATTAGTAATGGTAATTAATTTCAGAACGTACTCGAAAGAGCATAAGAACGTTCCTTAGTCCCGGTCCACACGTGCAATTATTGTTGCAGCAATTCTTTATTTTTCATTGAAAAAGAACGGGAGAGGAATAGAAATGGTATATATTTCTATTTCAACACTCTCCCACAAATGCGGGAATTGCTAACAAAAATTGTATGTGTGGACCGGGACTTACGGAAGCCGTAGCAATCCCTCGTGAGTAATCATCAGTAATCATATCTTTCTCCCACTCTTGTAGTGGCTCAGTTGCATGTGAATTCAAATCTTGTTTACACTATACATGACTGGAAATAGGATACGAGAATTAATAACACTGTACAACACAAAATAAAATAACATGGCTCCAACGGCAGATTCTAGCAGAGTGTACCAAAAAAATATAAACGTGTATTGGCATTTTGAAAATTTACATCTTGGATTCATTTTAGAGGGAGTTAACGTTCCTGACTCGGCATTGGCAATCTAGTAAGCTTTGAGTTTAAGTTACAAGATGTGTTCAACACTTTTTTTTGTAAACTACCAAGAACATTTTAATCCTTTAACTTTACGATGTATGCTTCGTTTTTTTTTCTCTTTCTTAAAAAAGGAGCAATAAACTCCACTTAAGCGGCGATATAGTGGGCTAAAATGTTCCACAAAAATATTTGCCATGAAACTCTACGCTACGATAGATCTTCAAAGACATCCAAGCTCCAAACTAAACTTAAACGTCAGAAATCATTCAGAACTTAATATGTGTTTAAGGGTTAGTTTCCTACTTATTAAAAAGTAATACTCGTTGTAGGAAATCTTGCAGGCCTTACGTTTACGGTATAAGATGACTACTTTTTATGGAAAACACCACGAGGAATATTTTTCTGGAACATTTCAGCCCGCTATTTCGGTGATGAAGATGAGTTTTTGAGCATTTTTTAAGAAAGGTATAAAAAAACCAATAAAACGAAGAGTTACAGGGTTAAGATGTTCTACAAAAATGTTCCTCGTGGTGTTCAACATAAAAAAGCTGAACATATGTATTATACCTTAAACGTAAGGCTTGCAAGATTTCCTTTGCCGAGTCACTAACACTTTGTACGAAAGGTAAGGAAATTCAACTCCTCCGAAAATGAATCCCAGATGTAAACTTTCTGAACCAAAACTTTGTTACACAGAAAAAATATCAAAAAAAAATTTTAAAACAAAAATTTTTTCTGAAATAAAACTCAATTTTCAGTAAATATTCTTTACTGAATCAGTAAACTTTTTGTTTGGCTTTTATTTAGGACGCAAAAACATAAAATAACAAAAAAAAATCGTTTTCGTAAAAGAAACAATCCCGATTACGACATACACATAAATGAGAACAAACACAATGATAACAAAAGGAATGCGAGTTTGTTTACTGACGTTTTTTGATTAATTTAGAGTCTTTATATAAACATTCAGACTTGAACACATTTAACAAAGTAATATTTCATAAATCCTTAATGACGTTATTGTTTAAAACTTAAAAATAATATTAAAAAAAGTTTTTACTGACTCAGACAAAAAGTTTGTTTGATATATTCCAAAAAATCCAGTAAACATTTTTGTTTGTTTCAGTAAACGATTTTGTTTAGAAATTGTAAGTATTTTTAGACAAATTCTTTTATAAATTCAAACAAAAATATTGTCTACAAAATAGTCCAGTAAATATTTTTGTTGGATTCAGTAAATTATTTTGTTCAGCATTTGTAAATATTTTTAAACAAATTTTTTTATACGAATTGTCTTCACTTTTGACCTCATGACACTTGTCATCATTACGATGCCAACTTTTACACCAATTGGTCATATTGTTTTTAATATCAATAATGACAATCTATTATCACTGGAATGGATGGCTAGGGATTATTAAATTCAAATTTTCTTAACTTTACTTGTTTCTATTTTAATTGTACTTGCTGTTATTATTATATTTTTAATTTGCTCTCTTAATTCATCGCATGTTTATAAGCCAAGGACGCCTTTACCACCTCAGCCACGTCACCATTTAATATAACGAAAGCATAAACTCTACATAGATATCACTATCTTTGATTTTGTTGCTACATACATATGCTGACCAAGTGTCATCAATATGAAGAAATGGAGTCGTATTTTCGATCGTGTATGTGTTTTGTCTTGGCATGTATGTTATTCTTTGCACTGATAGCATAACCGTCATAAGACTGATGTAATTGTTCATCAATACTATGAAAACTGACTACGCGTTTCACTTCATAACATTTTTCATTACTGCGATGTCAACTTTTACATCAGTTGATCATCTTGTCATAAATTATAATAATGACAATTATGTCATCATTGGTATAACTATAGAAATTAAATTTTAATTTTCTTAATCTTACTTGTTTCTGTTTTAAATTTACTTTTTTTCATCCTTTTTAATTTTGATGCTACATACATATGACGACTATGTGTCATCAATATGAATACGAGGTGTCATATTCTCATTCTGTACGTGTTTTGTCTCTGCACGTACACAATTTTATGTACACTGATAGATATAAGATGACTTCAAAACTGTGAGAAGTGTCTTTTTTTATCCCGTGATACTTGTCATCCTTGCGATGTCAATATTTACATCAATTGGCTATGTCGGTTATGTTGTCATCGATGGCAATGATGACAAATTTATCATCAGCGAAATAATTAAAAATCTAAGTTTTACGTTTCTTACTTCTGCTTGTTTCTTCTTATAGAATTTTTATTATACTTCTTGTTATAGAATTTTTACTTCTTATTACTTTTTATTATAGAATTTTTATTTTTTTGTAATACGGATATTGATCCAAGGCTGGTCAATTCATCGCATGTTTGTAAATCAACTCCTTTATCACATCAGCCACGTCCACATGTGAAATATCGACAGCTGAACGTAAAGAGAAACATTATATATGATGTTGATGACTAAGTGTCATCAATATGAGGACGTGGTATTATAGTTTCGTTCGCTTAAGCATTCTGTCTCTGCATGTATGCTATTCTGTAGATGTTATTAATAGTTTTTTTTTCTATAGTAACGATTGTGAATATAACGGGTGTTTTTTTAGAGGTATAGAACTTCGAATTGAAATAAAACACAAGAAAATCGTTTTAATGTCCATCAATTTGGCTTTATTGGAAGGATAATTTTATGCCATTAATGTTTAAATATGATTTCGGGCATGTGGCCGCCGCGGCTGGCTCGAATAAAGCCAATTCTACAGGTCCAATTTTCAACCACTTTTTCGAGCATATGGGGCCGTATGTTGGCAATAACGCCACGAATGTTGGCTTCCAAGTCCCCTAACGTTTCTGGTTTGTTGGCGTAGACGAGCGACTTCACATATCCCCAAAGAAAATAATCCAATGGTGTCAAATCACACGATCTTGGTGGTCAATTGACAGGTCCATTCCGCGAAATTATGCGCTCATCGAATGTTTCCTTCAATAAATCGATTGTGACGTGCGCTGTGTGGCATCTAGCGCCGTCTTGTTGGAACCACAACTCATCCACATTCATGCCATCCAATTCGGGAACAAAATAGTCGGTTATCATGGCTCTATACCGGTCTCCATTAACGGTAACTGACTCTCCAGCATTATTTCGGAAGAAGTATGGCCCAATGACTCCACCAGCCCATTGAGCACACCAAACAGTCAGTTTTTGTGGATGTAATGGCGTCTCAAGGGTCTCATGTGGATTCTCTTCACTCCAAATGTGGCAATTTTGCTTGTTGACGTAGCCATTCAACCAAAAATGAGCCTCATCACTGAACAAAATTTTGCGATGAAAATCAGCATCGAGATCAATCTCATTTTCGGCCCATACATCAAAATCACGACGCATTGCATGGTCTCGCGGCTTTAATTCTTGCACAAGCTGGATCTTGTAAGGTCGCAAGCCAAGATCTTTGCGCAAAATCTTCCATAAAGTTGATGGACAAAGCTCCAATTGCTGTGCACGGTGGCGAATCGATTCATTCGGGTCCTCTTCAACACTTTGCTCTACAGCGGCAATTGTTTCTTCGGTGCGCACTGTTCAACGTCTCTGCGGATGCGTATTATCACATAGAGTAAACGTAGTGCGAAAACGATCCATGGTTAACCGAATTAATTGCTCTGATGGACGATTATGTCGACCATAAAATGGACGGAGCTTGCGATAAACTTCGCGAACTGAACCATTATTTTCGAAATAAATTTGCACGATTTGCAAGCGTTGTTCTTTTGTCAACCTGTTCATGATGAAATGGCAAACCAAACTAAATATTAATCACTTGACAGCTGACAAAATGACCGCCAGTTAAAAAAGTGATGCCAACTTAAAGTTCTATACCTCAATAAAAAACACCCATTACATTAAAGCGATACTATATTTTTCAACTTTTTGAAAATTCGTTTCAAAACCAAACTTTATAAATAAAAAAAAATTAAAATTTACTTTTAAATACAGATTTCAAACATTAATACCAAAATATAACATATTTCTTTTATACGTAACTATATGAGGTGTTACAAAATATGTGTCATCAACTTGATGTCATTGCAGTCATAGCATAAGTGACACTTAAAAAAATGCAAACTCCAGATTTACGTAATTCTTCGCCTTATTGATGTCATTTGTCAAATTATTGATGTGAAAATTCTGCGGAAAGGACATTATTAATATGAAGATTAATTTTGTACAAGTGTAGGATATTGCTATTTCTGACAAAGTGGCGGAGCGTGAGGAAAAAAACATAATTACAATTTTTGACAAAATGTTTTTACACTCACATTCGTTTACTCTCACGTTGTTGGCAGAGAAAATTACTCACGAAGAGCTGTGCTTATGTCTAATAAATACACAGTTATTTCGTTAATGCGTTTAATTACCCTGTAGTTCGCAAGTAATGGCTTCGTTAAATGTTAAAATATACTCACTTGGGAAACACGAAATGTGATTGCTGAGAAACAAGTACATCTGAATAATAAATGAAACAAAAAAAATAATTTTTAACAAATACTCTTTATAAAACAATACTGGCAAAAATCCGACTCCAAAATAGAGAGACGGACTTACAGATGCCGGTAACACGGATGGATGGACGAACAAACAGTTTAAAACTAAAAAAATCTAAGCAATGGCCTAGCAAAGAGCGCGCTAGTAGCGAGTTGCACGAAAAGAACTATTTTTCTATGTGCATAGATTATGTAACTTGTCTTGTGACACTTTCAGATCTATCGGGTATTATGAGAAGTACTTTATGGTTTGAGCACTTGAAAACCCAGGGTATCTATGCTATGTCTGCTGCTTAAATTCGAAAAGTAGCAAAGAGAAGAGAAAAAACGAAGTGTTAAAAAATAATAACAAGACAATTGTCAACATACATATTGAAAGATACTTATCTTTAACTAAAACATAAATACAAAAAACACTTCTAAAGATACTCATACTAGATACTACTATAGAGATATACCCAGTCAACATAATTAAGAGCATTAAATACTATTCTTAATTTTTTGGAAATAAAAGGCAACAAAAGTTGCTTGCACTCGCTGAATTTGAAACAGAGAAATTGCTCGAGCGGAAAAAGTGGCATTAGAAAAGCGGACTACTATCAAAACACAGCAAAGAGGTATTTTTGGTGGCAAAAAAGAACTAACTCACTAAGAACCCATAATTTGTTTTGGTAAATATTCACATTTCCTGCTAAAAATAAAATCTAGTGAATTTACTTAAATATTTTATAACGAAAACTGATGAAAATTGTCATGCAACTCAGTACGTTCGTTATACATGTAAGTAATTTTCACTGCTACCATTTTAGTAGCGTTTTTGTTAAAATACATAATATTCTTGTTACTGCAACAAAATGTCCTAAAAACATTCTCCAACTTTTAACAATCGCCTGAACAAATTAATAAATATAAAAAATAAATGAAAAAAAAAATTTTTATAAAAATTTTGTTTTTAAAAATAATCAAAAATAAAAACACAACAAAAACTCCGTCCGTTTTCTATAAACGTATTATATATATATTAACCTATATGTTCCAAACAAAATGAGCCATATTTCATTACAATCGACCCACAACTTTTGATTTTATTCACAATTAAGTAAGTTAACTTAATTGACAAAAGTCAATATGTTATGTCAGTTATTTTTACTGCTAACATTTTAGTAGAGTTTTCATTAAAATACATTATTTTCTTGTGGCTGCAACAAAATGGCCCAAAAATATCCACCAACTTTTACCAACCGTCTGAACAAATTTATAAATATAAAAAATAAATGAAAAACAAAATTTTTTTTATAAAAATTTTGTTTTTTAAAAATAATCGAAAATAAAAACACAACAAAAACTCCGTCTGTTTGCTAAAAACGTACAGGTAAATGTGTTCCAAACAAAATGAACAATATTTCATTAAAATTGACCCACAACTTTTGATTTTATTCACAATTAAGTAAGTTAACTTAATTGACAAAAGTCATGTTATTTAATACGATATGTCAGTTATTTTTACTGCTAACATTTTAGTAGCGTTTTTATTAAAATACATTATATTCTTGTTACTACAACTAAATGGCCTAAATATATCCACCAACTTTTACCAACCGTCCGAACAAATTTATAAATATAAAAAATAAATGAAAAACTAAATTTTTTTTACAAATTTTGTTTTTTAAAAATAATCAAAAATAAAAACGCAACAAAAACTCCGTCCGTTTGCTAAAAACGTATAGGTAAATGTGTTGCAAACAAAATGAGCCATATTTCATTAAAATCGACTCACAACTTTTGATTTTATTCACAATTAAGTAAGTTAACTTAATTGACAAAAGTCAATATGTTATGTCAGTTATTTTTACTGCTAACATTTTAGTAGCGTTTTTATTAAAATACATTATTTTCTTGTTACTGCAACAAAATGGCCTAAAAAATCCACTAATTTTTACCAATCGCTGAACAAACTTATGAATATAAAAAATAAATAAAAATTAAACTTTTTATAAAAATATATGTTTTTCAAAAATTATTAAAAATAAAAACACAACAAAAATTTCGTCCTTTTTCTAAAAACGTATAGGTAAATGTGTTCCAAAAAAATGAACCATATTTTATTAAAATTGACCCACAACTTTTGATTTTATTCACAATTAAGTAAGTTAACTCAATTGACAAAAGTCAAGTTATTTAATATGATATGTCACTTATTTTTACTGCTAACATTTTATTAGCGTTTTTATTAAAATAGATTATGCTCTTGTGGCTGCAACAAAATGTCCTAAACATATCCACCAACTTTTACCAACCGTCTGAACAAATTTATAAAAATAAAAAATAAATTACAAAATATTTTTTTATAAAAATTTTGTTTTTTAAAAACAATCAAAAATAAAAACACAACAAAAACTCCGTCCGTTTGCTAAAAACGTATAGGTAAATGTGTTCCAAACAAAATGAGCCATATTTCATTAAAATCGACCCACAACTTTTGATTTTATTCACAATTAAGTAAGTTAACTCAATTGACAAAAGTCAAGTTATTTAATTTGATATTTCAGTTGTTTTTACTGCTAACACTTTAGGAGCGTTTTTATTAAAATACATTATTTTCTTGTTACTGAACAAAATGGCCTAAAAAATCCACTAACTTTTACCAATCGCTGAACAAACTTATGAATATAAAAAATAAATAAAAATTAAAATTTTTATAAAAATATTTGTTTTTCAAAAATTATTAAAAATAAAAACACAACAAAAATTTCGTCCTTTTTCTATAAACTTATAGGTAAATATGTTTCAAAAAAAATGAGCCATAAAAAAGATAAGGGGTACCCCTTACAAATGTATTTACATTGTCACAGCAATTAACGGGTTATTATTTTGATTACTTGAAGCTAAAAAATATGTAGTCAAATAAACAAATTAAAATAAAAAAATGTATGCACATTCATATATTATTTATATATAAAATAATATATTTTTTCACCCAGCTGCGATACGAACTTCGTTCAGATTTGAAGACAAGTACTTTATGATAGTTAAAAATTTTTCGGAAAATCAACAATTCACATTGTTGATATAACAATAATCTTAATTGAAATTGAAATCAACAAAACTATTTTTTTTAATTTTTTTCTGATTTTCCTTTAACTTACAATTTCGTAATTGTATTTACAAAAATCGTTGTAGGTTCAAAATCAATTAATTATTTAATTGATATAACAAAAAAGTTAATTGTATTTAAACAGTTTTCTGTGTACAAACACATGTTGACTTAATAAGTGGTTGTCTATTTATTTTGTTAATACATAACAACAAATTATAACTATTTTCAGATAATGAGAAAAATACGTACTCTAATTTTATCAAAAACCAAGTAGTAGTTCTATTTTGAGGCATAGCAATAAGATAAATAAGTACCACTCATTACTTTGTAACCCATTAATAAAGTACTACCGATTACAAAAATGACAAAAGTTTTTGATGGGAGGGTAACATTTTTGAAATAATAAACGTATCCTTGCTCGGAATTAGACAAAGTTTGGTCCTAGCACTATGGATATTATAAATAGCTTATGTGCAAAATTTTTTAAAAATATAATTATTATGTTAGTAGTTGGGGAATTTTTTAATTTAAGAATCCTTTCGCCGATATCAATCATATTCTGAAATTCAAACAAATGTGTCAAATCTTATCGCTCTACGATAACTCCTTTAATTTTTTTTTTGCTGTGCACTACAGCAGATATTTTTTTCGTAAGGTTACCTCCTGTTGCGTTTGTTGATGCGCCGCGCCAACCACCTTAAAGTTAACTCATTTACCAAAGCACCTGTTAACTATTTCATTCATTTGTTTGCTGGGTTATATCTCTAAGAATACTTCTTCGTATCAAAGGTGTATGCGTAACAAAAATACAATGCTTATTAAATAAATCGTATATGGACAACTTTTAGTAATATATATTTTTTCATTTTCATATTTTTTTATGAATTTATAGAAAGACATGAACAAAATGCTTGTATTTTTTTTTAATTTATGCATTATAAAGTGGTTTGGTTTCATAAACGTGTAGCTTTTTTCTCTTCGATTTATCATATATACTACTCGTATACATACGAATATACGCTTTAATACAAGTTAACTGTGAGATAATTTACATATTAAATAGTTTAAACAAGTGTTTGCTTAAAAGCAACACCAGCAACATGGTTTAATATGATTAAAATTTAAAGACGGAAATTACAGACAGTTCTAGTCGTGTATCTTAAAAGCCACATTCCAATAATTTTGTCATCTGGCTGGATTAAAGAATTAACAAATTACTGACATAATCAGCTTTTGTTAGACTAAAAAATGTGAAATGAAAAATAGCAACTAGTTTTTCGAGAGATGGCAAAATTGAAAAGAGAGGCGAATATGAACTTTATAATTTTTAAATTTCAAAATTGCCTGTAGATTGTGGTAACATAATAGTCTCTTAAAAACATGTATTTCACGTTTTTTAATATTTTTGTCATTCGTTACCTCACTTTGGGACGATATGATTTCTATATTATTTCACTTCAAAATCAAAGCAAAAGAACTAGTAAATAAAATAAATTATTGTAAAACTAATTTCCATTACCTTTCCCTTGCTATTTGCTTATATTCTGCATACCGTTTTTCTAGTTTTAATTATTCTCTATAACGTTTTAAGATCACTGCTCTGTTCCTTTAAAACCCAAAACAATAACAAAAACACAGAAATCAGATATTAGAAACTTCCTTTTTTGTCCAGACAAATAGACAAGTAACGACCCTAGAAGGCAAAGAACCAGTTACAAGACAGGTCACGTGACTGGTTCCCAAGGACTAGCAACCGGTTCGAGTTCCTGAACTTTATATGAAAGGGACCGGTAACTTTTACAAGGCGTTGTTATGTAAAGGGTGGGAGGGCCAATTGACATACTTAAGATCTTTGGTGATAGGTTCAAGACCCAAACTAAGGCTACTTGTCCTGTGATGGGTTCTTTAATACTAGCTGAATTACTGTACTTTAAACAAATATTTTTAATTTGGAAAAAATCTGCTTGTGCAATGAGGGTTTTTTCCCTAACATTTTTGTTCTAGTTTTGTGATATGTTGTGATATGATTCTTTTCTTTTTCTATTTGGCAGAAACGCCACTATATATCCATTAATCTAGAGACAAAACATAGTCAAACTGCATACTTGGTTTTTAATTTCCTCATATTTTGTCCTTTTTAAAGGACTGAACATCTTTCATCCAAGCTTATTTTAAATAATTTATTTTTAATATTTGTTTCTGATATGTTTTACCAAACTCTAGGTACCAAATAAATGGGAAGACTGTAGAATTTCATAAAAATATTTACTTCATTTCCCCCGAACAAACATATAAAAAAATGTCCTTTTAAAAATATATAAAAGTGTTCACTAAAAAAATTTTTTTTAAATTATATCTCTTTTAGTACAAAAGCTGCGATTGTTTTATAAAAATTGTATGTAGAACATTAATTTAGAAGAAACAATCATTATTTTTGAGCCGAGAGCGATAAAAACATAAAATGTGTGTGCATTTTAGAGTTTATTGAATGTAAATATAATTTAAGAAATTTATTATTTGACATATTGTCTTAATTTTATTTTAAATGAAATTTATTTGCTGGAGTTTAAGCCATTGTCTATATGCAGCATTTCGTTGGTGCTTTACCAACTCATCAGAATAATAAATTTCTTATTAGATTTTATTTTTCATTTTGCCTTATAAATACTTTTATTGTTAAAAATAAAATAGATTCATATCGAATAAAAAAAATATTTGCTGGGTTTTGTGAAAGTTTCAAAGCCTACAATGCTTATTTTTTGAAAATCATTTATATATTTGTAAATTCTCAAATGGTTTTTAAAAGTTTGTACATAAGATAAAGGGCTTTTAACTGTTCAAAATTGTGTTTAAAGTCTGCTGATGAGTTGGTAAAGCACCAAAGAAATGCTGCATATAGACAATTGCTTAAACTCCAGCAAATAAATTGCATTTAATGTAAATATATATTTTTATATCTATTGCAAAAATATCAATTAAAGATTTTGAAGAAAATATTTAAAATATTTGTTTCCAAGGACATCTTTTAAATTTTTGTTCAGTTGATCTAAAACTTTTCTTCCATATCCTTGGCATAAAAGCCACTATATATCAATTAATCTAGAGACTAAACATAGGTAAACTGCGTACTTGGGTTTTTATTTCCTCATCTTTTGTCCCTTTTTAAGGACCTTAAATTTTTTGAGAATGCTTATGTTAATAATTTTTTTCCCATTAATATGTAAATTTTTTTTAGCAAAACCTAGTGGTAAAATAATCTGTTAGAATGTAGAGTAAACTCGTACCCTTCTGCTAAGGGGCTATTCACATATTACGTTTTTATACTCCCCCTTCGTAACGCTTATTACAAAATTTTCAGTAACAGTTCGGCACCGATAATCGTCAGAAAAAAATCGGCACCGATAATCGGCACGAAAAATCGGCACCGATAATAGGCACAAAAAATCGGCACCGATAAGCGGCACAAAAATCGTCACCGATAACCGGCAAAAATATTGGCACCGATAATCGGCACAAAAAGCTGGCACCGATAATCGGCACAAAAAATCGGCACCAATAATCGGCAGAAAAAATCGGCACCGGTAATCGGCACAAAAAATCAACACCGATAATCCGCATAAAAAATCGTCACCGATAATAGGCACAAAAAATCGGCACCGATAATCGGTAGAAAAAATCGGTACCGGTAATCGGCAGAAAAATCGGCACCGATAATCGGCACAAAAAATCGGCACCGATAACCGACAGAAAAAATCGGAGCCGATAATCGGCACCGATAACCGGCACAAAAAATCGGCACCGATAATCGCACAAAAAATCGGCACCGACTAGCGACAGAAAAAATCGGCACCGATAATCGGCAAAAAATCGTCACCGATAATCGGCACAAAAAACCGGCACCGATAATCGGCACAAAAAATCGGTACCGATAATTGGCACAAAAAAACGGCACCGATAATCGGAAAAAAAATCGGCACCGGTAATCGGCATCAATAATCGGCAGAAAAAATCGGTACCGATAATCTGCAGAAAAATCGGCACTAAAAATCGGCACCGATAACCGACAGAAAAAATCGGCACCGATAATCGTCACCGATAATCGGCAGAAAAAAATCGGCACCGATAACCGACAGAAAAAATCGGCACCGATAACCGACAGAAAAAATCGGCACCGATAATCGTCACCAATAATCGGCACCGATAATCGACACAAAAAAGCGGCACAAAAAATCGGCACAAAAAATCGGCACCGATAATCGGCAGAAAAAATCGGCAACGATAGTCGCCACAAATATAGGCCGTCGATATAAAAGCTTATGCTAGAACGGCTTAAAGGTAATGGGGGTTATCGTGGTTGGCGTTTTTCGACTTCAAATTCGGCAATTTGTAGTAGATTAAAGAAACCAAGAAACATTTTTCTTTAATCTAGTACCAAAGGATACATTTTCGCCACAAAATCGCCAACTACGATAAGGTGGAATGTTTTTAAAGTTTTTTTTAATGGTTTTGTAATAAAACTGGACAACACCTTTGTAAGTTATGACAAAATCAGTGGAGCGAGCAGTCTTTTCAAAAATCTAAAATTTTAGAAAAAAAAACTATGCATATAATTTGAAATTTCGACAGTTTTTGTAGTTAGGGGACCATAATACACCAAAAAAATATAATGGCACAACTTGGCATTTTTCTTGTTGCATAATGTTATTTAGGTCGCAATAACTTCCGAAACCTTTGAGTTTATAAAACAAAAATTTATTCAAATTAAAATTCGTGGGCATATTACAACAAAATTGCTCAAACCGTTTTCAAGTAATGGCACAATCAAGCGAATAGCCTCTTGAAAAAATCCAAAATTTTCTAAAGAAACATTTGTTAAAATAACTAATCCGTAGAATTTAAAATTGTTCTTGTTTTTGTTGTTAGAATTGTTACGAAAAAAAAACGAATAACTCTATGTAATGTTAAAAATTTTTCTTAATTACAAATGAGTTCACAGTATTAATTAAAGTTCATTTAATTTATATTCAGTTTACATCGATTAAATATTTAAAACTAAACCTTAAAATGAATTGCATAATTAATTCTCTTCTCGTAGCCTTTTTGTAAATAATTGACCTCTTTTGTCTTTGGCAAAATTGTTTTGAATTTTGTGCAAATATTTTACTATTTTTGACTATTTGATTAGAAAAGAAAAGAAAAAATACCAAAAATTATACAAAACAATTCGGTGGACATTTTGAAATTACAATTCAAATTTAAACATCCGGTTAAATGCTGAAAGACGTTCTTATGCATGGATTCATATCCTGTGCTACAAAATAGTGCTAGACTTGAATATAATTTGTATAAATTTTGATTTTCTTCACTCTTTTTTTTCCGGTTTAGTAAAATATCAGACTGCTTTGAATTGCGCTTGGTTCTTCTCTCTAACATACATGGGGGGTAGCACATTGCCCTTTTTTTTGCGTTCAAATTCTCATTTGTCGTTCGTTATGTATTCTAATGAAGAAAGCAAAAAAAAAAAAACAAATGCATTTAAACAGCGGATATGTGATTTTGTAAATGTGTTAAATATGTGTATGAGTGTGTTTGTGTATCGCTGAGTTTGCAACTTAAATCACTGGTCGTCCGTCGTTGGTATTGAATAAATTTCTTTTGGGGCTCTAAAGTCAGAAAGGTCGTATAAATTTGTATAACTTTTTACTGTTGTCGTTGTTGTTGTTGTTGTTATTTTTTCCAAAGTGTTGTTTACATAAATTTATTTTTGGTGTCTTTTATAAATGTTTGGCATACGTAATTGGAGCAAAAATACTGCATTATTAATTTTATTTATATTTGTTTCTTTTTTCTTTTTTTTTCTTCTAAACAAATGTATGTGCATTACAAAAAACGTGCAGAGAAAAAAAGAACACTGAAAAATATATCTTCTAAAGCGCATTGTCAGAATAAAGAATAAAGTACAGTGGCTGAAAAACGTTTTATTGTAGAATTACAGATATGTAGTAATCTTACAGGCAGTGCTGATGAGTTTTTGAAGGGATTTGCAAACTCACGATTTCCTTGAGCTTTCATACACAGACTTTTGAAATTGTTCTCCCCCAAAGAACATTTGTATTAAAAAGTCTTTCTAACTACACTGTACAACAAAATAAGTGTTTTTCTTTCTTTCAAAATAACAAAGTTCTAGCGACTGATTCTGGCAGAGGGCATCAACAAAATATACACATGTATTGGCGTTTTCAAAATTTACATATGAGACTCATTTTAAGGAGTTAAATTTCCCACCATTTTGCACATACTTATACTGACTCGCAGAGTATATCTTTTAGGCCTTACGTTTAAGGTATAAGATGTGTTTAGCACTTTTATGTAACATACCACGTTTAACATTTATTTGTAGAACATTTTAATCCTCTATCTCTTCGGGGTACTGGTCTTTTTGGCCTCTAAATAAATAAGGGGCAAAAAACTTCCCTTCAGAGGCTATATAGTGGAGTTAATTGTTCCACAAACACGTTCCTCGTGGTGTTTTACATAAAATTGTTGCACACATCCGAAACCGTAAACGTAAGCCCTACAAGATTTTCTATGCGGCGCTAGTATAACTTTGTCTAAAAGGGAGGAAGATTTAGGCCGCTATTATGATTCACAACTCAACCACTATAACCGCTATTATGACTCAACTCAACCATTTTTTTTGTATTATGATTCACAACTAATTTTAGTTGTCTTCGAAAAAATGTTCGAAAAAAGGTTCTTATTTATACTCTCTGTTTTTTGAAATCATAAAATATTTTAAATATTTTTAGTCTGGGCCTTACTATTTTTTCTTAAGATTTTATGTTTTATGGATATGGCAACAATATGGGTTGACAAATGGGATAGATTGGCGCCTAAAAGTACAATTTTAAAAGTAATTAAAAGTAACACAATAGTCGAAATAAAAACCAAAACACAACTGATAAAAAAAACAGTTGTCCCACTTTGATGAAAGTTGTAATCCATAATAAGGATTTGACAACTACGACTCAACTATTAATTTAGTTGTGAATCATAATAGGGGCCTTAACTCCTCCTAAAATAAATCACAAATGTAAAGTTTCAAAACTGCGATACACATATGTATTTATTTGGTGGCCTCTATCAGAATCAGTTGTTAGAAGATTGTTATAAAAATAAATGATATTGTTGTACAGTGTAAATATTAGCATTTTTGCAAAAATTATCCATCGATTTTCATGAAATAAAGCTTATTTTATAACTAGTATAAGTGGCTTTATGGTCAGTTAATAAAAATGGCAAGTTTTTGCCATTTAAAATTTTTTTAAATAAATTTTTAAACAAATTAAGTAAAGTGCGACTTTGGCTCGCACACGAAGGTTTCCGTACAAATTCACATACATATGCACATATATCATTTACGAATACACATACATATGTATATCATTTTCCGTTTTTGCTCCTTTTTTCATTTTGACAGTTTATTCGTGTGCTTTTGGTTTAATTTTGGTTTTTAAAATTTTTTTTTACGTTATTTGTCGTTTTGGCGATTTTTTTGGTTTCGGCAGTTTTTTTTTCATTTCCGTAATATTTTTCGTTTTTTTGCGATTTTTGGTTTTTTGCAATTGTTTTTGCCGATTTTTTTAGTTTTGACGATTTTTTGGTCTTCGCGTTTTTTTAACGTTTTTTCGCTTTTTGACGATATTTTTAGTTATAGCGATTTATTTAAGTTTCGGCGCTATTTCAGTTTTGGCGCTCTTTTCGATTTTGGGGACTTTTTTCGGTTTTTGGTGATTTTTTAGTTTAAGCGACTTTTTTTGGTTTTGGTACTTTTTTTCGCTCTGGCGATATATTCGGTTTTTGGCGATTTTATCTAGTTTTGGCGCTTTTATTTTCCATTTGGTGATTTTTTAAAATTATTGTCGATTTTTTCGTTTTTGATGATATTTTTAGTTATAGCGTTTTTTTAGTTTAGTGCTTTTTTAGTTTTAGTGCTTTTTTGACGCCTGTTTTCGTTTTTTGGGGGTTTTTTTTAGCTTTTTTGGTGATCTTTTTAGTTTTGATGAATTTTTGTGCTTTAGCAGTTTTTTAATTTTGGTGATTTTTTTCTCTAAGCGCTTTTTTCAGTTTTGGCGCTTTTTCGGTTTTGGGAGCTTTTTTCGGTTTTCGGTGATTTTTTAGTTTGAGCGACTTTTTTTGGTTCTTTTTTTCGCTCTGGCGATTTTTTCGGTTTTTTGGCGATTTTATCTAGTTTTGGCGCTTTTATTTTCCTTTTGGTGATTTTTTTAAATTATTGTCGATTTTTTTTCGTTTCTGATGATATATTTAGTTATAGCGTTTTTTTAGTTTTAGTGCTTTTTTTTAGTTTTAGTGCTTTTTTGACGACTTTTTTCGTTTTTTGGGGTTTTTTGTAGCTTTTTTGGCGATCTTTTTAGTTTTGATGAATTTTTGTACTTTAGCGGTTTTTTTTAATTTTGGTGATTTTTTTTCTCTAAGCGCTGTTTTCATTTTGGCGTTTTTTCGTTTTGATATTTTTTAATATTGGATTTTTTTAGTTTTAGCGTTTTTTTTCTTTAATTTCAAGATTTTACCTCTTACGGTTTCCAAGATACAGCAAATTGTCTAAATTACATAGTCAAAATTACATTAGCTGATAGAACACCCTTTAATTTTTATTGCTTTAAATATCGGTGTTAAATGGTGTAGTCTATTTTACAGACTACACCAATTAACACGAACTTTGAAAATGTAAAGTGTCTATATATAAGTGTCTGTATATTACATTAGTATTTCAACATATTTCGTTGCTCGCTTTAGAACACTCTTTAATTTTTAACTGGCATATATTTGTTGTAGCGGTCAACGTTTTACATATTCTGTGAAAATTTCAGGTCCGTAGCTCTTACGGTTCCCGAGAAAACAGCCTGTGACAGACAGAAAGACGGAAAGACAGACAGACGGACAGCGTAGCGAAAGCAATAGGGTTCCTTTACACTTTTGGTGTACGGAACCCTAAAAATGAAAATATTCCAATTTTGCCTAAAAAAATATATTTTTCATCATTGCGGTCTGAATAATTTCGAAACTATTGAGTTTGTAAAAAAATATTCAAGCGGCTTAAAGTTTTGTTTTAAAATAAAAAAAAATTAAAAAAATTTTGAAAACAGATTCAACAGGATACATCTAAAAAAGATGTGATATCTTGTAAACGGCTGGACCAATTTTATTCAAACATAGCTAAGAACACTCGATCAAGTCACCTTTCAAACAGACAAACTAAATCAAAATCGGTCCAGCCGTTTGGTCTGTACGAGGGTTCGCACATCCACACAGCTACACAGACACACACTACAAACTTATAACAACCCTTTTTTAGTCGGGGGTTAAAAAAAATTTTAAATTGCCACCGCTTTTGTAGTTAGGGGACCATAACACATCAAAAAAATATTGTGCTACTCCTTGGCATTTTTCTTGTTACATAGTGTAATTTATACTGGAAATTTTATAAGAAACGTTACGAAGGGGTTGAGTGGTTAAAAACTCCAATTCACGTTGTTTCAACTTGAAATAACTTTGATTCAACACAACGGCTTCGTGTTATTTCAGTATCAACTTCGTTTTGATTTAACTGTACTGGAATATTAAATCAACATGAAATATAGTTATTTCAAACAGAAAAATATTCTTGTGAAGGTTATTGTAAAATCAGGTTGAATTAACATGAAATACCTATGAGACAAAATTACTACCGAAAAATGTTAAATTAACCTTGTTTTCGACGATTTTATTATGCCATTTTTCGGTATCCATTTCGTAAAATAGTACTTCTCTGTTGCTAACCCTTTAACAATACATTTTTCATATATTTTTATATTTTAATTCATTCTACAATTAATAACTTACCACAAACAAGTTATTTTTTTATTTTTCTTTGTCATTATTTAAAAATTTAAATTAATTTATTCGTAACGTAAGAAATCCGTAGGCGTATAATTTTTATTATAAAATAATTTAAGTTAAATGATGATTTTGTTATTTTTTTTCCACAAAACATTTCTTTCAACAAAAATATAAATTTTCTATGACACTTTTTTAAATGAGCAACAACAAAAGTGATTCTTTTTAAAATAGAATATTATATATATTTTTTTAAAATAATTTTTGCGTGTTTTATTTAATATTTTTTTTATATAAAATATTGATTTAATTAAGGCTGGCTGATAAATGCTTAAATTTATACATTTATTACGTTTCACAAAAACAAATTAATAATGAATCATTTTGTTATAATTAAAAATGAAATTAATTACAAAGCTTTTGAAAAACTTTTTTGAATAACTTATTTAAGTTTGCAACATAGTTTTTTTGCTATTTGTATCGTTTGAACCTGACCGTTTTATGTCCTGCGAGTAACTGTTTATAGAACTTTATTTTCACTCAGCTGGTAAGCCAAAAAGTATGCTTCGTTTTTTTCACCTTTGCAAAAAAAACATCGTTTTGGTTTTTATTACACCTGTTCGTTGTTATAATTTAATGCCTGCTTTTGGGGGATTCCTTGTGAGCCTGCAAGTAGACACCAATATTTAGTTTTTCCATTTTTCCTCTTTTTGAAAAAACAACCAACAAGCAACTAAGGTAATGTGTATATATGTATTTTTCAAAATGTCCGACTTTATGAATATATACTAGATATTTGGAAGTTTCTGCTTGTATATGCATTAAAGTGGTCGTAAAAAATTTAAATTTGGATTTCTTCAACTCTTATACACCAAATCTGTGGGTATTTATAAAAAAAATACTCTCAAAAAATATTCAGTTTAATAAGTTGAGATTAAGGCGTGTCGTGTCGCACGCCCACCAACGTTTGAGCAAATTCTCTTTCTGCTTTTATGTCTCATAACTTAATAAATATATGTTTTAAGCTGAATATCATCTACTTTTAATCAATTCATACTGTCACTCTTGACTGCAAACACCCGACTTTGGTTGAGTGGTCTAAGCGGTAAAGAACTCTGATGAGATTCGCGGGAGCTATCGAAACATGAGTTCAACCCTCCGCGCAGTCAAAAACTTTCTTTGTCTATTTGCTTCACATTTACCTTTAAATAAAAATATAATTTAATTGAAAAATTAAATTAAAACAGAACTCATATGCCTTCATTCATAAATTTTTTTTTTGATTAATAAGAGTCTTATAAAAAAATATAACTATATGCGGACACCACTACGTGATAAAAGACCAAAAAAAGACCCGTATCTCCAAGTTTTGCCGCAAGTCATGCACTTTGTTTTATGGGCCCCCAAAGATTTGGGGCTTCGGTGCAATTTTTGAAAAAAAAACTGATCATATTCTCAGGCTCATATCTTGCAAACTGTTCGGAATTTTGATTTACTCTCTGAGGCAAAGCTGTAGCTCTTGTCATAAAGAACAACAATTGTGAACATATAAAATCAAAAAAACTTCATCTTCAAGATCAAAATTGCAAAAAAAACTTTAAAAAATTAGATTTGTTTACATTTTTTCCCCTGTTAAGGTCCATAGGTAGCAAACCGCTAAAAATTCAAGGAAACAATTAGCTACAAAAATGTACCTAAGATCTCAATAAACAACTTTCTAGAACATATGAACGTCGTAGGAATGATTCTTAACACCGTTTAGATAGCGCTTAGGTAGCCGCAAAAGTAAATAATTGAATTTTTTTAAAGTTTTTTTGCGATTTTGATCTTGAAGATGAAGTTTTTTTGATTTTATATGTTAACAATTTTTGTTCTTTATGACAAGAGCTACAACTTTGGCTCAGAAAGTAAATCAAAATTCCCCACGGTTTGCAAGATATGAGCCAGAGCAAATGATCAGTTTTTTGCTAAAATGACACTGAGGCCCCAAATCTTTGGGGGCCCATAAAAAAGTGCCTGACTTGGGGCAAAACTGGGAGACGCGGGCATTTTTTTTGGTCTTTTGTTTCGTAGTGGTGTCCGTATATGGTTATATTTTTCGTGTTAAACTGTGTTAAGGCAATAGTATTTACAAAAAAAATTTCTTCTAAAAAGTTGTTGCCTGTGCAGTTTCCAACTGCTTTTGCCTTAACGACTTTTATCTAAATCGCATATTTAACAAAACCAACAGCAAAATATTATATAGCCCATAGCTATTAAAATAACATAAAAAGCCCATAAATTTACGAATGTCGGTAAACTTTTTCGTTCCCTAGAATTTGAAGTTCTTTCTTGAGCTATTGGGACCGCTGAACGCTAATCTGCGCACGCAATTTTTTTTATCAGATATACATCGATATATATCGAGATATACCATTGTGTCAAATATGAAGGCACTTGCATGACATATATTAGCATAACTGTAAAAGCGTTTGCCCTATTCGAAAAAAAAAAGAAAAACCAAAATTTGACAACAAAATTTCCTGTGAGCCAAGCCAACATTGTTTCAAAATCTGCCCATTAGTTTCAGAGATATCGTAAAGGTTTGAGCTTAAAAATTAAAAATTCTATACAAAATTTAAACATTTTTGTGTTTAAAAATTCATAAAAAATAAAAATACACCAACGATCTAATTTTTTGTCCAGTATCATGTAGCTTAATATATTCCAAAGGAAAGGAGCTCTTTTTCATTAAAATTGGTGCAAAACTTTTGATTTTATTCAAAATTTAGTAAAAAAAACTTGTTTAACTTTTTTTATGACATTTTTAATTTTTAGGCTAAAACTTTTATGATATCTTTGAAACTAAGGGGCAAATTTAGTAACAATGTTTAATCAGCTTAAATATAATTTTGTTGTCGAATTTTGGTTTTTTGTTTTTCACTGAATAGTTTAAACTCCTCTCCCCAGTTATGCTAAATAAAATGTGTCGGGCAAATGCGTTAAATTTTGACAAAACAGTATATCTCGAAAACTAGACATAATAAAAAAAAATTAAGTGCTGCTTGGCGTTCAGCGGCTCAAATAACTAAAGAAATAGCTTTCAGTTCTAGGGAACGAATAGATTTATCGAAATTTGTAAATTAGTGTAATCATTTTGAAATTTTAATTGTTATATATGAGATTTAGATACAGCAAAAGCTGTTGGAGACTTTACAGGCAACAACTTTTTAGAATAATATGTTTATATCAATACTATATTTATTAAGTTATGAGCCATAAAAGATAGAGAGTATTTGTTTAAACTTTGGTGGGCATGAGACACACCTTAATCTTAACTGATTCTTCTTAAATTTTTTTTCAGGTTAGTTTTTTTTATAAATACCTATCAATTTGGGTTATGAGACTTGAAGAAATACAAATTTAAAATTTCTACGACCACCCTAATATGTATTCAGACATACGTTCATACATACATTTTTATTGCTTTAGTAGCTCGGCAACTTTGACATATTTGTGTGGCTAGCGAATACAAAAAAATATATATATATAAATAAAAAAATATACAATTTTATTCAAAATATTAATAAAAAGGGAAGTTGAACTTAATTAATTAAAACTTTAATGCAATCTGCTAGTTAGCTATCTAGCACAACTAGATTTTCACAAAAAATTTACTTTCTCTTTAAAAGCAAATAAACCCGTTTTTATCAAGAGCAATCTGAGCGAAAATTATCAATTTCAACGAAATAATCGGTTAGATACAAACCTGTTTGTTATAATACCTTCCCCTCATTTATGCACACACACACACACTCGTTATAATAACATTTAATAAAAATAGCGACGAAAATGAAAATTAAAAAAGTTAATTTTCTAATTTTTCATTGTGTTTGTTTTTTGCCTTTTGCTGTATAAACGTTTGCAATTACATATTTATCTGGGTATAAATATGTTTGTTTCTTTGTTTGTGTAATTCCGTTGTTTTATTGTTATTTTAACTATATATTGTTGTTGAAATGCAAACAACAAAATATAACGATATTCATACGTATGTATATGTATACATGTATACATATGTACGAGTATGTAAATATGTACAATATACACCTATTTACAGATACACGTATGTACAAACATGTATTAAAATATCCTCATTTTCCTCTTTGGTTAAATAAAAATCGCCTAAAAGCACGCAACAATTATATTTGTTCATGCTGGTAGCTGAGAGTGTGTGTGCGTGTGTGTGTGTATGCAAAAGCAGTTCATGTAGTTGTTTGTGTTTGTATAACTTTTCAAACAATTTACATATTCCTTTAGCTGGTTGGTTCATTTGGTTTTCTTCAATACGGAAACAATGTTGGGAAATAAAATTATATGCATGAAAAAGTTGTGTAAAGAAGAAGAAGAAGAAGAGCCACATGTTTGTTAAACTAAAAATAACCAAAGTGTTTATTAAAAATTGTCATTGGGTTTTTCTTATTCTTAACATAAAAGTATTACGGAGAAGACTCAATAGTTATGAGTAGGGAAACCGGAACTATGCCCCAAATATTCGCATATATGTTTTATGCGCATTAAATATGCATGAAAAACTTAAAAGTATGGTCCCAAAATTTACAAAAAAGATATGCTCTTAAAATGTTATACAAACTAGGGATGTAACGAATACCGATACCGATACCAATATATCGGCGATACTTCAGATTTTCCGATACATCGGTATCGGCGATATTTTACTGTCGATACGACGATACTTTTAAACATTTTTTCAGAGCTTTTTTCTGACAAATTATTTATTTTTGGTTAATTTTACCATGAACTAAACTCATTTCGTTATTTTTTTAAATCTTATTAATATCAATTTTAAAAATTAATAATATTTTATAATATTATTTTGTAAAAAAATTATATATTTTTGCTTAATTTTACCATGAATTCAAATTCAATTCGTTGTTTTTTAAATATTATTCCAGCAAAAAAAGACACTCCAAAGAAGTCATGAAAATGTAGAATTCGCGATCCGGAAGTATTTCAAATTTGGATCATTTCTAATCAGTTTTAAATATCCTTGCCATTGCAAGACGCTCTGTTTTTCGATTAGCAATCACCGAATTGGAAGCAATGCTCGGACAAATTTCTTTTTCGGTGTTCTATAATGATTTTTCCTCAAGAAAAAAGGGTAAAAAAATTACCCATTTTCACAATTTTTTTTATGCGACTATGGCGAGCATTTTTTAAAATTATAAAGGAATTAAAATTTTTTTCTTGCTTTTCTACTAATTACACTATGCGACAAATAAAGACTTTTGGAAAAACACAAGAACTGGACAGTACAGGCTCGATTGTCTTACAATGGGGTAGTAAAACCCTTTACTCAGTTTGGCGAATTTAGTGAAAAAATTTTTTTATGGACCTCCAAAGTTTCTGAAAATCAGTGGGCCTCAAAAAACGGTGTCATCAGTATTTGGCCAACAGCTAATTCAAACTTTATAATACCGCTTAACTATATATAGCAATAATGTAGCTAAGAGTCTGTTTAACTGATTTTTTTTAATATTTCATTCCAAAAAAATTTTTTCATGAGCTTTTTTTGTTGCCAAAATTAAGGAAAAAATTTTTTTTTTCATTTTTTTCAGAATAACTTACAGGGACTTGTAATTTTTAACTAACAATATTTGGCAAACTTATAGTTACGGTAGAACTGAACAACTTTTGTGAACATATCAATACAATCTGCACGTATCTAGGCACTCTAATAGCTCACACAGACCACTTTTTACCTTAAAAATTGTAGTTTTTCACTATTTTTTTATGCTAAAAAAATATTGTTTTTTGAAAATAGTATATTCAAGTGCATACTTCTCTGTTGTGATTCACTAACATTTTGTGCCCAGAAAAATAATATGTTCCTGTACTTTTTTTGAAAAAAAAAATTTAAAAAAATTATATTATTCACTTTTTTCAGTATAACTTATAGGGACTCCAAATTTTTCATTACCATTATTTGGCAAAACAACAATAAACAATAAAAAATAGTAAATACTAAAATCAGCAACATAAGAAGCAAAAAAAAAAAATGCAATAAAACTACATACAGCCTAACTCGTAAAAAACGAAAACTTTTAAGGTAGAAATTAGTTTTTCTGGGCTGTTTAGGGTGCCGAGATACATTCAGATTGTATTGACATGTTCACAAAAGTTGTTCAGCTTTATCGTAGCTACAACTTTGCCAAATATTGTTAATAAAAAATTACGAGTCCCTGTAAGTTATTCTGGAAAAAAAAGTGCACGAAAAAATATTTTTTTTGGCATAAAATGGTAATAACATCTGTTTAGCGAACTCTTAGCTACATTATTGCCATATATAGTTAAGCGGTATCACCAAGTTTGAATTTTCTGTTGGCCAAAAGTTGATGACACCTTTTTTTGAGGGCCCGCAGATTTTCCAAAACTTTGGAGGTCCATAAAACGGAATTGGTCGCCAAGCTAAGTGTACTACCCCGTGGTAGTACAAGCGAATCTATACTGTCAAGTCCGTGTGTTTTTTGGACTGTTGCACTGTGTTATCTGCATATTTTTAATATAGATTTTTGGAAGCAAAGAAAGTGTAGCTCCTTAAAAAATACTTCCAATTTTTTATACTGGGTAATATCAATTTTAAATATTAATAATCTCTTACACTGTAATTTTGTATAATAAAAACATTGCACTTGAGTTTTGTTAATCTATACTTTAACTCAATTTCAATATTCGTATCGGTATCGGAATCGGTGATATTTATTTTTAAGTATCGGTATCGGTATCGGATCAGCAAAACGGCGTATCGTTACATCCCTAATACAAACTCTGTCACTTCGTTTGAAATTGTTATTATCAGGTATGTGATGGAAATCGATTCCGAAAATGCAGCAATAAACTTTTTTTTTTTTTTTTTTGAAAGGGTTTCTTGCAGTTTTTCGCCATAATATTTTTCGAAAAGCGGACGGGCAATTTGTCCGCCCCAGATATAGATTACACTAGTTCACAAAAAAAATGCACCTCAAAAATAAGATCTTTTTAAGCTAAATTGGGGCTGCTGAACACGAATATGGCATTAATTTATTTTTCTTAAGAACCGTTTTCGAGACATTCATGAAAAACTAGTTTTTTTTTGCAGTGTGTAAAGATATTTCCAAGAATCTTGAGTACATATTTCTCAGGTTCACTTCATACCTCAGTGCAAAGTAGTGCACTTCGGTCATGTAAACATTTTCAACGCTTGTCATTTCTCTGTTTCTCATTCGATTCCAAAAATTTTTTGTGTCCTTATGTACCTTGTAAAGTTCTAAAAAAGTCTTTGGTTAAACAAATATTTTGTATAGTTGTGAGGTATACTCATTTTAATATTAAAATTTCTCAATTTTTCAAATCCTTGGTCCAGTATTTTTAAGATATCGGATCCAAATAACAACCGATTATCACAATTATTTCTTTGCTAGTTAGATGACAACATTTCGAATAGTTAAAAAAATAGTTGATGGAAGTATTCTTTCAGTGTTGGAAAATATAAAATCTTAAAAAAAAAATTAAAATTGAAAACTTTTGAATTTATGACAGTTTTTGCCCAAAAAAGCACCATAATTGTTTTCTCTATAAAAAATTTTTTTTTTCTCAAGGATCAAATAATTATTATATACATGTCTAAAAGGTATCTTTCACAGACATGATTTTGGAAAAACAATTTAATCGAATTTTGAGATCGACCTATTTTTTAGATTTATTGGAACTTTCTTAGAAATTCTAATATTTGTCAGAAACAAATCATAGTTTTCACATAAATTCCTATATAACGGCAAAATTTCATTGGAAAATATCAATAATGAACGATTTTATGGCATTAAGAAAAAATTTAATATGCACAAAACACCACATAACACCATTTTTTTACTTGTTTTGCCGTAAGTCTTTCATAAAAATTTAAATTATACAAATCTGAATACAGTGTTGAAAACTACACAGAATTTTGGTAACTTTGATATGCGATATGTCGACCTTTCTTTTTCAAACGAGTAAAAGTAATGGAATGGAAGCAAAAACTCGTACTGAGCTGAGGACCAACGAATGAAAATTAAAATTTTGATGTGTTCACTAAATATGTTGTAACTTTCTCATATTTTTTCCGATGTAACTAATTTTACGCTTGCTATATTTAGAACAAAATTTTCTTTAAGATGTGGTTCTAAAATAAATTTTAAAACATTTATTTCGCCTGACTGGAGCGACTTAAAATCGTAAATTAAAAAAAAAACGTGGAAAAAATAAAGTTTTTTCATATCTACAAACCTGTAACTCATTGAATTTTGATCCGATCAGCACATTTTGAATATGGGCTGAAAGAGGAAAAACATATCTATGCAACAATGCCAAATTTGATAAATTCAAGTAAACAGTGCTCCAGATTTTTGGAAATAGCCTTATAAACTGAAAAAACACGTTTTCGCGAATATCTTGAAAACGGTTCTTAAGAAAAATAAATGAATGCCATATTCGTGTTCAGTGGCCCCAAATTACCTTAGAAAACATTTAATTTTTGAGATGATCGCAAAAAGTTTAAAATTTGTGAACTAGTGTTATCGCAAAACTCCTCCATTGATGTGACGATTTTCAAAATTCTTTTTTTTTTTGTGTTTCACCAGGCTTTCTTGCCTTTGGTCCCATAATTTTTTTTTTAATCGGAGTTGTATTGAATGTCGGCCTATGTATGGATTGTCGCATAATTACGCTATTTATGGACAGATTTTGAAGAATTTTTTTTATAGCTATGCTATTTATGACGGACTAAGAGCTAGAAATTGGTTTCGTAACAAGAATAATCGACTGTGTTGTAGCTCAAGTAAAGATGTGCCCAAAAATGACCAAAATCTCTCAGAGATCATAAAAAAATTTAGTTAAGTTCAATTTTCAAAATTTTGTAAAAAAAATTCACAAATACAATTGAAAAATGCGACTTATATTCTCGAGTAGTGTGGATCCTTGGCTACAATTTCCACATGGTCCAAATGAGCTACAAGTAAAGATGTACCCAAACATGACCAAAATCTCTCAGCGATCGTCAAAAATTTACTTAAGCCCCTATTATGGTTCACAACTAAATTGAAGTTACGTCGTAGTTATCAAATTCTTATTATGGATTACAACTTTCATCAAAGTGGGACAACTGTTTTTTATCAGTTGTGTTTTGGTTTTTATTTCGACTATTGTGTTACTTTTGCTTACTTTTAAAATGGTGATTTTAGGCGCCAATCTATCCCATTTGTCAACCAATATTGTTGCCATATCAATAAAACATAAAATCTTAAGAAAAAATAGTAAGGCTAAAGCTAAAAATGCTTAAATTCGAATGTATTTTTGCGAAGACAACTAAAATTAGTTGTAAATCATAATAAAAAAAATAAAAAAAATAGTTATGTTGGGTTGTAACATTGACAACTCAACCTAGTTGAGTTGTGAATCATAATAGGGGCCTATATCTCAAAAACTAGAACTGAAAAATTGGCTGCAGATTCGCGTTCAGCTGCCCAAATAACTAAAGAAACAACTATCAAATCTAGGGAAGGAAAAAGTTTACCGAAAATTTTTTTAAAATTATGGGTTTTTTTAGATTTGAATAGTTATTTGCTATTTTCGATATTGCTGTTTATTTTTGTTAAATATGCGATTTAGATAAAAGTCGGTAACGCGAAAGCTGCTGGAAACTTCACAGACAACATCTTTGTAAAAAAAAACTTTTTTTAAATACTATATTTATTAAGTTATGAGATATAAAAGACAGAAAAGAGCATTTGCTCAAACTTTTGTGGTCCTGCGGACACGCCTTATTCTTGCTGATTGATCTGAAATTTATTGTAGGATAGTTTTTATAAATACCTATCGAATTGCGGTATGAAACTTGAAGAAATACAAATTATATTTTTTACGACCACATATTTATTTAATATCACTCTAATTTTAGTTACTTGAAAAATTTTCATGATATTGATTTTTTATTGTTGGATTTCCTATATTTGCGTCGATTGCCGCAAATTTGCTAACCATATTCAAAAAAAGTTTATTTCTTAAGGTCAACTATTTTTCATATTTTATAGTAAGAACTTGTACACAAAATATTTTAAGAATAGAAATTTATGCCTGCAAATATTAAAAATCCTACAGATTTTTATTTTATTTTCTTGCAAAAAAAATCAACACGCAATTTTTCACCTGCCCCTCTTCCGTTTAGACCCTCTCTCTATCGTTTTAGACAAAGCAAAGCCCTAAAATTCCGTTATTGTTAGTTAAATGCTATAATTTTTCTTTAGACTTTGTTGTTGTTGCTGTTGTTGTTGTTGTTTTTATTAACATTTTATTTATTATTACAGGCAACGTGTAGCACGCAGTTTTTTAATTATAGTTTTCGCTATTTATTGTTTTTCATTTAGTTTGGGGAACAATACTTTGTTGTGTATAATTACATACTTTGTATAATAATTAGGAATTAAGGAAAAATTAACAGATATAAAACATTTGAACTCGTTCGTCTGCTAAACGCAAAACATTCATATGCATTAGGCGTTAATGGTTTTATATTATAAGGTATACTTTTAGGAGCATATAGAAATCTGATTAAACGTTTCACTACTGATTTCTTATTTTTGTAAATAAAAATATTTTGTTATACTTCAAGATATTATAAGAAAACATCAAATTATATATGATTCTCATTTCAAATGCATTTTTTCATGTTCGTTGAAAGTATAGCAAAATATTTCATAAAATAAACGCTTAAATTTTAAAATTAAAACTGCTTTAGCATGATTTAACAGATAATAAATAAATGTGCATAACATTTTTTTGTGTAAGACTTTCCATTATGTGTTTAAAATGAAGAACGAAAATACTGTTTATACTCTCTTCATACAAAATGTTGTGTCCGTAATGCATGCTGTTGATTTTCCATATTAAGAAACTATGAATTTTTCCAAAAACGAGATTAAATTTATAATGGTTTTCGAATATTTGCATTTGCTGCTGTTATTTCACACATCAAATTTTGCAAAAATATTAGAAATTATAATATTTTTTAAATTGTTGTTGTCCGCAGTTTTGTGTATTGAGCGTTACGTTTTTTAGTACGCTTCATTGCCCAGTTTAATTATTTCAATTTGTACTTCTAAATACTTAAAAGTTTTGTGAACTTTGTTAAATATTATTATATTGCAAAACGTTTAATCAATTAATCATGGTTTGTATCCAAAAAAATGTATTGAGTGTTAGCCATATATATTTTAATTTAATTAAAATATTTTATTGAATAACTAAGGAGTTTATGTTAAAAGACATCAAAGATAATACATCTGAATTGTATTAAATTAAAAATATAGTGTGTGTTCTGAAAAAAAAAATAAAAATAAAAATGTATTGAATGTTATGGGAAAAAAATTTTAAATATAATTAGTCTATAAATTTTAAGACGCTGAAGGGTAGAAATGATAAAAAGAACATTATCTGTTTACCAATTTCGGATTTCCTTTGAAAAAATTTTGATTCTACCGCACTGTGTGTGGGTTGTTATATATTCGAAGAATGTATTAGGTAAGTCGTATTTTGCTACGAATTATTTGAAATTGACATAACTTGTAACATTGTTGGTCGATTTTATTAAAATTGGTCTTATTTGATAGCAGAGTTAGCCTACTTTTTGCTCATGTATAAAAGGATTATTTCAAAAGATAAAATATTTTTATTTTTCCATGTGAACCCAAGTTTAAATTTAAAAAAATTGTCATAACTTTTAATTTCGTCCTGTGATTATTATGTATATTTTTTTTGATTTTAGAGAGTAGATGTATACTGCTTTCATTTCTTGTGGTGTATTATATTCCATAAATCATTCCCAGAACAACCGCCAAAGCAAATGTAACGCTCAATACATAAAAATGTAAAAAAAATCGAAAAATATAATTTTATTTCAGGATCCATTGAATGAGGCAAAAACTATAATATAAATCCTGCCTTCTCATATTTTATTTAGTGACATTGGTATACAAAAAAATGTACGTTTAGAATGAGAATCACCCAAATATAAATTACAGAAATCGGTTATTGTAATGGAGGTAGTGAAAGGGTTATTAAATTTATTTTGTAAAAACATTTAGCTGAAAGCTAAGAGCTAAGAAAATTACTTTAGCAAAATTCAGTTATCTCAACTACCAAAGAACACAAACAACTGGAAATACAAACTCTTTTATTGTTCAACATTGGCTCCTTTGGTCTCGCTTCATTTCTTCTCCAGCTCTTTTAACCCTAACAATTTCAATACTTGTAATGAGTTATTGTAATCTTTTGATTAACTAGTTTTAATTTATGCTTAAATAATTTTGCATATAAATTGTTTTTATATTTAAATGTGAAAAAATAATAAACAAAAAAAAAACTCCTCCACATCGACAAAACAAACAATCACAAAACTGCTAAATATGAATGACAAAAATGAATAGTAAACGCCTTCAATATAAAAACGAAAATTTGTACTATAATAAAACTAAAAGCATTAAAATAAAATCACTTCAACTGTTGTTAAATATAACTTAGCAAACATACATTTAGGAGTAGGAAGCTTGAAATAGGTTTTGTAAACTAAAGCATGATTTGCGGCTCTTAAGGTTTCATTATCGGGTTTATTAAAATTATACGAACAGATGGAGGGAAATAAAGTCAACTCGTTTATAGTTTTTTTTTGCTCTTGCTGCTAGACAAAATAAAATTGAACCTATTTCTTCTTTTTCTTTCTTTAATATTTTTCTTGATTTATTTCCATTTCAAAATTAAACAAAGTTATTTTGACCATTTTTCTATTTTAAAGTCTAACGTTAACGAGGAGTATTAAAAAAAAAGTTGTTTAAATTAGACTGCGCCTTCTAAAATTAATTTGCAAACATTCGCAATTTCCATTTTTGTTGTTGTTAAAAACTCATTAAATATTTAACGAGACAAAAAATACTCACACAAACACGTCACACATTCAAAATTTTATACCCATTAACGGCACAATGAAAATAATGACTATGACAAGTTTCCTTTTAGCATAAACTTCAGTGCAAAGATAACTAAAAAGTAATTTGCATATATTTAGGCGCTTTCAAAAAGAAAAGAAAAAAATAAACACTAAAGAACTGCAGCCCTCATGTATACACGTTATGAGTCTAATACACCCGAAACCATTAAATGAAACCCAAAAGACTCGAACGAAACGCCTTTAGGAAATGTTTCTGTGTCAAAAATGTCTGTAATTGTTTTTATTTTTAAGAAATTATTGTACTTTAGAGTAACCTAAACGGAATGCATATTGTGTGTATGAGTGTGTATCAATGTATGTGTGTGCAAAACAAAAACTATTACATTAAGGATCCTTTGGGAAATTTGCTAAAGTAGGAAATATGAGCTTAAAATTAAACGTACCTAAAAGCTTTCTAAAATATAACAACAACAACAAGAAGTCATGTAATTAATTATTTAAAACTAAACCATACAAAAATGGACATTAAAACGTAAACTAATGTCATGGCAAAAGGTGTTAAAATAAAAACTCATTACAAATAATGTTCATATCCTTCCCCACACAGGGGAAAATCTATTTATAAGTTTATCAATTTATTGGTAACTTCCATCATATCCATTGGTAATCTCTTGGACGATAACGATAACATACTTTTTTCATTAAAATAAATATGTATAAAAAAATAAATAAAAATTACACTGTAATACACTAAAACTATTGAAGAGTTCTCCTGCACCAATTCTATTTCTCTGGAGCCCATAGAGAAAGAAAATAACTAGGTCACTTCGTAAAGTGGTTTTATAACGGTAAAAGTAGTAAAAAACGGTTTTCTTAAAGTTAGAACTTTAAACAGTCATAAAAACTTGTTTCAAAACGGATCTCTACCATCCTTTTGAAATTTGAGAGATATATTTCTTATCTTTCAAATAAGACATGATTCTTAAAAATCATTTAGTAAATGGCTAAGTTATGGTGGTTTAAGTGTAAAAAAATAAAAAAAATTCAAAAAAATTTTATTTTCCGCCAACTCAAAGTTGCTTATAGATGCTAAACCACTATACGAATTAACTTTTGTGAAAATCAATATTAAAATAGCTTTCCAAAATGCGTAATCACACTAAAATCGGTTTAAAAATAAATGAGTTATGGTATGTTTTGTGTTTTGACTTTTTTGTTTCTTATTTAAAAATAGGGCAGTCATGCTAATATATTTCATCAGAACTCTAGAAAGTTTTTCCCGATTTTGATAATATGAACAATGTTAAACGCCATAAAGGAAAAATACATGATAAATCACTTTTGGTCTAATTTTTACTACAGCTTTTGCTCCAACTTTTACTCCAACATTTGGTCTAACTTTAGCTCCAACTTTTAATCCAACTTTTGGTCCAACTTTTACTCCAAGTTTAGTTCGAACTTTTTCTCTACCTTTTGCTCCAAAGCTCGCTCCAACTTTTGCTCAAACTTGTACTCCAACTTTTGCTCGAACTTTTGCTTGAATTTTTGCTCTAACTTTTACTCCAACATTTGGTCCAATTATTGCTCCAACTTTTGCTCGAACTTTTTCTTCACATTTTGTTCCAACTTTTGCTCGAACTTTTGCTCCTACTTTTGCTCTAATATTTGGTCCAACTTTGCTCGAACTTTTTCTCTACCTTTTGCTCCAAATTTTGCTCCAACTTTTACTCCAACTTTTGTTCTAACTTTTGCTTCAACTTTTTCTCCAACTTTTACTCCAACCTTTGGTCCAACTGTTGCTCCAACTTTTACTCGAATATTTTCTCCACCATTTGCTCCCAATTTTGCTCCAACTTTTACTCCAACTTTTACTACAACATTTGGTTTAACTTTTCCTCCAACTTTTGGTCCAACTTTTACTCCCATTATTGCTCGAATTTTTTCTCCACATTTTGGTCCAAAGTTCGTTCCAACTTTTGCTCCAACTTTTGCTCGAACTTTTGCTTCAACTTTTGCTCCAACTTTTACTCCCAACATTTGGTCCAACTCTTGCTCCAAATTTTCATCCCACTTTTTATCCAAAATTTTTAACCAACTTTTCTTCCAATTTTTTATCCAATTTTTTATCCAACTTTTTTTTTCAACTTTTCTCCAACTTTTGGTAAAAATTTTCATCCAACTTTTCTTTGTCCCATTTTTGCTCTAACTTTTCACCCAACTTTTGATCCAAGTTTTTGTCCAATATTTTCATTCAATTTTTCACACATCTTTACATCCAACTTTTACTTAAACTTTTCATCCGACTTCTTTTTTTGATCCAACTTTTGGTCCAACTTTTATCCGACCTTTGCTACAACTTTTGATTCAACTTTTTATCCAATTTTTTATTTCAACTTTTCGTAAAATTTTTCATCTATCTTTTCATCCAAATTTTCGCCCAAGTTTTGTTCCAACTTTTTGTCTAACATTTTCATCCAACTTTTCATTCAACTTTACATCCAACTTTTGCTTAAAAATTTCCTCCATATCTTTTTCGTCCAATTTTTTGGTTTAAAATTTTATCTCACTTTTTTCCCAACCTTTGGTCCAATTTTTCTTCCAATTTTTCATCTAACTTTGGTTCCAAATTTAGATCAAACTTTTTTATTCAACTATTCGTCTAACTTTTCATCCAACTCTTGCTGCAACTTTTCATCCAACTTTTACTTAAACTTTTCATCCAACTTCTTTTTTTCATCCCAATTTTTAGTCCAACTTTTTATCCGACTTTTGCTGCAACTTTTTATTCAACTTTTTATCCAATTTTTTATTCTAACTTTTCATAAAATTTTTCATCTAACTTTTCATCCGAATTTTGCTCCAAATTTTTACCCAACTTTTGTTCCAACATATTTTGTCTAACATTTTCATCCAACTTTTCATTCAAATTTACATCCAACTTTTGCTTAAAAATTTCATTCACCATTTTTCATTAAATTTTTCATTCATATTTTGGTTTAAAATTTTATCCCACATTTTTCACAACCTTTGGTCCAATTTTTGCTCCAATTTTTCAACTCATAACTAAAAAAAAAACTATTTTATTAGAGAAAACGAGCTTTAAGTTTTTAATTTACACACAAAATAATGCAAAAGACTTGAGTGTACAAGATATTTTTACAATATATGAAGAATGATATGATGATTAATTCGCCATTATTAGCTCAAAATTCGAATTTATTTTGAGTTATGACGATGTTGCAGCAAATGAGCGATATGATGTTGGAAAAATATTGTGGCACTTCCCTGGTTCGCAAGATTCTCTTTCAAGATCCCAGTAAAAAAAGTTGCTTCCAATAAAGCAGGTTTCTACTATTATGGAATAAAATTAGTACTGTTAGATGCTGATATCGCTGCTGATTTTTGTATGGCGAGTTCCCGGATTGGAGTACTACATTTTTGCTCACAAAAGCGCTTTTGAAGATGTGAATTGGCGTCGTTGACGCCATTTTGAATTTTTCTTATTTCGTTTCCTTATTTATTTTTATTAATTTCATATTTTTACTCAATGTTTGTTATTTTAACTTCAACTAGAACCTTCAGGTTTGAAGTCCAACGTATCAATCACTCGACCAAAAACACTGTTGCAAAACGGCACCAAGAAACTCAAATAAACTTACTCTTCATTCTCGCTTAAAAACCTGCTTTCGATCAGCACTATAAAATTAGCTGTTTTGTATAGCTTGTGTACGAAGCTTTTGTATAAGTAAAAAGCAAATACTTTTCTCGCTTCAAAACCTGCATTGTTGTGACGCTATGAAACAGCTTCTGAGCAAGCTCATATTTTAAAGCGAATTATAAAGCGCTTTATTTCTTTAGTGCTTCAAAAACATGAAAATTTTTTACTGGGATATATTACTTTTGTCGATAAATAAGCTAAATCAGTTTTTAATTTAAGCATCCAATTGCCAACATGGCACGTTCGCCCTATCGTGCTATAAGGTGAACTTTTATTAAGCCTTTGTTTTGCTTTTCTGCAGAAACACCCAGGGTCTTGGTAGGAATCAAAAGATTAATAGTCTAGCGACCTCCCGATCAATAGTCTAGCTCACTATTCACTACATTACACGGAGGTACCCAATACATTTTGCTCAAACATTTTATCTTACGCTAACAAAGTAATGGGTCAACTACTAGTTTTAGATAAATATTTGACCTGGATTGACGAAAGACAACGAAGATTTTCAGGATTTCTTTCATTCTGGCGCAGGAAAAAATTTTCCATTTTGTATTCCACGTTACACATACTATACACACATATAAAGCTAATAAATAGTTCGTATCTTTGAACAATTTCCATTCGTTGTGCTAAAAAATAGGCATTTCTATATTTATAAAAAACAAATTTCAGACAGCTCGTGCTCTTATTTGACATTAGTGGATTTTTTTTTATTTCATCTAAAAATAGTTCAGCTTCAAAACGAAAAATGTCAAAAATACTTAGTTCAATGTTCAATAATCTTAACATTTGAACTATTTCAATGTCTTTAACAATCTTCTTAAAATCTTAAATTTGATTTATATCCACTTAGAACGAAATTCTCCTACACTTATCTTCTTAATAAAAAACAAGCTTTTCTGACAAGAAAGAAAACTTTTCAAAAACGATTAACGCCGAATTTCTAACATGCGTGAAATGAATGGAAAACCTTCAAACAAAAAAAAAAAAAAACAAAATACCAAAATCCAAAATGAAAATTCACCAAAAATATTTGTGGGATAAACCAAGAGAGAGATCATTAAAATGTATAATTTATTAATACTAAAATTTAAATGCAAAGAAAAAAGAAAAGTGACATGAAATAGAACAAAAGACATAAATACTCAGACATTTTGGAAATTTATCTTGTTTTTTCTATTGTCGTAGAAAAGTTTTTTTTTTGAAGAAGAAAAAAAAACTTTCTACATTGTCACTTTTTTATTTGAGTTTTTTATATCTGTCTACACCATTCAAGTGTATGGGAGGGAAATCATACTCGTTTCTGTATTTAAATTTTAGTTTATTGTCATGATTCTCTTTCACAATGATCCAGGTGACAATATATGGATGAATCATGAGAGTGTGATGAGTTTATTATAACTTTATATTATTTTTTAATATATTTTTTATTTGCATATTTTTTGATATTAATTTTTTCAACATCTATTGGAGTCACACAATTATTGCAGCCATCATACAAAAGAACATTTATAATATTTTTATATGAAATCTTTTTTAGTTCATTATAATTTCTGTTCTCATATTATGAAAAAATAGCAAAATATTAATAAAAGAGTAACGTTATTGAGTGACTGACTGACTGATTCATCATCGCCCAGCCCAAACGACTAAAGCCAAGAAGTTGAAATTTCGTATGTGGGCTCCCCTCAGGATGTATAGATCCACTAAGACGGGAGTTTGGGAAATTCAAACGCTAAGGGGGTAAAAACGGGTAAATTCGGATCTCCGGATCTAACTAAGGTAGACATGAAATTCTAAAAACAGCAAAATAAGCGGACAGGTGTTTGGTACTTTTTTGAAATTTTTACATTTAGGGGCCGAAAAAGGGTAAAAATATAATTTTGGTACTTTTTTGTTAACCGTTTATCTCCTAAAGTAATGAAGATAGAAATTAAATTTAAAATGCATTCTTCTATCCTCACAAAGCCCTCAAACATGTTTTGGTATTTTTTATAATTCGAATATATAAAGGGTAAAATCGGTTGCTCTTTTTGGTACTCTTTTCCATACAACTATTTTTTATGCAAATTGATATACATAGTGAATGAATATGTTTGTATATTTTCACTAAGAAAGGATTTTTGAAACTTTTAATTCTAAGGGGATTAAAAGGGCTAAAAAACGGGTAAAATCGGTAACCTTATATCTTCGAATCAAAGTAAGGTAGACATTAAATTCTAAAAGCATCATAATAAGATAGAAAAATGACAGATGTCTGAAACTTTTTTTGAAATCTGTACATTTAGGGGCCGAAAAAGGGTGAAAATATAATTTTGGTACTTTTTTGTTAACAGTTTATCTCCTAAAGTAATAAGATTAGAAACTAAACTTGAAATTCATTCTTCTCTCCTTAAAAAGCCCTCAAAAACAGTTTTGTATTTTTTTAAATTTGAATATATAATGGGTAAAACTGGTAGCCCTTTTTGGTACTTTTTTTCCATACAACTATTTTTTATGCACATTGATACACATACTGAATGCATATGTTTGTATATATTCTCTAAGAACGAATTTTTGAAAACTTAAATTCTAACGGGATTAAAAGGGGTAAAAACGGGTAAACTCGGTGTTCGTATATCTCCGAATCTAAGTAAGGTAGACATAAAATTCCAAAAGCGTCATAATAAGATAGAAAAATGAGTGGTTAGGAGTTTTGTATTTTTTTTTTTTGTTGAAATTTTTACATTTAGGGGCCGAAAAAGGGTAAAAATATAATTTTGGTACTTTTTTTGTTAACCGTATATATTTTAAAGTAAAGGTACTTTTTCGGAAACCTACTTTTTTGAAAATGTAGTTTTAAGAAATAGTACGTTTTGAAAAATGTTTTTTGGAAAGGGTACTTTTTGAAAATTGTACTCTTTTGAAAATGGTTACTTTTTGAAAAGTTACTTTTTGGAAAAGGTTCTTTTGAGGGCTCTGTACACCAAAAGTGTAAATTAATCTTATTGTTTTCGATACGCTGTCCGTCAGTCCGTCTGTCTTTCTGTCTGTCACATGCTGTTTTCTCGAGAGCCGTAAGAACTACGGGCTAAATATTAAAGGGTGTTCTAAAGCAACGAAACATGCTGAAATACTAATGTAATATACATACACTTTTATATAGACTCTCGAAGTTTTCAAAGTTAGTGTTAATTAATGTAGTCTGTAGAATATTTAACACAACAAAAATTAAAGGGTGTTTTGAAAGTTAATGTAATTTTGACTATGTAGCTTAAACAGTTTGCTGTATCTTGGAAACCGTAAGAGGAAAACTCTTGATATTTAAAAAAACTCTGAAACTAAAAAATTCCAGAACTAAAAAAATTAAAACGAAAAATCGCCAAAATGAAAAACGCAAAAATTCGCAAAAACTAAAAAGATCGCCAAAAAAAAACTAACAAATTTTATGGTTATTTTTAAATGAGTTAATTAATTTTTCTATATCTGCACAACAATGGGGTAGCGAAGCATGCCTGGTATAGCTAGTTATATATAAAAGAAGCTGTTCGAAGACAGGGTTGTTATCTATCTGTCTATATAATTAATAGGCGATACCATTTTCTGTGCTGGAGTTCATTCCCACAGCCACAGCTGGAGTTCATTATCAGCCGTGTCACAGATTCCGTTCGGATTTGGTTTTGATTCCGTAGTTGTCATTCCGAGAAAGTACTTTTTTGGTGCTTTAGATTCCGTTTATTTTGTATTTCGTTTTTACAATGATAAAGTTTTTATACCTTGAGGCGCTTGTTTAATCTTGTTTTTAGATGCAAAGCTCACATTGAGCTTTTTATTAACATGGAAAGCTCATGACCAAATATTTATTAGACGCTCCTAAAAGTATGCACGTTTTTAGTATTTACTGCAAATGAAGTCAGTAGAAAATTGTTTTTTAATTCCACTTTGAAATTTAAAAGTGGTTTGATTACGTAGAAAATTTTCGTTTTTCATTTTCTGAAGAATCAACTTACGGAATTGAAACCATTTCCGATCGGAATGGTATTCTGTGACACGGCTGTATGCAGCCGATTTTGCTAAAACTTATAGCATTTTAAAGATATTTATTGACTGCTGTGCACAATCTATATTTTACTAAAATCGGTTCAGTATTTTGGGAGTTATAACCATTTAAAGTTGCTACTAATACATACACACATATCACACAAGCATCTGTTTGCTTAACGTTAAAAAAACAACAAAATATGTAGGCATATTTTGCTTTTTCTTTTGCAAATATAATAACATAAGAATATTTTCTCTTCTTTGGTGTTGTTGTAGGTAAGCCATTTGAAAAGATAATAACAAAACAAAATTTTTCTCTGCTTTAAATTGGTATTGTTGTGGTAAAGATATATACGATTTAAAGGGAAAGAGTTCAAAAAGCTTTTAATCCTGGGATTTTAAGCAATATTTTTTTAGAACCTAAATCCTAGAAGAAACTAGGTCGCTCCTTTCGTTCATCGTTCCGGTTTTTTTCTTTGCACAGTGAATGAACGTGGAACGAGAGAACGTCTCTTTCGCTCCTAAAAACGTCAACAAACATTTTTTAAGTGAGTGAAGATAAATATTCCGAGTTAAATATTTTTTGACGTAAACCCTTACGTCATTGCATATTTGGACATATTTACCAAATATGTTTTCGCTTTTTAAATATGTTTTTGTTCTAAATATGTTTTCGTTTTCCAAATATGTTTTCGCTTTTCAAATATGTTTTCGTTTTTGGTATGGCTGAGGAGGTGAAAGTGTTCAATGGCTTCTGACAGTGCTGTGGCCTATAACAGAAGGAATAAGCGGCAGAAGCAAAATGTGGCTTCTAGTATCGGTGGTGCAGCTGCTGCTACCTAATGGTGCCGATAGAGTGGTGGCTCTTAAGGTGACTACTATTCCGGTGGAGTATGAGCTCTCTTGATGAAGCTCATAGGGGAAGGTTGAACACTGTTAGATTGATTACGACTTCTACGACTAATGTTGCTGTGTTTAGGGCGAAAAATACTGTTCCAGTGGTGACCCCCGCAGTTGCCCCGGTAGTTGCTCAAAACCGTTTGAGACGTGGTCGGTGGTTGTTAAGGGAAAGGGTGGTACTACTTCATCTGAGGGGTGTAGTAGTGGCTTCTCAGATGAACAAGTCATATCATGTCATGTCATGTTTTGTCATGTCATGTTTGTCACGTCATGTCATGCAATGTCGTTTCATGTCATGTCATATCATATTCGTGTCTTGTCATGTCGTATTCGTTTCTTGTCATGACATGTCATGTCGTGTTATGTGAACAGGACATAACATGCACTCATATAAAAATGTATCGCATGGATGACGGACGCACTATCAGAATTCTGACATCAATGCTATAACAAATGTCATTAATAAAACGAAAACAGACATCTTTCTGATGACAAATGTCATCATAGAATTTTTTCGTAGCTTAAGTGTCATCAATGCTATGACTGCAATGACATCAATACGATGTCACTTATTATATATTATTAAAGTGTAAAATATGTATAAAAGAGATAAGTAAACAATGTTATAATGTTTGTATTGTAATACAAATGTTATTTTATTTTTATTTATTTTTTATTTTTTGTTTAAACGCATTTTTAAAAAGTTGAAAAACATGAGATTGCATTGATGTACACTTATCATAAACTATGCAAGTCTTTTATTAAAAAGAATTATCCTATGCCAGTATACATGCACAGACAAAATATCAAAGCAAACGATAATATGACACATTTTCATCATATTGATGTCACTTTGTCATCATATGTATGTCGCAACAATAATGTTTATGTTGACTTTGTGCTGCCGATGTTTTGGATGGTGACATAGTTGAAATGGTAGAGGCGTTTGTTTATAAATGTGCGATGACTTAAGGAGCCTGGGATCAAGACCAACATTAGAAGACAAATTAAAATAACAAAAATTCCATTGATGACGGCTGATGTAAAGGCTTACATCACAATGATGTAAAATGTCATTGGGTAAAAAACGAAGACACTTGGTATAGCATTGATGTCAAATTACATCAGCGTTATGGTGGGTTTTCTATCAGCGACATCATACTGATGGCATTTTTTTAAAGTTGATGTCAATGAGTCATTTCCCTGATGTCGATGTGTTATTGTATTGATGATAGATTTGTCATCACTGGCATTCATAACCACAGTGATGAAAAGTGTCATGGGGCCAAAAGCGAAGACACACTTGACATAGCATTGATGTCAAATTACATCAGCGTCATGACGGTTTTTCTATCAGTGTAGTCTTAATTTTTATATTTTAAAGTAAATAAAACGTAAGGAACTTCGTTCCTACCTGGTGTCTCGCGTTCTTTTTTACATAGCTTTTAAAATTCCATTTTTAAAAAGTTATCAATGCTAAAGTTTTTCAAATAGCGGTAAATATCTCGTATATTATTTCTTTCTAAAGGTAATCTTCAAAAAAACTTGTTATTATATTGATCAGTTAAGCTTTCAAACAAATCAAAAATTGTACTTGTAATTTAACATAACAAAAATCGAAAAAGCCTTGAGCTTTTTTCCTGTTTCATTTTAAAGAGCCAACAAACAAGTCCTTTTCAAAATAATTTCTTTAATTGAAAACCTTTTCTTTAATAGAATTTTAATAGGTTTTAATTGAAAGCAACAGAAAAACATGCATGAGAATGAATACATGCCAGGCAGACACTGCTTGCTGTAAGTGCCTCCTTTTAACCACTTAATTAACTAGCTTGTTGCCTTTTCGAGTTAATAATTTAATTAATTTAATTGTATAATCAAGTTGGTAAGCATATCCTTTGATAATAAACAAACATCAGTTACTTATTTAGACTCGCATAGGCAGGCACCGCCTCCTACAACTACTTCGGTCAGAATATATGCTGACTTGCTTTAACAGTTGAGAGAAAAAAAGTGTGTGAATGAATTGGTAATAAAGTAGTTAAAATAATTTAATAGCTAAAATTTACTTGCGTATTTTTGGCTTCGGATAATAAAATACTTATGGCAATTCTATGTTCATAGAATTTGCAACATAATTTTCTATTTCACTTTAAGCACAGTGCTATTATTTTCAGCACAACTGTATTAAGTTTATTTCCTATATGGCTGATTCTCATTCTAAACGTACATTTTGTGTTTTTGGATTTTTTAACAATCTAACTAAAAGAAATATGAGAGGATGGGATTCATATTACAGTTTTCGCCTCATTCAATGAATCCTGAAATAGTATTACATCTTTCGATTTTTTAAAATTTTTTTGTATTGAGTGTTACATTTGCTTTCGCGGTTATTCCGGAAATGATTTTTGGGGGAAAAAATATACAGCAAAAAATGAGTATACGGTTTTAAAGAACTATACATATACTCCCTAAAAACAAAAAAATATAATAATCACAGAAAAAAATTAAAAGTTATGACAACTTTTTCAATTATCACATGTGATTTGTGTATTTTAAAATATTTCCTTACAAACATTTATACATGAGCCAAAATTAGGCTAACTCTTCTTTCAAATAAGATTAATATTAATAAAATCGACCAACAACGTCAAAAGTTATCTCAATTTCAAATAATTTTTCGTAGCAAAAAATATAACAACCCACAGTGCAGTTGAAGCAAAATTTTTTTCAAAGAAAACCAGAAATTCGTAAACAGAAAATGTTCTGTATATCGTTTATACACTTTAGCTGCTGTTAACTTTTTTTAACGTCTTAAAACTTATATATAAATTATATTTAAAATTTTTTTAACGTAACGTTCAATACATTGTTATACGAATTCAATATTTTTTTCAGATCACACACTATATATTGAATTCAATACAAATCAGATGCATAATCTTCGTTGTATTTTACCATAATCTCCTTATGTATTTGCTGAAAAATTTCAATTATATTGAAAAAATATGAATAACACTCAATACATTCTCTTGGATACTAACCACGATTGATTGATGAAACTTTTAGCAATATAATACTATTTCACAAAGTTCACAAAAAGTTTAAATTTTTGTGAAATTTTAGTGTATTAAACTGAATAATGAAGCGTACTAAAAAAACACTCAATACACAAGACTGAGGACAACAATAATTAAAAAAAAATTATAATTTCTAATAATTTTCAAAAATGTGATGTGTAAAATAAGAAAAACAAATGCGAATATTCTAAAACCTTTATAAATTTAAGCTCGTTTTTGGAAAAATTCATAGTTTCTTAATGTGCAAAATCAACAGCATGCATTACGGACACGCTATTTTGTATAAAGAGACTATCAACAGTATTTTCGTTATTCGTTTTTCACACATAATGGACAGTCTTACACAAAAAAAACTTATGTACATTTATTTCTAATCTATTTAATCATGCTAAATCCGTTTTTATTTAAAAATTTATACTTTCAACGGACACAAGAAAAGCTTTTGAAATAAGAATCAGCCATATACAAGTACACATCCTTTCTAATGTTTTTCTTTTATGTTTTTTTTCAACTAATATCAACACTTAAGTATGAGTAGACTTTTTAAGCACTCTTTCCTTCTACTGGCTGCCCATAAGATGAATTTATGTTCATGTCTATGTTATTACTTCATATTGCTTTTGATTTGCATGTCTGTTCTATTTTATATAAATTTGTTCACACCCTTTACTGTTTGTAGTTCTTCTCACAAGTCCTTTTTTTATATCAAGGGAGTTTTATCTGATACCCCAGCAGTTGTAAAAGGAGATCTTTGTCTCTGACTCTGTAATGTATTTATGTTATTGTCGCACAGTGTCTTGATATAAAAAAAGTGATACTAAATCCGTAACTTCTAAACTACTTAACCGATTGGCATGACAAATGTTGACAGCTCCATGTGTAAAAAATCTTTCGTTACTTGAATTTTGTTAATGGTAACGGATTTCAAGGATTTTTTTCTGGCAAAGATAAAGTATGATGAGATGGGAGTGGGATGGATGAAGGGTACCTCCCATACGATTTTTTTTAATCTTCAACATTGCTTTGTATAGGATATATCCTTCTGGCCGATCTTATCCAGGCTTCCAACCTACTATCCAGATATGAGATAAATAGCGCTTTTATCCCGGGATTTCCCGGCTAGGGATTACATTTGTCATACAGATATTAGCCGCCAGAAGTGCAGGGTACTCTCTTCATAAGTACTAACATATGAGTGTCTATGTTAAACGTTTTTGGATTTTGTTTTCGTAAAATTTTTTCTATATACATATTTTCTTTTTCTTTATTTGCTTATACATACATATCGTTACCTTAATGTAGAAACGCCTTAACTCATTTATTTTTCAAATCGAGTTTTTTTGCATATTTCCATTAAAACTACCAAAAAAATTGATTTGAAAAAAAAAATTAGTTAGATCCTTTTTATATTAAGGTAACGATATATACTTCTATTGAAAAACTGCACTTGTATGTGTTTGTTATTTTCATTGGCAGACATCATCCATATCATTGAATTTTCATATTTATTCTATTACAACTGTTGTTACCATGCATTTTTCCTTTACTGGCTTATATTTTCTTGTTGTTATCCTAGTTATAGAGGACTTTTTCTATTTGAGTGTGTGTGTATATCTCTAGTTGTGTATATTTATTTATTTATTTTTTATTATAATAAACTAAATAGATGTATGGTTTCCTTGGTTGTATGACACAAAAAAAAAGTATTGAGTTTCAATAAGAATCTATTAGAAAATAGAAAAAAAAAACTAAAGACTCTAACAATGACACAATTGCTTGCAACAATGTGTTGGAATTATGATATCTATGGAATACGAGTTATAGAGAAAATTATTTCAAGTGAAAATAACACATGTATGTATTGTATGTCGACATGAATTGATTTATTAATAGTTAATATTATTTAAGAGCGGGAATTATTTCGAATGAAACAATTTAATAGGAGTTGATATCAACACTTTCTTAATAAATAACTTGTAAATAAAAATGATATTTTAAAGAGCAATTCCCAAGGAAATTATCAAATAAAAGTCCTTAAATAAGTTTAGAAAAATTTACTTATTCTGTAACTATTTATTGACGTCACATCAAGACAATATCAAAATTAGGATACTTATGTCCTCCTTGTAGATAGCAATTGACTGCTTTTAACAAACAGCCTCTTGCGATTTTCTATGCCTTAGAGAATAGCAAGAGACTGACAGCCTCTTATTAATCTTCCTCAATTTAATCTTTCGATCAAACTATTTTTTATTTAAGAAATAAATTCTAAAGCATGTAAATATTGAACATTCAATGAAAAATGTTTGATGTACGCAAGGTTGAACTGACAGCTGTTTCGAGACTACCAAGTCCACTCATCAGAGCCCTTTACCTACACCTGAAAGTTCAATATTTACATGCTTTAGAATTTCTTTCTTAAATAAAAAATAATTTGATCGAAAGATTAAATTGAAAATGAACTTAAGCTAAACTAATTAAATATCTTTAGATAAAAACCATACAATTCGACTAAAAATTCATAAATCAATTATTAAAACTCTAAAGGCACTTAGCTAAAACATGAATGTGTATTGTTCCAAAAAAACTTAGGCAAAATAATCATTAAAAAAATGCCAGCATTGAGAATATCGATGATATTCCATGCTGGTAAGACCGAAATGAAAGAAAGCTTAAAATAGGTGAACATGCTAAGAAAAGTTAGTTAAGTTCCTAACATTTAGAAAAAGTTCATTAATAGGTGCGACTCGCCGCGAGATGGCGAAAGTCGGTTACTTGAGTTTACTAAAATTACTGGGATTTTCGCTACAGTGTTGTTGCTACTGTTGCCGATGGTAGTGTAGTTAAAGGGCTCTGATGAGAGACTTGGTAGTCTCGAAACAGCTGTCAGTTCAACCTTCCGTACAGCCAAAATTTTTCTTTGAATGTTCAATATTTACATGCTTAAGAATTTCTTTCTTAAATAAAAAATAATTTGATCGAAAGATTAAATTGAAAATAAGCTTAAGCCAAATTTTTTTATTTTTTTTAAAATGCAAAAAAAATTGTCATGTTTTCCCTGCGGAAAATTTGGTGACAAATGATCCAAAAGTACTGGTCCTATGACTTGAGAAAATGAGACTGGTACCAAAAATAAGGAGTAGTGAATGGTGAAAAAGACATATTGTGTAAATCGTCACATATTAACCATTTTCAGTCAATTTAGTTGGTACTCCGGCTAGTATTGTAGTAAAGGGCACTGCACAAATTCGATGTACCTGGATCTAAGGCCTATCACATAGTATCTATACAATATTAATTATCTCCCTTCAATGAGACTGCCATGCCACTTAGGAACCTGTTCCGTAACTATATTAGGTTAGGTTAGGTTAGGAGGGCAGTCACGACTGCAGAAGTGACTCACTTGGGTCCGTTGATTCGGTCCCTTTGTGATACCCTAGAGCAGACAGGGCATAGAAATTACGAATGCCCTGCCGCCGTGTCAAACCATCCCGATTGAACTAAGTACGAGGATAGCCTGACTAGCCCTACATTAGCCAGACTCTCTAAGTCTGGAAATATGATAGCTTAAGCTGGCTAGAGCCGGACACTTACATAGAAGATGGAGAACAGTCTCTTCCTCCTTATCATCATTACAACTTATGATTTAGATCCATCCTTCTGGGATGGGTCCCAATATTACAGTGCCCTGTGAGCACTGTTACTAATAGTTTCGTTCGATCTTTACCGAGCCTGAGCAGATCTCGTGTACTGCTGAGGTCGTAGTGGGGCCACGTGGACCTAGCCACGCGGCAGGTGCCTTCGCGTTCCCACCTATATTGTGCCAGCCTGAATGATTCAAGCTGTATCAGTGATTTACAATCTGATAGAGGGATGCCAACGAAATAGCATATCATCGAGTTGCTCAATGTCACGCCCTGTTTGGCAATTCCGTCCGCAATATCGTTCCCGGGACAATCTGAGTGTCCCGGAACCCAACCCAGTGTTACTCTCGAATGTCTCGCTTAGAGATACCCGGCATTCGACAACCGCCAAGGAAGTGGTGTATATACCATTTATAGCGGCGATGGCCGCTTTGCTGTCGGTAAATATATAGATATCTTCCGATATCCTATAGTACCTAAGCCATCTTGCCGCCCTAGTGATAGCGGAGATTTCAGCTTGCAAGACGCTACAACCGTCCTGCAGCCTAAATGGGACCCTTACGTTGAAGTTTTCCACATAGAAACCTCCGCCAGTTCTGTTGCCCCTTTTGGAGCCATCCGAAAATACTTTGATCGCTCCATCAGGGTTGAGGGAGGAGAAGTACTGTTCCCTGCTGGGAACAAGTGAGAGGAATAGCCCACCAAAGTAAGGCTTTGATGCTGTCGCAGTATCCTGGAGTGCCTATAATCAGTTCGTGACAATGGGCATGTAGCGTTCAGCCTGATCGCCGAGAATAAAGCTAGCTGTTTGGCCGTACCCTCCACCGGAAGCCAATTCATCATCGTGAAGAGTGCTTTCGTTGGAGTCGACCTGAGCGCACCTGTTATCAGGGTCGCCGCCAGTCGAAATATTTTATTAAGTGGTCTGCGATAAGAGTCTATCTCTACCGCTTGCCACCAAACTAATACACCATAAAATAAAATAGGCTTAACTACCGCTTTAAAGATCCAGTTGATCCTTCTGGGCTCTATGCCCCAGCTGCGACCAAAGGCTCTTTTACACGTATAGATATCCACGAGGGCCTTATTCGCTCTATACTGGGTGTTTAGATTCCAAGATAGTTTGCTATCTAGGATATTCACATTTAACTCCAGCTTAACTGGTATTTATAACATTGAAATATAAGTTCCCCTGTCGTGGAGTGAGTAGCGTACTAGCCTGTTATACCGGCGGTTGTCGGTTCGAATCCTATCAAAGACACCGCTTAAAAATAAAATACAATTTTTATTTGGATTTGTAACAATAAAAAAATAAATTAATCGATAATTACTCGTACAGCTGAATTTTAGAATAATATTTATATATAATCTATATTGTTCTACACCGATTAGGACTCCATAGGATAGTTCAGAGACACGTTACAAGATGCATACAAAGTATCAATTAACCCCACCCTAGGCCATCCCCATTTAAAAGTGACTGGCCCGCTTCATAGGAAGTGTTCGAACTCGGACTGTTCCCTACCACCTTGGGACCTGTCACATGACTTGTTTTGTGTCAGTTCCATTTACCGTAGTATTATTACTGGCTCACGAAGCTACGTATGCCTCAAATGAATTATGGTATGTTCCACGAAAATCGATCGATAAATTATGATTTTATTTAGAATAAAGTGAAAGTGGCGCTACTCTGTTCTGCTGTGTACGTTGAAAAATTAAGTTGATGTTAATTTTTCCCTTGTTCCTTGGAATATTAATCATGCCCAATTATTTCTGAATTAAACGCTACGGTGCTTAGCCTAATAATCAATTTGGACTCGTGAATTTACCTAATTTTTGCAAAAACTACGAATACTTACACTGTACAACAAAAGCAATTATTTTTAAGTTACAAGTTTCTAACGACTGATTCTGATAGAGGGCACCAAAAAATACATATATACGTGTATTGACGTTTGAAAGGTTTTCATCTGGGACTAATTTTAGGGACCATAACACATAAAAAAATATAGTGGCCATTAAAAGTCATGACAAAAGTTTAATTATGTTGCATAGTGTTATTAGGTTTCAGTTTGTAGTGTTTCTATTTTAAAGATACTTCAAGCTAAATATGAAAACTTCAATTAGCGTATAGAAATATTTTATAAAAATCTCATAGTTTCTTTTTCGTCAAGCTTTTTATTAGCCTTCCAAAATTCCACTAAATAGTTTTATTTTTTATTAAACCACCTTTTAAACTTAAAACTATTTGTAACCAATTAATAATGACAAACTATCTGCACTTGTAATAAAATTTATAATAAATTAATTTGAATGATTTCTAGTAAAAGACTTGTTTTTAATTTTTTTTTTGCAAAAATCCAACTTTTCATATCGATTTCAGTGTTGTTGCTGCTGATGTTTTTTTTTTGCAGCCGCAAAACGCATGAAATGAAGAAACATAACCCAAATTTATGGGGTGTGTTTTTGTGTGCGAGTGTGTCAAATATTACATTGAAAAAACTCTTAAACCGCAAATACTAAGAAATAATATTAAAATCTAAACCAAATAAGCAGACTTTTGTACATGCATACGAGTATATGGTAGTAGTACATTTTGGCAGAAGTCTAAGTCTTAACGAATTAAGCATGAACTGAAAAAAAAATCACTTAAACCACAAAATGACAACCGTTTCTCTTGGGCAGAAGTGGAAAAATTACCGTTAGGAAAGTTATGTAATCCGGCATAACTTAATTTATTCTAACTACAACAAACGAATAATACGATCCGACGAGAAAAACTCGCGATTCTCCACTAGTCCACCAGAGGCGACTAATATTGAAAACGTGGAATAAGTTGAGTTACATTATTTTTGCTACCGATCGTCTAACTACGCAAGAAAATACAATGATCAGAGAAGATAAATACCTCAGCTCTTGATTGACTAACTACGATGGGTTGTGGAAACGTGCAATGCGTCAGATAAATTCTTAAGCACTTGATCGTCTAAATACGGCAAGCAATTACCATAATCAGACAAGATAATTACTTCACACAGAAAAATTTCCATGTAAAATCGTCGAAAACCAGGAACATTTTTCGGTAGAGATTTTGCTTCATAGGCGTTTCATTTTAATTCAACATGATTTACAATAATTTTGAAGGAAAATTTATCCTTTTGAATTAATTATATTTCATTTTGATTTAATATTGCAGTACAGTTAAATCAAAATGAAGTTGATACTGAAATAATACGAAAAATCATGTTGAATCAAAGTTATTTCGAGTTGAAACAACGTGAATTTGATATTGGAACAACACGAAGAATCATGTTGAACTAAAAATATTTCAAGTTTAAACAATTTGAATTTAATATTGAAACAACACTAAGAATCATGTCTAATTATAGTTATATCAAGCTGAAACAACATGACTTTAATGTAGGTATTCTATTAATTATTTTACTTACGTGATAGGCATCAGAAAACTTTGTGTTGTAGCTGGCTGCCCCAGCCAAGATTTGAACTCGTACCACCTGCATGATAGTCCACGCGCTAACCACTGCATCACAACAGCTTCAAACTTTACTTTACCTTTACACTAAATTAATACCATCGCATGTAAAATTAATTTCATTTTCATTCAACATAATTTAAATGATTATTTAACATAAAATTTATTTTAAATTAAAGTTATGGTCATGTTGATTTAAAATGAAATGTAACGTTTATAACAAAGTTGTGTTAACCGTGAAACATTTTAAATCAAAGAGATTTAATGTTAGATTAAAAATTTTTTATTTAAAATGAATATGAAACAATGGCAATTTTAAGCCAGCAGCAATAAATTTTCGCTTTTCTTTTTTTGACGTCTACATAGCCGACACATGTAAGAATAAACAACAACAACTCATACAATTAAGCACAACTGTAGCAATGGAGAAAGCAAATAAACACTAACACACTTAAACGAGAAATTATTTCATGTAAATTTAATATGATTTCAAATCACAATTGCGTCATGTTGATTTTACATTCCATTTTTTTCTTCTGTGTGTTCGACTCTGAATTGACTTAATATGATTGGTTGTGGAAAGGTGCAGTAGCACATCATGATAAATTCTTTTTTTTTTTAATTTAATAACAAACACAACCCGCGAAGCGATTAGCTTGTCTGCGGAAAACACCCAGAGTCTATTGCGAGAATCGAACCCACGACCTCTGGGCTGACAGACTAGCATCGCTACCACTCAGCCACTATGTCAAGCGAAAAATATGAGACGAGATAAATGCTTCGGCTCTCAGTCGGCTAGATGATTAGTAGTAAAAATGGACAATATGTCAAGATAAATTTGACAAGCAAATACTATGACTTAGATTCTTGATTGACTGACTACGATTGGTTGTGAAAAGGTACAATGCAGTGTAATAAAATTTTCAGCTCTCAATTGTCTAACTATGGCAAGCGAAAAATATGACCCGACGAAATAAATGCTTCGGGTCTCAATGGCTATATATGATTAGTAGTAAAAGTGAACCAAGTCATCAAGATAAATTTCACAAGTAAATACAATAATCCGATAAGATAAATAAATCGGCTTTTGGTCAGCTTGCTACGATTGGTTTTAAAAACGTGCAATACTTCATGATACATTTTTCAACTCGCGATCGTCTAACGATGGCAGGCGAAGAATACGATCTACTAAATACGAATTACTGTGAAAACGTACAATACGTCGAGCTATTTCTACAGATCTCGAGAGATTAACTATGACAATCAAATACTACGATCCGATGAAATAAATAGTTAAATAGTTGATCGGCTAACTACACTCTAAAACATTACTTCAAATTTAGGATCATATATTGTCTAAATTTGTGTTGAAAATTTCTCCTTGTCTAAAATTACATCGATTTTGTAGTTATTTTATTAAAGAAAAACCCTTTCAAATTAAACATATTTAGTCCAAGTGGAAACAATTTAACATAAAGTATAATAGGGATATGGCTGAATGGTAGATACGTCAGACTATGAGTCAGGAGGTCGGGGTTCAAACCTGCACGCAGCCAATCGCTTTTTTTTAGTAAAAAAATTTTGTTCAAAAATAATGCGTGTGTAATTTTAGGTCGATAATAATCGGTAAAGTGTTGCCGACTATTATCGACCTAATTTTCAACACAAGTGTTTTAGAGTGTAAGATTAGCTGCGAAAATGTTCATTAGGTGAAGATAAATTCTTCAGGTGTAGACAGTGCAACTCCACAATACCGTTCGACGCGTCACAAAGGTACTGGAATCGGTAATTCCCATTATTCTCCCTGCCTCTTCGGCAGTGCCAAAGTAAAGTTTGTGATCTATAGCACTGTGCAAAAAATAAATTTTTTTTAATTACAACATTCTAACGACTGATTCTGGTAGAGGGCACCAAAAAAATAAGCAAGTGTATCGGCGGTTTGGATGTTTACATCTGCGATTCTTTTTACGGGAAGTAAAAGTTCAGGGCCTTGGGACATATGTAGTTATACCGACTCGACATAGGAAATTTTGTTAGGCTTATGTTTAAGGTATAAGATATACTCCGCAGTTTTATGTAAAACACCACGAGGAACATTTTTGTAGAATATTTTAACCTTACAACTCTTCGTGCAACGGGTCTTTATGTCTCTTTCCCAAAAAAGGGGCAAAAAATTCTCCTTCAACGGCGATATATATTTATATATTAATTCCTGATGTTCCTATAAGGAGCATAGGGCCGTAACTAGTTCGTTCCACTCGGATCTGTCCGATGCAATGGTTTTAGTATCCCTCCAGCTTTTACCAAAGGCTATAATTTTGGTTGCTGCAATTATATCTGATTGTGTATCGTCAACGTCTGCAACCTTTACTCGGTTCGAAGGACCACAAACATGTTTCAATCTTTAACTTCCAGCTGTTGTCTCTGCGAATTAATGCTCACAACATGTTTTTTGTTTTCTTTATTTACTTTATTTTTTCTATTGGGTCTTTATTTCATATTTCTGTACAATAAAGTTGTCGCATTAAATTTTCCAGTTTAGCTGGCAGAAAAAACGGAAGGAAACATGACAGAAAAGCTAGTTGATAACAGTAAAGTGGCAGGCAAAGACATGCGAAACTAACAAACAATCACAAATAAACACTCGTACGTAAAAACGAGCATACATTTCTACCGCATTCAAGATACACTGCACGGTGGGAACAATCGTAAAATAAATGAATATATCTATATAAATTGTTCAGATTTATTTGAAACGTGTAGGCTCTCCACATCTGTAGTGCAATTCTCTATTTAGTTTTAACAGTAGTTGTCATTGTTAAAAAAATTTAACAAGCAAGTTAATGATTTTGGCATTCTTTAATATTTTTAACAATATTTGCTCTCAGTTAACTAGCGACAATAATTTTTCTCTTGTTACCGAATAGGCAAGAGTCAGTCAGCTCTGCAATTGCAGCACGTACCTTATGCCAACAATTGAAGTTATTGTTTTACAACATTGTACAAACATATAAAACTTTTACGTATTAATATTTCTATTATTTAAAAATTTAATTTAACACTTATTTCCCAAAAATAGAGAAATTAATGAAAAAAATTTTCTGTACACTGTTTGGTAATCACAAACTCATTTGTTTTTGTCACATTCCTCTCTGCGCTTTTCGTTTTTTTAACAGGGTTGCCACATGATGTCAAATTTAAACAATGTTGTTAAGAAGAAGTCACAGAATCGTACAATCGTTAGTGCAAACAACTTAATAAGTTGACAATATAACGACAGTTGTTATTGTTTAAAATTACAGAATCTCACTACTGGGGTGGTTAACTTTGTGGTGCCGCACGCTTTTAAAATAATCTGAAAACTTAGCTCTTCATATATTGTTGTTCCAAGTTTCATTATTACTATTTATATATCTGTCGACTCTACTGTGCATTGCTGAGAATGCCGCAAAAACTATGATGTAAGAAAGTCTATTTAACAAGTGACCCAAAAATAATGGCACATAAATTGGAACTAAAGAAACTAGAGACGTAACACAGCAACTTGGGAAAACTAGGTGCTTGTTTTGTACTCGTATTAAACAACATTTGCGTAAACAACTGACGACGACTCCTTTCTCCTTGTTTATAGGATGAGGTATTGAAACATTTTAACAAGTAATTTTTTTGTTTGTTTAATATTTATAAGGCTTCAAATCTACACTATTATAATATAACAGCAGCTAACTTGAGTAAAATAATGTACAACTGTATGTACTTTTGTAATACATTCTCTAAATTATTTAGTTGGTAAATACTCGTATGTACGAACTGACACACATAGAAGAAGTATGTACGTTTGTTTGTTCTTTATTAACAAAAGTTAGTGAGTAATTTTTGTAAAATAATATTAAATCTATTCTGAACATGCGAATCCCTTTTGGTTCCTTATTTCAAATGTATGAATGAAAACGGCCTATAAGTGTTGCAAGTTTGTTAATGAGGACAAGAAACAAGTCCTTAAAGAGACATTTGCTGCTGCTTTAAAAGCTAAATTCATTTAATTAAATTATTCAACTAAAAGATGTCTTACAAAATGTCGTTTATCTTTTTCTTAAAAGCTAATATCATTTAATTTAATTATTAAACTAAAAGATGTCTTACAAAATGTCGTTTTCTCGGGGTGCTTAATAACATCCCCTAATGACATCAGCATCCCTTAAAAGATTTCAAATTAAATGGATGCTGCAAAAAAAAAGTAGCGTGAAGAATTTTGGAACATGCGTACAAAAATAAAGGAGTAGATTATATTTTTATTGCGAAATTTTTACAGGGGAGTTTTTTTAATTGCCCATATATATATATATATATATATATATATATATATATATATATATATATATATATATATATATATATATATATATATATATATATATATATATATATATATATATATATATATATATATATATATATATATATATATATATATATATATATATATATATATATATATATATATATATATATATATATTTCAGCAACTTTGGGGTAGATTGTAAGGATTTACCTTTTAACCAATCAATAACCTGTACAACCCAAAACAAAATATGGTTCTAACTACTGATTTTGGCAGAGGGTAGCAAAAAAATATACACCTGTATCGGCGTTTTAAAAGCTTACATCTGGGATCGGTATTTGAAACTGTGTTTGGAATGATTTTCCGTCATGCCACATCAAATTTGCTTGATAAACAGACCGGTTTCGGCTATGTGCCATCTTCAGTGTTCTAGTGAATAATAAATAGTATTCAATAGAACACTATTTAGTATTCAATAGAAATTTGAAGATGACACATAGCCGAAACCGGTCTGTTTATCAACTAAATTTGACGTGGGATGACGGAAAATCGTTCCAAGTTCAAACTAACCTCGTCGAAAGGAAAACACAACACTCAAACTATGAATTCTTTACATCTGAGGTGTAGGCTATATTCAGCAACTCTGTAGAAAATATTAGGGCAAATATTTTTGTGGAACGTATTAACCCTCTAACTCCCATACATAACGGTCATATTTAGCTCTTTTCTAACAAATCATAAAAAACACCCCTAAACAAGAATAGTGCTGGGATAAAATGTTCCACAAAAATGTTGGCCGTAAAATTTTACTATGGACCTCTAAAGACAACCGAGCTCCACATTCAATTTGCACGCAAGAAATCATTGAAATCTTAAACTATGTTTAAGGGTTAACTTCATACTTATTCACAATTAGTACTTGGCATAGGAAATCTTGTAAGTCTTATGTTTGAGGTATAAGATGTGCTCACCACTTTTATGTAAAACACAACAAGAAACTTTTTTCTGGAACATATTAACTAGGGATGTAACGATACGCCGTTTTGCCGATCCGATACCGATACCGATATTTAAAAATAAATATCGCCGATACCGATTCCGATACCGATACGAATATTGAAATTGAGTTCAAGTTTAGATCAACAAAACTCAACTGCAATTTTTTTATTATACAAAATTACATTATAAGAGAGAATATTTAAAACTGATTTTAACCCAGTATAAAAATTTGGAAGTAATTTTTAAGGAGCTACATTTTCTTTGCTTCAAAAAAATCTGTATTAAAAATATGCAGATAATTAGTAGAAAAGCAAGAAAAAATTTTTAATTCCCTTGTAATTTTAAAAAATACTCGCCATGCTTTTTAAAAAATCGATTTTTTAAAGAACATTTATCAACTAATATTCTTCTAAATAACTTAATAGCTTAATTATTAAAAGTCTTCTAAAAGTTTATATTTATTCACTTAAATTTACATGAAAATAAAGTTTTGAGTTTAAATTCGCATAAAAAATTGTGAAAATGGGTAATTTTTTATCCTTTTTCCTTGAGGAAAAACCATTATAGAACACCGAAAAAGAAATTTGTCCTAGCATCGCTTCCAATTCGGTGATTGGTAATCGAAAAACAGAACTTCTTGCAATGGCAAGGATATGTAAAACTAATTACAAATTATCCAAATTTGCAATACTTCCGGATCGCGAATTCTACATTTTCATGACTTCTTTGGAGTGTCTTTTTTTGCTGGTAAAATTAACAAAAAATAAATAATTTTTTTACAAAATAACAGCATAAAATATTATTAATTTTTAAAATTGATATTAATAAGATTTAAAAAATAACGAAGTGAATTTAATTCATGGTAAAATTGAACAAAAATAAATTATTTGTTAAAAAAAACTCTGAAAAAAATGTTAAAAGTATCGTCGTATCGACAGTAAAATATCGCCGATACCGATGTATCGGAAAATCTGAAGTATCGCCGATATATCGGTATCGGTATCGGTATTCGTTACCTCCCTAATATTAACCCACTAACTTTTCGTTTTAGGGGCCTTTTTGTATGTTTCTTAAAAAAGGGTAAACAAACTGCCATTCAGTGGTAATAATAGGGGGCTGAAATGTTCTACAAAAATATTTGCCATAAAATTCTACTATAGGTCTTTAAAGAGTCCCAAGCTCCAGATTTAACTTGGACGTTAGAAATCATTCAAAATTTGAACACAATTCGTAAATTTGAGTACAATTCGTACCCAATATAGAAAATCTTGTAAGCCTAACATTTAAGGTATAAGATGTTTTCATCTTTTAATGTACAAGACTACGAGGAAAATTTCTTTAGAAAAATTTTGGCCCGCTCTATCGTCGCAGAAGGAGAGTTTTTGCCCCCTTTTGCTACGGGTGAGTTTTGAGAAAACGTAAAAAACGATATAAAATAACTTAAAACTATGGTGCAAAAACATCGAACAATAAATCATGAATCTATATCGGTTCTCAGCTACAGGAAAGTTGTAAGCAAATCGCTTATTGTTTAATTTTCTATTTATTGTTTAACGCCAAGACAAGTTAGAATAATATGGTACCCGCATCGGCAAATTGAACCCAACGACTTTTGCTGTCAAGCTTGATTGTAGCGCCAAGAAAAAAAATTTTATATAGCACAAACCACAAGCCATATCCTCGAAATAATCAAATATGCCTTCAACACGGCTTTATTAATAGGCCTTGGCACACATTATATTTACACTCATGAAAAATTGTTACAACTGTACTTATGTTCTTTTGTTTACATATCACTCCTTTATTAATAAAAAAAAATGCTAATAACTAACATATAAAACATTTTTTTTTTACAAGAAAACGTAATTTGCCCTTCTTTTCCACCAAAATAATATGCCAAATTTAAAAATGTTTATTTATTTTTAATTTTTCTATACGCTCCATATATTCGCATCAATTTTATCGAATGCGAATATCAAAAACAAGCGAATAGTTCGCAAATGCGAATGCGAACGTTCGTCGCGCCCCTAATGATAACCATTAAGTTTTTACAGCATTCTTCAATAAAGGTATCATATTGGTGAGAGGGTGCTGTTGGTGGCAATGATGCCAGGTTCGATCTCTGTGACAGCCAACATCATAAATTTTTCTGATGTGCTTAGTCTAATTTTATGTTAGTGTTGTTGGATTGTTTACGTGATGAAGGCATAACATCGGTTCATCGAAGCACAATTCAATAACTTACTGGCAACTCTGTTTAATATATCAACCAGTAAAACAGTTCTTAACGGCTTTCCCGGTGGTTTTAATCTATTATGCAGTGTATACACTGCCTTATCTTAAATAAAACCCGTTATAAATAAAAAGGTTTGATTTTTCGTTTTTAGTTGATTCAATCAGGGTTGTCAGATTTTTTCCGACCTAATTCACCAAATTGATTTTAAAAATCGCAAAAATTAATTTTATGTAGTTTTTCTTAATATATATTTGATAATAAATTTTATTTTAAATAATACTTCTTTTAATATAAATTTTTGTAAAATAATCGTATAAAATCTTAGCAGAAAATCGCCAAAAGTAGAAATAAAATCTCCAAAAATTATTTATTGTAAATTTTTCTCATCCAAATTCAAAACCCATTAATGACTATAACTAATATAATAAAAATCATCAAAACCTCATTGTTTTAATATCTTGTAGACGAGTTTTGGAGGGATCTATTTTTGAAAATACTGTTTCAATAAACTCATTTTCCTGAATTATAAAAATTTTCAAGTTCAATTTTATTAAAAAAATAGCCATAAAAATCGCCAACAAATTTATTTATCGCCAGAAAAATCGCCATGTCGGCAAAACAAAAATTTAGACGTCAAACAAGTTGAAACATCGCCAAGTTAGGCGAGAAATCGCCATATCTGATAGCCCTGGATTCAATATGAAATCGAGAATTTTTTTTCGTGTCATATAGAATCATCTAGAGTGACGAGCGAGAAATGAATGGAAATTTATGAGGCCACAAATAAAACAGGCGTTTCACACTGTGATTTTTAATCATGACTAAAAATAATGACCTGGGCTCGGACTTTCATGCAGCTAAAACTTGATCTTAAGCGCTTAAAAAATGCACCTAAAAATTACCTACGAACAAAGTACTAAAACTAAAATAATATGAAAATATTTTTTTTTAAATTTTTTATTATTATTAGAGAAAAAAACATAAATCAAACATAATTCGGTATATTATTTAATACAACCAAACTTTAGCTGCGTTGTCAGTCAGCTACTGAAAATTAATGGTTGCCAGAAAGGCACTAAATAGCAACTGAAATTGACAGCTCTCAGTTGCCAGTTGCCATCAGTAGTATAATTTTCAGCAACTGGCAGGCAACACAACTGAGGCTCGGTTGCCATCCATATTCGTCCTATTAATATTTTATTTTTAAAAATTAAGAAATATGCATTAAAAACTAAAAATATGCATTTAATGGCAACATATGCAACAATATGCACTTGTCATCAAAATATGTAATTACAAATCCATGCCAAACTACTTAAAATTTGATGATTCGCGCAGATAAGCCAATACCTGTTTATCTATGACCACAAAAACATGCATTTGAATGAAAGTCCGCGCCCTGATCATGACAATTTTTTTTAGCCGAGCGGGGTCTACGTGTAGAAAAAACATCACGATTACTGTTTTCCATGTTTTTTTATATTCTTGCTTAGTTTGATTTGAATTTTTCTATCTCTGTGCTTGTCTTATGTTTTTTGTTCTTATGAATAAGTAAATATAGCAAGTTTTGGGATTAATATATAAAAAAAATATGAAAATAAAAATTATCGTATAAATGCAAGAGGTTCTTAGAAGATGTATTCAAAGATAAATAAAGAAAATTCATGGTTTTTTATTCACCGTGTGAATTGGATGAAAGAGTGGATGGCATCGATTCTCAAGTCAATAATTTACTGGCAACTCTGTTTATTATATCAATCAGTAAAACAGTTCTCAGACTATTGGGTACAACAGTTTCCTTATTTGACTTACTTAATACTCTGTCGTCACTGCTTTATCCTAAATAAAAACCGTTATAAATAAATAAGATTTGATTTTGTTTTTTGTTTGTTTTTATTGATCCAACATGAAATTGTGGAAGCTTTTTTGTTGTTCTTTTTTGTGTCATTTTCCATATGTTTTTGTTGTTTTCTTGTTTAAATTTATATATATAATTATGTATTTATTACTTTTTAGTATGTATTTATGTATATAATGGTTGGTTTTTTTGGTTGTTGTTCATTATATTGTTACGTTTGAATAAAAGTTATTTATATTATTTTTATGCATTTAATGATTAACTAATATGAACTTTAATAGGGGCTCATGATGTTTTTCTTTCTTTTTTTCCAATATTTTTGTTTAATTGTTTTTTTTATTTTATTTTTTGTGTATTTTGATATTGATAATGCATTAAAATGATTTTTTGTGGATATTTTTTTTTAATTTTTTAATTATGATAGATTGATTTAATTGTGGATAAATGGTAATTATTCATGAGATATTTAATTTAATATGGTTTTATTTCCTGTTTCCAATATTTCTTACAATGTTGTTTATGCTGCAATTTTTATTAGAATTTGTTATTTTGTAACCTGATTTGAAATGAAGAAATTTATGTTTTGTTCACAACTAATTTAAATTTTTTTTAATTTCTTTTCAGTACGTTATTTAAAATTTGGGTAAGTTTCTTTTCTTAATTTTTTATTTAATATTTAGTATAAAAAGGAGAAATTTTTTTGGTATTTACTTTTGGAATGGCATTTTCTTAATTGTGCGAAAGTATTTTTTTCTTTGTTTTTTAACAACTTTTTTTTATTAATTATATATTATTAATATTTCATATTTTTTTGTGTATGCATATTCTATGATTTTTGTAATATTTCTTTTGAATGAGTAGTTTTTATTTATAATGAATGAATGGTTTATGTGGTAACATATGATTAAGATGAGATTTTGATTTTATGTTTAATAGATTTTTCAGTTTTTTTTTTTGTCTTATGGAATATTTAATAAAATGGTTTTGGGTAAAAAATATTGGCTAAAAATGTTTAAGATAACACTGTACAACGCAAAAAAATAACATGGGTCTAACGACGGATTCTGGCAGAGTACACCAAAAATATATATACGTACATATATAAAAATTTTGGCTCGGTATAAGAAATATTTTAAGCCTTACGTTTAAGGTATAAGATGTCCTTCACAACTTTTATGTAAAACACCACCACAGGAAACATTTTTGTAAAACATTTTAACCCTCTAACTCTTCGTTGCATGGGTCTTTTGGTCTCTTTCTTAAGAGAAGGGCAAAAACTCCCCTTCAGCCGTGATATAGCGGGCCGAAATATTTTACAAAAATATTTATCACAAAATTCTACCACAAGTCTTCAAAGACACTCAAGTTTCAGAACCAACTTGAACGCCAGAAATAATATAAAACTTATAATATGCTTAAGGCTTAATTTCGTACTTGTTTTTTGCCTTTTTTTAAGAAAGGCGCAAAAAAACCAATACAACGAAGAGTTAGAAGGCTAAAATGTTTTACAAAAATGTTCCTAGTGGTGTTTTACATAAAGTTGCTGAACACATCTTATACCTTAAACATAAGGCTTACAAGATTTCCTATACCGAGTCACTATAACTATGAGCAAAAGGTGGGAAATATAACTCCCCTTAAAATGAATCCCAGATGAAAACGTTAAAAACGCCGATACACTTATATATTTTTTTGCTGCCCTCTACCAGAATTAAACGTAAGAGCCTTATTATTTGATTTTGTTGTACAGTGTAATTTACTACAAAAACTAAATTTTTAGAAAGCCGAGCTTATGAGTGAAACTTGTATTTTATTGAAATTTATTAAAGCTGTGAGAATTCACTGACATATTTTTAATGTAGAACTATAAACACAAGTTTTATTTTAATTCGAAAATACTTACATATTTCCTAGGAAAGTCCTTTTTTGTCACGTGCGACACCCAGCAATTATGCTTGTTTTTTAAGAAAATGAAAGTTTTTTTTTATTTCTTTTTATATATTTGTGTAGGCTGTAAGTAGCTCCATATTAAGTAAAAGCTTAAGAAGTATAGTTCCACATGGTTCTGAAATACAAGCTTAATTGCTTGGTGTCGCACGTGACAAAAAAGTGGAGTTTACTGTGAAAATTTCCATATGTACATGTCGTTAGTTAGCTTAACATAGAAATACCCTAACTAATTTCTTTTCTTTTCAAAACTCGGTTTGAAAAAAATAAGTTAGGGCGTTTCTATATTAAGCTAAAGATTATACAATAGAGTGGGATTAAAAATTTAGCTTTGTATTTTTGTAAAACCCCATTTGAATTATTATGATGCTTAGTCTAATATTGACATTTCGAAGATTGCAGTAGAATCCGACAACTCTAAGCCAAGCCTCATTGAGGTCAAAGTTCAAAGTTTGCAAAATTCATCCAGTATCAACGTTTGATAATTCTGTATTCTTCTAATCCGCGGGTGTGTTCTTTTTAATACATATGTTCAATTATATCCAATATTTTTTTGTGGTAAAAATTAACCCTTTTGTGTCCCCTGACTCAAAATGAAACATGTTTAAAAAAAATTAAGATTATTACCAAAAAAAAAATTTTCCCAAGTCTTCTGTGCAAAATTTTCAAGAGCAAAAACATTAACCCTACCGCACTTCTGATCAAAAATGAAACCATCAAAAACTTTAATAAATTAAAATATTGCAAAAATTTTTTTTCAATTGGTTATTTTGCTGCCAAATTGTAGAATAGTTAAGTTTTCGTTTACAAAATATTTTTGATAAGATTTTCCAAATTCTTGAAGAAAGTAATTTGAAATATATGTGCAAAAATTTGTCATTTTGACCCACGTGTGTCAAAAGGGTTAATTAAAAAAGTTTTAGAATATAATTTATAATATTTAAAACTACTCTAAATATTCTAAACTATATCCTAAATCTTTTTTAATTAACCCTTTTGAGTCAAGTGGGGCAAAATGCTACATATTGTCACATACATTTCATAATTATTTTCTCCAAGAATTTGAAAAATGCTTATCAAAAATTGTTTATAAACGACTTTATTAACCCTTCTAGAATTTGGCAGCAAAATAACTCATTGGAACATTTTTTGCAAAATTTAAAGTTAAAGTTTTTGATCGGTCCAGTTTTGACCAAAAGTGTGGTGGGGTTGATGTTTTCGCTCATTAAAAATATGTGCGAGGGTCTTGGGAAAAGTTCTCCAAATTTTTTAGAAGAAATAATTTTGAAATGTTTTTTAAAACATGTGTCATTTTAGACCATATGATACAAAAGGGTTAATTTGTACAACAAAAAATAATTGGATATAATTGAACATACTGAAAAGAGCACACTCGTCTATTTTCAGAAGAATCCGAGAAGTTATCCGAGTGAGTTATCCGATCAACAGTTGGTAAATTTGGGAACTTTGCTAATTTGAACTTAGACCTGGTTTGGTTAGAATGGTTAGAGTTCTTCGATTCAGCCAAGTTTCACAATATTCTGCCAAAGCTTTTATGAAATTCCAAAGTTTACTTTCCTCTATACATCATATCAGGTGTGTTTCAGACATTTGTTTTGCTTCAAATACTTTCACAACAATGCTGTTGAACGAGTATGTATTGCAAAGGACTTTTTAAAACGCATTTTTAATGAACTTGTAGGTTGCGAAGATGATTTCCACACATTCCACAAGCTCAAAAAATTACTTTCGAATTGCGCTTTCTAGTACATGTTGCTTGCAACATTATCGTTGCGGAAGTGTTTGAACCAAACCAAATGTCTTAAACACACCTTCAAGACATCTGGTGCAACCATCTACAATATAGTACATGTTCAACTTGTTGCTAAACATATTTTTAAAATTTTACTTGACATCTTTCTACTTTTTTGCTGGGTTCAGTGTGTTATAGAGTATTGCAGAAGACTGACTGTGTATTTGAGACATTTGTCTTGTTTCAGACTTTTTCTCAACAATAATGTTGCGAGCAACATGTACTAGAAAGCACAATTGAAAAATAGCTTTTCGAACTCCTACAATGAGTGAAAACCTTCTCACAGCCTACAAGTTCAATAAAAATGTGTGTTTCAAAAGTTATTTCCAGTTTTCGACTATAGAATGTGAAAATCTGGAAAATCTGAAAGGCCCCTTCAATTGTGAACTAAAAATCAGCTCATTTCTGAAAGCGTAAGTTGAAATATTTTTTCTTACTGAAATTCAACATTTTGCAACCAGGCGTATCATACCATTACCTAAGCAACGAGTCTAAAATACGAATTTCTCATTTTTAATAGTTGAGCATAGTAGGCACAATATGTTCGTTGCAACATGACTGTTGTGAAAGTGTTTGAAACAAAACAGATTTCTTAAACATCCCTTCAAGACGTCTAGTGCAGACTTCTAATGTGTTAGCAATGTTTTGCAATATTTTGTTATTATTTTGGTTCTGCTTTAGTTTATAGAATAGTATTAAGCAAATTATATTCTTACAACATGTTGCTAGCAACATATTTATAATACAGCATTATAGAAAACGAAGTATTATTATTTTTGTTTTAAGCATATTTTTGGTAGTTTACTACTTTAAAGTGTTTCATTAATATGTTGCTCTGCAATGCAACATGTTGCTAATATCTTGCTAAAGCTTTACTTACTGTTTTCTTATATTTTAGTAACTTTTAAACCCGACTTCCAATAATTTTTCATTCTTCCGTGATAGTTTTTGTTTAAATGTGAGCGGTTTGAATTAAATTTTAACTTTCTGGATAATTTCTAATATATGAAATTTTTAATGAAAAATTTTCTAAGCCGAACTTTTATTTTAATCAAACTTGTATGCCAAATATTTTTCTTTATTTATTTAGTTTAAAATTGTTTATACTTGATTAAGGTTATAAATTATGTTTAATTTTGATTTTCAATTTCTATAATTAAACTGGTTTTCGAAACGTGGGTAAATTTTAACTGTTTGCTATAGATAATTTTTTGTCAATCAAAATATTTTTTCGTAATTTTTGTTTTAAATTTATAAATTTAAAATGTAATGAACTCTCTTAAATGTAGTTAATTAATGTATGATATTTCTTACTGCTACTTTTATTTAAATTTTTAATATTTAAGTATGTAAATGTTTTTTTTTTAATTTCTTAATCATTTTTTTTTATTTAAGCCATACAAATAGTTAATTTTCACAACACTACATTCATTATTATAAATTTCGGTCTTTTTATTTATTAATTTAATTTTTTTTTATATATAAAAAATTTATTTTGTTCAAAAAGTTCTCAAAATTTCACATCATTATTTAACTTATATTTATTATAAATTAATGTTAATTATTACTATTTTTGTTAGTTTGTCATAAAATTAAATTAACTATAAAAAGCCTCTAAGTTTTCATCTCTATTATGCAACTTAAATATAAGAAAAAATAAATTATAGTTTAAGCCTTTTTTTTATAACAATAGTTTACCTAGTGTAAACATGGTGTATTTAATAGAGGGTTACGCAAGATGTCTTTAAGGTGTGTTTAAAACATTAGTTTTGCTTTAAACACTTTCGCCGCAGTGATGCTGTGACGAGCATGTGTTGCAAAGGACTTTTCAAAACACATTCTTATTGGACTTGTAGCATGCGAAGATGGTTTCCATACATTGTACAAGTTCAAAAAATTACTTTCCAATTGCGCTTTCTAGTACATGTTGTTCGCAACATTATTGTTGCAAAAGTGTTTGAACCAAACCAAATGCCTTAAACACATCTTCAAAACATCTTGTGCAACCCTCTAGTATATAATATAGAGTAAATGTAAATTATGTAAATATCAATTAAATTATTTGGTATTATATAAATGATATTATAATTAGTGTCTTTGGTGGTATTTTAGCTATTTTATTAAAAAAGAAGGTTATTTATTTAATAAGGAATTAGGTCCGTGTTTGTTCTCGTAGGTTGGCTAAGTTTTAAAAAAATTTAAAACTTTAAAATTTAAAAAAAATGTTTCTAAATAGATTTTTGCTTCATCACTGTAGCGAAACATTTTCCAAAATGCTTTAAAAATACTGCTCTACTTAGCATAAAGGTTTGTAATAGTGTTGCTAGTACAAAATGTTGCTGGCAGCATTAAGTAAATGTAAGTGGCTTTTAATAATATTGTAATTATTTTCTAGAAACAAACATATTTCAAGGTTATAACAGCGGTTGATAAAAATTGTTGCTGGCAACACTTCTTCAAAATTGTTGTTTTATATGTATTTATACATCTTCATAATAATTAAATTGCTTTCAAAATGTTTTTAGCATATTGGTTTTTTTGGTAAAGTAGTGCGATAATGTTGCTGGCAACATGAACGGCGCTTTTCACAATGTATGATTAAAAGCTAACGTCGATTTTAACGGCAAGTTTTGTATGACGAACTTCCCGTTAAAGCCCACGTTAACTCTTAATCGTACATTGTGAAAAGGGCCGTAAGTAAATATTACTTGCAATAAGCTTGTCACTTTTTTTTTTGGAAAAATTCCCATTTCATAGTTATAAAAACTGGTTAATATAAAATGTTGCTGGCCACAATTTCTTAAACTTGCTAAAAATGATCTTCACATTTGTGTATTTTGGAATCATCATGGTGCCAGAACTAGTAAAGTGTAAAATATTGCTGTCGTCGTCATTAAGCAAATGTGGTTTTTAATGATTTTGATATAAAATGTTGCTGGCAACACCTCCTCAAGATTTGCTAAGAATTATTTTCAAATTTGTATTTTGGAAGTATTATTCATAATTTTTTTTTCGAAAATGCTTTAGAAATACTGGTCTAACTAGCGCAAAGGGTTGCGATAGTATTGCTAACAGGCGATTCATACGTTGATTTTTAATCATGACTAAGAATCATGACAATTTTTTTGGTGGTCGAGCGGGGTAGAGAAGAGAGGGTAGAAAAAGCATCACGATTTCTGTTTTCCATGTTTTTTTATTCTTCTATAGTTCGATTTGAATTTTCTCTCATTTCTATCTCTCTCTCTCTGTGATTGTATTAAAATTTTTGTTATTATGAACGAGTAAATACAGCAAATTTTTAGGGTTATTTATAAAAAAACATGAAAATAAAAATCATCGTATAAATTCAAGAGGTTTTTAGAAGATGTTTTCAAATATAAATTAAATTATGGAAAAATAAAATCAAAGTTCAAAATTATAAATGAATGGTTAATATGAAATGTTGATCTCCAAATTTGTGTTTTTAATTATCCATGTTCTAAAATGCTTTAGATATACATACTGTCTACTTAATGTAATGTGCTGTGTTAGTGTTGCTAATACTTAATACTACTGGCAACATTAAACAATTGTTGCTTGCAATGATCTTGTAATGTTTTCATAGAAACAAATATTCCTTTTGAAACTTATAAACAAGTGGTTGTTATAAAATGTTGCTGGCAACATTTCCTAAAACTTAAAAACTGTCTTCAAATTAGTGATTTAAACCTGGTACTCTGTTCTGCTGTCAACATCATATAAAAAATTGGTATGAAAAAATGTTGCAATAGTTGTACTCTTTTCATGCGAAATAATATGAGTGTCATTTGTTTCCCTTGGGATTTACAACAAAATTGGGTTTTTATAAAGGGAAATAGTGTAGCATAGTTTCAGGGTCTACGTAATACTGATTACATGTAAAACGTTTCGCATGCCATTATCAATGTTGCTCAACATTATTCACAATTTTGAACCGAGTACCAGGCTTTATATGTATTTTTGCATAATCATAGGGCTTAAATTATGTTCCAAAATGCCTTTAAAATATTGGCTTTTTGTTGTAAAGTGCTGCGATAATAATGCTGATACAAAATGATGCTGGGAAAATTAGTTAAATCTTCCTTGCAACATTAATAAAATGCCGCTTTCAAAGATTTTTGAATTTTTTATAGTAAAAAATTCCATTTAAAGCTTAAAAAGATAGAAAATGTTGCTGGAAATATTAACTCAAACTTGCTAAAAATATGTGTTTTATACGTTGTAGCGAATTCCCAGCTAAATCCTAGTACTCTGTTCAACATTTCACGCGGAATGCTATCAAAATATATGTACAAAAAATTGGCATGAATTGTTCAAGAAAAAATGCTGCAGAAGTAGCACTGTTTATTTTGTAAATAACTTCTGAAATGTATCTGCAATATTTTAAGTCAACATGCGAAATAATGGCCTTTATCGTGTTTGGCGATTTTCGCCTTCGACTACAAAATTTTTGTAATAGATTAAAGAAAAATGTAGCGTGCTATCTTTAATCTATTACAAAAACGTCGTAGTCGAAAATCGCCAAACACGAAAAAGGGGAATATGAGCGGCATTTGTTTCGCGCGGAATTTTCAAGAACAGCTGAATACCAAACAGATTTTGTTTACAAACATTAAAGAATGTAGCATACTTTTGAGGAATAAAAAGGAAAATTTTTCACAAATTTGTACAGAACACTTGGCTTTATGGTATAAAATATTTCTGACAACAGTTCTAGTGCAACTTCTTAGAACAGTTGTACTGATTTTTAATATATGAAATTTCATTATACTAAATAAAACCCGTTGGCAGCATGTTTTTAAAGTTTTTTAAAAGTACAAAAGTAAAAAAGATCAACGAAATTTGTAATGTTTTATAGAAATAGCTTAAAATCAGAATAGCAACATGTTGCTAACAAATTTTGTTATATTATTTTAGCCATTTTTAAGTGTTTCTCTAAAAAAATTTAATTCAAAATCAACTAAAGTTAAAAATAAATAAATTTACCATAATTTTTTAAACCCACAAAAGCCTCTATTAAACTTTACGCACATAATTTGTTTTCGTCATTAATTTTGAGCAGTTCATTTATTTAATTCAGTCTTTTGATTTTGTAAATTTTCAAGTTTTAGAAAGTTAATAGAAATTTTTGTGGTGCAAAAAATTTTTCAAAATAAAATGGCAAAATTCACACTTCAATTCTGTTGTAGCATTTGTGGGGTATACAAATGTTGTTGGTAATTTCCACATAAACATGTTTTCATACAAATGTTTACATATAATATAACAACAACATTTATACAATCTACAACTCTTACAACAATAGGTTATGAATTGGGCAAAAATGTTAGAAATAAAAATTTAAATATACAAACCTTTCTCAAAGTTAAAAGAAAATTAAAAAATAAAACAAATTAAAAAAAATTTTAGTTAAAATTATGAGTTTTTTTAATTAAAAGAATTATAATAAAGCAAATGGTTTTTGTCGTCTTAATGCATAATAAATATATAAATAATTTTCATCTTTTTCATTATTAAGATAAAATCAAAATAATTTTTTTACATAATACAAATAAAATGTTAAAGCTTTCGTAATATAAAAATTAGAAACGTAAAAAAAAATCTTTAAATATTATTGATTCTTGTATAATACAAATGTAAGTGATGTTTTAGGGATTAAAAAATTGACAAAATGGAGGAAGCACTATTTAAATAAAGATATATAAAAACATAAATGTATTGTTAAAAATTACACATATAAACTTGAAGACTTTTTCTTATCAAGACCAAAGTGAAAAAAGTTGAAATATAGTTTATAAACATGTTGCTGATATTTTGATTTGCTATAACATGTTACAAAAGAGCAGCAGTTTATGTTGATTTGCCAGATAAGGCTAGAGCATTTTCTTTTAGTTATAAACATGTTTATAAACATCTTTATATATTCTTATCAGTAAAATTCATTAATATTATCCGATAATAAATTGTATATTCAAAATTATCGTTTTAAATACCTGCAACATGTTTATGTCTTTATGTTTGTGTACTACATGAATACATTATGTTTATAAACTTATTGATGACATTTTGTTGATCTTCTACAAAATTACAGAAACAATTAAATTTTATGGTAAACTCTGTCAGAAACCATTCTGCATAAAAATCTAAAATTATGTATCCTTATCGCTGTTGTTGTATTTGGGTCGAAAGTTAAGCTTCTTAAAAAAAGTGCTATCGTGATTGGTGAAATAATATAACTTTTTAAAAACTCCTGGCTCCAAATACACCAATCATGGGCTAAGTGCGATTATAAAAATGTTTGTAAACATGTTGCTAGTCGCCTACGTATATTTGGCTAATAGGAAAATTCATACATTTTATACAATAAAATATGGTAAATATATAAATTACATTCTTACAAACATGTTTACATGCAACAAGTTTCTGCAACATATTTATATATAATAAACTTCATGCCGCTTTTCGTGTTTTCACTTTTTTCTCATTAAAATTATGCCTTAAATGTTATTTAAACATAAAATTAAAAATGACTACCATAAGCATCACACATTTATCCACTTTTATTTTAAAAAAAGTCTCTTTCTTAAAACATGTTGTTTTGTTTGATTTCTTGTTTTGTGTAAATATTAATAGGATCCGTTAACTATAAAATAAAATCATAAATATAAATATATATATAAAATTATTAAACTTATATAATTTAAATTATGTTGTCTCTACTAAACTATCTCTATAATAATTATTTTTTCAAAATAATGGCAAATTATTTAATGACTTTTTTGTTATATATTTTAATGTTGGTTTCATATATTTTCATTTTCTCTTTTTTTCTAATAAAATATGAGATTCTTTAAGTAAAAATTAACTTAAATAAAATTTAAAAATGTAATTAAAATTTTTAGAAAAAACACTTGTTTTTTTAAAGTGATCGTCGTTAAAATTTTGTCTTATTTTGAAATAAAGATTTGTGCTGAAGTCCTTTTTTATTTAAACCTAAAGAAATTATCTGATAACTGAGTTGTTCTAGAAGAAATAGTGGCTGATAAAAATGTCTCTGTTCAATTGTTCGGAAAGTTGTGGATGTGCCACGGAAAAATATGTTTAACAACATGGTGCTATATAACCCTGTAAAATGTTTAGCAACATATTGTAAAAATGTCATAACTGTTAGGTATAAAGCCTTTTACTCTGTTTAACATTTCACGCAGAATGCTGTCAAAATACAGTGGACGTCCAATAGTATAGAAAAATTGGCATGAATTGTTCATGAAAATATGGTGCAGAAGTTCATTTTGTGAAAAACATATGAAATGTTGCTGCAACATTTTAAGTCAAAATGCGAAATATTGTGAATTGTGAACAATTTTGAGTAACAGTTAGCCAATTCATGCCGTATAATGCTGTTGTTAATTTCCAAATAAACATTTGTTTGGAAACATGTTTATGTTGAATTTAACAAGAACATTTATACGATCTACAATACCTACAACAGGTTGTGAATGGAGCAAATGATTTTTTCTTTCGAAAAATTTGACTGTAGCGAATGATAACTATCCCCTAAAAGTATGCTACATTGTTTGGCGTTTGTAAACAAAACTTTCTTTTTTTTAAGAACAAACACAACCCGCGAAGCGATTTAACTTGTCTGAGGAAAAATACCCAGGGTCTATGGCGGGAATCGAAAACACGACCTCTGGACTGATAGCATAGCATCGCTACCATTCAGCCACAGCGGCACCCATTATCACTATATGCTATATGTTTTTGTAAGTCCACGACAAACATATGCCGCTCATATTATTTTGCATGTTGATTTGCAGTTAGATTTATATGTTGTTTCCACAATGCAAACAAGCACTGCTTGTCTAAAATTTATATGAAAAGCACTCAGTTTTTTGAGTGATTTCCATACAAATTTTTTACTCAAGTCGCTTGTTTGCATTGTGGAAACAGCACATTCATATGTTTTTCACAAAATAAACAGAGTGATACTTCTGCAACATTTTTTCATGAATAATTCTTGGCAATTTTTTTAAATGTACTTTGTTTGATACGATTGCGCGTGAAATGTTGAACACCACAGTACCAGGCTTAAGTATGGTACTCTTTTCATCTGTTTGTTTTGTGAAATGTATCTGCAACATTATAATTCTTCATGCGAAATAATATGAGCACCGTTTGTGTCATGTGGAATTTACAACAAACACATTGAGTTGCTTACAAACGTAAATAATTGTAGCATACTTCCAAGGGCTAGTTATTATTGGTTACTTGTCAAATTTTTCATATGAAAAAAACAATGTTGATTAAAATATTTCGCAAATTTGAACAGAGCACTAAGCTTTAAGGAGAAAATAGTTTAATGTTCTTTCAAAAGATAGATGTTATGCAAATAACCCTGGAACGCAGCGCAATATGTTGCTGGCCTTCTAAATATTTACTGCCTTATTTATAAAAAATAAATTATGTTTATTAAAGGTTTAGTTGACAACTATTGTATAGAAAACTGTCAAATAAGCGGTTAATAAACATAAAATAGATTTCATAAATTAGGCCGTTAAATGTTAATTAAGCCAGTTACTCCGTTCAAATTTGTGCAAAATGCTGAGCAACATTGATTATTTCGTATGATGTACCACCCAATGTTAACTATCCCTTAAAATATGCTAAAATTACTTACTTTTGTAAAAAAAAAACTCCATGTGTTTGTTGTCAATTCCATGCGAAACAATTGCCACTCATATTGTTTCGCATGAAAACTTCAAATGTTGCAGTTACATTTCATATGTTTTCTTTAAAAAAAAATGTATTTTGACAGCATTTCACGTGAAATGTTGAACCGAATACCAGACTTTAATTAAAACTACTGATGTGGCAGCATTACGTTTTTTTTTCTTAAAAATTATGGCTTTTAAAAGATGACAATCTGCAGAAAATAAACATGTTGCTAAACATATATTGCCGAAAGCAACATATAACGTAAATTTTTTTTAATCTAACCTTTTAAAACACCTAAAAACCACTATTCTTCTCAGAAATCCTTGTCTGGTAATCACATTCATTTCTATATATTCTTTTTTATTTTTATTTTTATTTTTTCTTTAAATAACTAATTTTTTTCTGTGGTGTTTCAATTACTTTTCCTGAATGCTATTTTCTGCTCTTCTGTTGTTTTTTCGTTTTTTTGGTAGTTACTTAAATTAGTTTAAAAAAAACTTGTTTATAACTAATTTTTTGTTTGTTTAATTATATAATAATATTTACCATCAAAATACACTTATACATACATTTAAAAAAAATTGTTCTTTGTTTAAATATGTTTTGTTTTCTTAAAAATGCATAAATTACTTTTTCGTTAAATATTTTAATTTTCTTTAGCTTTCGCACAATTTAGAAGCTTGAATAAAAAAAAACCTGGAAATATTTTCGCGATTTTAAAGAAAATATTTAGGTTTTTTTTTGTCTTCTAACTAGTCTTAGAAGGTTATTGATTCATTCCTAATGATGTTTTTTCTTTCTTCTTTATATTTAGGGTTAGAGGGGGAGAAAAGACATAATTATTTTTTTTTATAAATATACGTAGATGTAAATGACTTAATATTAAATAGTTTTGTTCGTATTATTCACTCAATTTCTTTTGTTTTTTGGATTCAGTATTTTATGTGTTTTTTTTATAAATGAGTGATTATGTGGTTTTGAATTTGAAGTCGTTTTAGATGACGTTTGTGGTTGTTGTTGTTGTTTGTTCACAAATTTACAAATTACACTGCCATAGTATCGTAGGCTGTGAATCCTGCGCCACTTTGTTGTTGGAGTTGTTTTGGACCGGCTTCGTTTCTATATGTGGAATTTTAGTGGAGGAAAGTTATAAAATTTTTTATTAGAGAAATGCGAAACAAAAAATATTAAATATACATTTTTGGTTAAAATCATTATTATCTAAAGAATTTACAGCTTAGCAAATTAAACAAGCTTTAGTGTATATAAATTTTAGTGTAATTTATTTAAATTTCAGAAAAATTTTAAAATTTTAAATATTTGAATTTTTCTACTTTCTTCTGTTTCTATTTTCTCTCTGATATTTTATTAACTATGTATTCCTACAGTTTTCTGTACTTTCATTAGAGTGCCATGGGTACTGCCGAGGGCGGCACGGCTAATTGTGCATTCAATGCAATGTATTTTCTAAGACACCTTATTAATATATTTTAGATTCGTATGGTGGCGCCCAACGTGTTCCCACACTAACAAAAGACTTTTGAAAAATATAATTATGTGGTTGCGCCATCTGTGCATGAAATGCATGTTAATGATTTTTTCATTCAATAAAACTTGATTAATTTCGTTAGAGTACAGTGGAAATAATTGCTTGTACAGCAGCGATCCGTTCTCATAGTTTCAGGAAATCGAACTATTTCGGCTTATTAGCATTACTTATCGCGAACTTCTACATAACCATGGGTCTAATGATCGCTTTCGATAACGTTTTGATTTGATAGAATAACAACAACTCGATCAAATCAACTCGGTATCGAAAACTACGATTCAATCTCAAAGTATTTGCTATGATATTCGATTCGAAAAGGAAACTGCTTGAACTTGTAAATTATTTATATTGCTGGTAATAAAGATTAGAAAATAAAAATGAAAATCGGAAGCAAAGTTGTACACCTAGAGATACAGTTCTATTGGCAGTAACTTCAATGGAAATATATCTTTCTATGCATAGATGAAAATTAAACTAAAGACATTTAATTACTCAGGCTTAAGTTCGTTAAGTTAACTTTTTTAAAGCATGTAATAAATAACACTGGTTTGCAAAGAAAATGTCCTTTAAATACAAATAATGTGCAAAATCAGAATCCGTTTTCAGTTTATGGAACAAAGTTCCTTATGGCACGTTGTGCATATGATATGCAGGATTCAAATGTTTTCTATGCTGGGGGGAGGGAATTATTTTTTTAATGAAGAAATACGTGAGACAAATACGTTTAACTAATACCAGTAAGAAATACGTGTAAGGACAATTCAAAACGAAGTCAACAGGCCGACGCGAGGGTTAAATTCTTTAAAAACTCATTGTTGCCGCTTTGTTATGTTCGCGCTTTTCGGTGTTGCCGTTGTTTTCTGGCGAAGTTATGGGATTTTGGGGAGATTTTGTCCTACTTTTTGGGAATCCGGGGAACTTCTGGGATTTTGGACAGATTTTTGTCCAAGTTTTTGGAGAACCCCTGGATTAGGTTTGCGTCTTGACTAATGCATGGTTGGTATCCTTGCTAAATGAAGGCGTCTCGGCTAAACAGCAGGTGTCTCTGCTAAATTCTTCAGCAGTATCCCCTAAGTATCTTCCAGGCGATAGTTCTATTTTTTGTTGATTATCCACTTTACTTTGCCAGCCTCAATAGTTTAAAGGTATAAAAAGACCTCTGATAATGCGATCGCTGTTGATCTCAGAAACATCATGGCGTTCAGTTCGACGCTTACACAAGACAATAATTTGTGTTTGTCTATTCAATTATAACATGATTTGAAAAAATTCTTTCTCAATAAAAACGTTTTAATTGAAAAATTAATTTGCTCGAACTAAGTCGGAATAATTAAATGACTAAAATTCTTAACTTCAATTGTAAAAAAATAAAATTTAATCTAATTTTTCCTTCAAGAAAAAGCTTCCACTACATCGTAAGCTATTTGAACAGAAACTGCTCAAAGCTTTTTTATTTATCTTATCAGAAAGCTCATTATAAAGTAATAAAAACTCTTTAAGTTGTGGTTGCTCAAAGCCTATTAATGTAAATACAAAAAGCTCTATCAATTAAAAAATTCCATATATCGTCAGCTGAAATGCAAACCATGTAACTAACAAAAAATTAAAAATATAATTTTTATTTAAATATTGTGTAAACGCATCTCCCTACAAATTTTCAAACTTTTATTATAAAAATAAGTCAAACTAAAAACGAAAGTAAATAGACTTTACTTTAATAAGTAACCTGAAGAATTTAATTTTGTTTTTTCTCTCTCCTGTAAAATTTAAAAAAGTGTAGTTGCGTGATTTTGCATTTCAGCTAACGATATAGAAACCTTTATTACGACTTGGTGCTATATAAAATATCTTTGATATTCCAGAAACCTTTCTTTATGAAAAACCTATTGATTATTCAAAATCCTTATTTGACGAAAAGCTCTTTCGGAATCTAAAAATCTTGAAGTATACTTAAATACTTAAGTATACTTTAGTATACTTAATCAGTCTGTTCCTGTACGTACACGAAGTTATCCAAACCTATCCGAAAACTGTATTCAATACAAAATTTTGTATTTAAAACAGGAGCAGACTGGATATATAACTTTTAAAACAGATGCTTATATATATATATTGCTAACACGAAACTTTTCTTGCTACAGCTTTCTGTTATATAAAGCTTAAGCTAAAAAGCTTTTAAAGCACTCCCTATATAGCTTTTAAAACAATTGCATAATTATTAGTTTACAGCTAACACAAAAGCTTTTCTAATTAAACTTTTCCTGTGTAAAAAGGTCGGCCTCGAGCTTAAAACCTTTTTCACGAGCTTTGAAATGATTGTACTTAAAGTTAAACATTAAAAACCTTTAATATATTTTTGTATAAAACTCTCTCGTGATGATACAAATTTTTTTTAGTTAACTTTTAATAAACTTTAAATTTTTAGAGTAAAATAATTAATATGATTTTAAGCTGTAAATATACAATTATGATCATTTATTAATATTATTTTTGTTTTTCAATTATTTATTGTTAAGTGTATTTATTTCATAAACTGTTTTCAAAACTGTGATTGCTTAAATCAAACTGAAAAACCAAGAAACCAAAAAACAAATTTAAATTAAAGAACTATAAATACAACCAAAAACTTTAAAAGGAACACAAACTTGAAAAAAGCTTTCAAAATCATGCACTATTTTATATATAAAAAATTAAATTACTAATCAATTAATGAAAAACATGCATTTCATCCGCAACCATAAAATCGATATACTTTTTTTTTTAATACCAACATACAATTTGTTAATATCTGCTATTATTTTACTCACTACTTTCTACAGACAAGTTACAAAATCAAACAAAACATGTACAACTTACAAATGTCTTCGACTAGCATTACAGAGATTAATTTTAAGTTTTCAATTGATTTACATCAAAACAAAGTTTTATTATTTTAAATTTTCAGGGAATTAAAGGGAATAGAAAGTAGAAAAAAATAAAATAAAATAAAAAACAATAAATATTTTATGTATAATAAACAATTGTATAACAAAAGTTAATTTATTTAGTACGTAAATAATATAAAGGATCAGTTTGCAGAAAGGTATATGTATTTTAATATGAGAGTAGCATTGCTAAAAAGCTTTCTTCTAAAGCAAGTATCTCGCCCTCTCTTTATGCAATAGAATGCTCCTGAAAAAAATTATTTACATAAATGGAAAGTGAAGCTTAAGAGTCTTAAGCAGTATATCTATCTAAATAGTGGACAGATTCCACGTTCCTCATTTCAAACTTTAGCAGATACAGACATGTTTTGTCTGAGGCTCTATAGCCAATAGCTACAGAAATAATCGATAGATTTTCATGCAATTTGTTGATTCAATACAATTTCCGATACATCACTGCAACTCCGCACTATAAATATGATTTTTAATCAACTAAAATCTAAGCCTGTATTTTTATTTGCTAAAAAAGTGGGCGTGGCAAAACTTTTATATACTAACTATTACCATATTTATCTAACCCATTTATTTTAGAATAATATATTAAAAAAATGAAAATGTTCCGCAGATAAAACTGGTCCTAAAATGCAGGTTGTATTTAAAATTGCACCTCCTATATCTCCGGAACAAGTCGTTATATTTTAATGAAATTTCTTATGCCCCGTAGATTATAATCTTAACAAAATCACTGTAAATATTTCAATTTTATTCGAAACATAAAACATTGTTAAGAAAAATCAGTATTTTTCATAAATATTACACTGTACAACACCAAAAAAAAACACTAACATGATTCTAACGACTGATTCTGGTAGAGGGCATCAAAAATATATGTATAAGTGTACTGGCGCACAGTGCTGTGTCCCATAGACAAAAATAAAAAAAAATCCATTGTGTTGAAACCTAACAAATTGGGTATCATTTTAAAGGTAATTGTCCATTTAAGACAAATACAACACATTTTTGCTTGAAAATGTTTCTTGACGGTGTTACGACACTTTAAAGTTGGGTTATTTTAATGCCAAAGTGATCTACTGCATATTTGAGGTGTTTATTAAAAAAATTTTTAAATTATATTTTTTACCTGGCTGATATCATGCTGTAGTATTTTTCAAAGCTAGATGATATGAAATTATATGGGTTAAGTTATGTTATGAAAACTTGTAAAATAAAAATTATATGCGACTTAAAATTATAATTTTTTTTGCAAATAATTGCAAAATTCGCGGTTTTAATATTCAATAAAAGGCAATCTGCACAAATATCGGCAAAACGTGAGAATAGCACAATTTAGATTAGGCCTTTACCATCAGAAACAGTAATAACATCCACCGTTTTTTCCCGCCATTTTAAAATACCTGTAGTTCGATTCTGATTATAAATACAGGTACAATTTAGTTTTTGGGAAAAAGGATATATGGGAGATAGTCATGTCCTTGCACCGAATGGAACAAAATTTACAGCATAGCTAAGACGCATAATTTTAGCAACATTTATTAATTTTTAGTGCATTCTAATTATAAATGTAGTTAAAATCTAGTTTTTGAGAAAAAGGATATATGTGAGGTAGTCATGTCCTTGCACCGAATCGAATAAAATTTACAACAGCGCTAGAATGCAAAATTTTAAAGACATATACCAATTTTTGCTACATTCTGATAATAACTGTAACTAAAATTAAATTAAATTAATTCAGGATGTATAGGAGGTAGGCGTGTGCTTGGTCCAATTTATTTCAAAACTTGAATTTTTCTTAACTTAGTTATATGTAAGTACTGTACTAAAGAAGTCTGCATCAACTGCTTATATTTCTGTCCCTTCGTTTACATGAAAGTTTACATTTTGGGATTCTTTTTAGGGGGAAATGAATTGCACATAGTTATAGTGCAGTTTGTCAGCCTTACGTTTAAAGTATATGATGTGTTCAGCACTTTTATATAAAACATCACGAGAAACATTTTCGTGGAACATTTCAACCCTCTAACTCTTCGTTGTATGGCTCTTTTTGTCTCTTTCTTAAAAAAGGAATAAAAAAATCGCCTTTTGCGTCGTTGTAGTGGGCTGAAATGTCACACAAAAATATTTGCCCAAAAACTCTACTATGAGTCTGTAACTACATCCAAGCTCCAGACTCAACTTGAACGACAGAAATCATTTAAAATTTAAAACTGTCTTAAGGGTTAATTTCGTACTTATTTACAATTAGTACTGGGCATAGGGAAATCTTGAAAGTCTTACGTTTAAGGTATAATATGTGTTTAGCATTTTTATGTAGAAAATCACGAGGAATATTTTTGTAGAACATATCAATCCGCTATATCGCCGCTAAAAGGCAGTTTTTCGCCCCTTTTTGAAGAAAGGGACAAAAATGCCCACAAAACAGAGAGTTATAGGGTTAAAATGTTTCACAAAAATATTTCTCGTAATCTTATGTCTTAAACGTAAGGGCTATAAAATGTTCTATGCCGAATACTATTTGTGAATAAGTACGAAATTAACCCTTAAACATATTTTAAGTTTTAAACGATTTCTGGTGTTCAAGTTCTCTCCGGAGCTTGGGTGGCTTTGAAAACCTATAGTAGAATTTTATGGAAAATAGTTTTGTAGAACATTTCAGCCTGAAATATCGTCGCCAAAGGGCAGTTTTTTTGGTCCGTTTTTCAAGAAAATAACAAACAGATCGATACAACAAAGAGTTATAGGGTTAAAATGTTTTACAAAAATTTTCCTCGTGGTGTTTTACATAAAAGTCTGCAACACATCTTAAACCTTAAACTTGAGGCTTACGAAATTTCCTATACCGATTACTTTTTGTAAATAAGTACGAAATTAACCCTTAAACACATTTTAAGTTTTAAACGATTTCTGGCGTTCTAGTTGAGTCTGGCGAAACTTAGACGAATTTTAACATCTTTATTAGAATTTAGTGGCAAATATTTTTGTAGAACATTTCAGGCCAATATAGTATCATCGCTAAACAGACCCATACAACGTAGAGTTAGAGGGTTAAAATGTTTTACAAAAATGTTCCTCATTGTGTTTAACATAAAAGTGCTGAAGACATTCTATATCTTTAACATCAGGCTTACGAGATTTCTTATGCCAAGTACTTATTGTGAATAAGCACGAAATTAGCCCTTAAACACCAGCTTAAGTTTTTGGGAGGAGAACTTTTAAATGAACCCATATCATTTGGAAAATTTTTGTGTTGAAACTCTATACGAATAATGGCCTATTCACATATTACGTAACGCTATTTTCGGAGGTTTTCAATGTTTTACAGTGTTGTTAATCAAAATTATAATTAAAGCACTAACAATTAAAGGAAAGTTTTTTTTTCAATTTTGTTGAAGGCCCAGAAATGTCTCTGTGTAATTTTTGTTAAAAAGTAATTAAGTGAAAATATTATTGCTGGTTTAGATTAAAGCCATGGTTTTATGCAGTAAAGATAACAATATTTAAGTAAATCTAAGTTTAGTGAATCTAAGTTTAGTGAATCTAAGTTTAGTTAAGCTTTTTACCTTAAACTGACCCTTTATACTCTGTTTTGAACTTTATTAGTTTAAATTTTTTTAAAATGCAACTGGCTTTAATTTACTTTTAATTTTACTGGGTAATATATCTTTGAGTTTTTTTTTGTTACTTCTTATGATTTACTTTACCTTTCAATTAATTTACGCATCTCTTCTGTAGTACGTTGATCCTTGTGCAGAGGGGATCGTTTAACAGCTGTTTTTGAGTGTATTTATTTCGAAATTTTGGTTTACATTTTTACAAATTTCCCAAGTTATTTAAAAATTTTTTTTTGTTTTGGTTTAGATAAGTAAGACCCAGGTTTAAGTTTTAAGAAATTTTTAAAATAATCCAATAAATATTTTGAGTATATAAAAATAGAAATGAAAAGAAACAAAACATAATAAAAATTAAGAAATTAAATATTTTTTTGTTCAATTTTCTTATAAATACAAAACTACAGGGTTTTCTGCTTAAATATTTTGAAAGATGATGGATTTTCGTTTTTAAGTGGGCGATGTTTAAAAAAAGATGTAAAAAAATATTTACAGTCGAAATTATTAAATAATTTAAAATTCTTCAAAAAAATATGACTATCGGCCCTTTTCACAATGTGTGATTAAAAGCTAACGACGACTTTAATGGCAAGTTCGACATTCACAACTTGCCGTTAAAGTCCATGTTAACTCTTAATCGTACATTGTGAAAGGGCCGTATGAATAATAAAAAAAAATAGTTGTTTAATTAAAAACCATAAGATAACATGCATTATTCACATTTATAGAAATTGAAAATAAAATTAAATAAAATTAAATGGCTTAGATTTGTTAGATAGTTAAACTTGCATTAAACTGTAGTGTACAACTTTGAGAACTAATGCCATTTTCTAGACGCCAATACTGATCATTTCTCAACTTAGATAGAATTGTAAGTTAGGCTCGGTTAGTTTATCAATCAAATCTTCTTTAAAGTGTATGAATACTTTTAAAACTCACTGTTTAATTATTAATAAGTTTCATATAAAAACCAATTAAGCTTTAACGCAAAAAGCTTTCTTATACTCGTATGTATATAAAATTGTGTTATTAACATTACATATACAATTAAATTAATATGTACGTAAACTTTTGTTAGTAACTTTCTAAGCCATTTAATTTTGTTTATTAATAAATATTATTCTCTTAAAATAAACTAAAAAAATTAATGAAAAATCATATTGTTTTAGTCACAAATAAACATGGATTCAATTACTTTATGTGCGGTATGATAAAATGTGCATTAAATGAAATAACATATTAATTGAAATAATTAAACCAGAAAAAGCCAATTAATAAATTTAAACATAACGAAATTTTGAAGAAATAATAATTTTTTTTTTGCAAAACACAGTATGATTTTTTTTATGATAAACATAATCTAGTTTGTATGAAACAATGCAATTGATTTTATAAAAAAAAAAGATTTACACTTGAGTATACAATTGACCAATTCACAATCTATTATATGTGTTGTAGATACACATAAACATTTGTTTAGGAACATGTTTATGCGGAAATTACCAACAACATTTATACGATCTACAGCACAGCAACGGGTTGTGAATTGAACAAATATGTGTGGACGAATTTTTTGAAAGTGAGATGATTTCAAATGTAACAAAAAACATGGTGATTCGTAAAAAGTCAACTAGAGGAGCTCATGCACCACCGACCCATACATGAGAGCTGGATTGCATTTTCAGTCGGATCATACAAAAAGGATACAAATAGATTATACAAATAGCAAGGAGATCGTTTCTCTTGCAGTATTGTAAAAAAGCCGAAACTTCTTTTAAGATCTCAAAAATGTCTTTAGTTCATTGAAGGTTAGGTTATGCATGCGGTAGGTTCGCATGCTAGAGAGTACACTCAGACACACAGAGACACCCTAAACATTTCTATGAACTTCTGGAATTCAAGCTCTTGAGAATCAAATCAACCGGAAGTTTTCACAAAGCCAGCCAGTGGTGCATCCGTGAGATAGTAGGGATTGAGTAGGAATATATTTTGTAGATGACTAATCCTACATTCCTGCAGAGCAAGCCAAGTGATAGCTATGGGAAAAGCCTATACTCTCCGACAAACTTCCGGTCGCACAGTGGCCCGAATTATTCCAACCAGGAATGTAAACAACCTTCTTTCAAATGGTATGAGTTGTTTAGTCTTATCTCTACTTATTCAGGGGCAAAGAGTCTTGTATACCTTACAATATATGATTGGGGACCATCTGAGTGTCATCTTTCTTAGTGTCCAATCTTTAATCCCAATGATAACTCAATCAAGGAATTATCTGTTTATACATTTGTGAGTCTGCTGTGAAATCTAAACTATCCTGACACTATGTTGTTCCAGCAGATTCAGAGATTGAATGCATGCTAGTACACATATCAACTTCATTGTGACTTAAGGCCTATAGTTGCGGCCAGACTACATGGCAGAGTCATCTCAGAGACCATGGGTCTAACCATCGCTTTCAATAACTACACAGAAAAAACTAAATTTCATTTTTAGTAAAGAAATTCAATGAATTAGTAAATATTTTTTTTTTCTAAAAATGGACCTACAAACAAATTTGTAAATGCAAACAAATGTGTAAATAATGGGTGATTTTATAAGAACTATCGGAAAGTAAAAAAAAAAACACATAAAATTCAGAAAAATGCATGAAATATTTATTTGGATCGATAGTTGGGTCGATATAATTTAATGTTTGAAGATTATTTCATGCAAATGTTGGCCGCGGCTGCGCCTCAAATGGTCCATCCGCTTAGTCCAATTTTGGCATACTCTTTCCAACATTTCGGCCGGTATCTCACGAATAATGTTGGCAATGTTGGCTTCCAGTGCGTCAATCGAAGCGGGCTTGTCGCTATAGACATTAGCCTTAACATAGCCCCACAAAAAATAGTCTAGAGGCGTTAAATCGCACGATCTGGGCGGCCAATTGACTGGTCCCAGGCGTGAAATAAACTGTTCACCGAACTCGCCTCTCAATTGGTCCATTGTTTCGCGTGCTGTGTGGCATGTGGCACCGTCTTGTTGAAACCACATGTCATGCAAGTCAAGCTCTTCCATTTTGGGCAGAAAAAAGTTTGTTATCATCGCACGGTAGCGATCACCATTCACAGTAACGTTGTGATTCGCATCATCTTTGAAGAAATACGGCCCAATGATGCCGCCAGCCCATAATCCGCACCAAACGGTTGTTTTTTGTGGATGCATTGGTAGCTCTTGCAATGCTTCTGGCTGCTCTTCACTCCAAATACGGCAGTTTTGCTTGTTCACGTATCCATTCAACCAGAAATGAGCCTCGTCGCTGAACACAATTCTTCGATAAAAAAGTGGATCTTCATCTAACTTAACAGAGCACGCATTTTGGTAATAAAATTCAATAATTTGCAAGCGTTGTTCGTTTGTAAGACGATTCATGATTAAATTATAGACCAAACTGAAGATGTTTGACAGTGACACAAGATACAAAACGTGCGTGAGCTGTCAAAACTAGTGTTGCCAAAAAGATAATAGCAAAAAAATCACTCGTTATATGAAACAAACTTTTTGTTTGAGTCAGTAAAAACTTTTTTTTAATATCTTTTATTTTTAAGATAAATAATAACATCATCATCCATTAAGCCTTTATGAAATTTCACTATGTTAAATGTGTTCAACTCTGCATGTTTATCTAAAGCAGGAACCGGCAAACCACATCACATGTGACTTTTTACTCTTTTACTCTCACAACCCACACGTATTAAATAAAAGTAAATAAAATCAATCAGTGTGGCATGAACATTCAAACAAGAAGGCTGTGTTATAGCTTGTTTCTTGCTATTGCTTGATATACACTAACAAAAACTTTGTAAGAGCGAGAGTTGCAAAATAAAACCCATACAAGCAAAATGTATTAATATGTGTTTGCCGATTGATGATCTAAAGCATAGATGTTCAGCCCATACAACAATTGTTTGAAAAAAATTCATACACATTTGTTACGCTCTTTTAAAAACTCATTCATTCATCGTTGAGCAAGCGACGAAAACACATGCGTCGGAGTATCGCCATTTTTTTCAGGAATTTATTAAGCATTGTTGTTGGTTTTTGTTGAACAAAGCACAGTAAACACACGATTCAATTACAATTGAACACACAAAAAACAAAGTAAAAAAATAAAAGCTACACGTCTACGAAATGAGATGTGAACGGTATTTTATGATAAATGATGCTTTTCATAACATTCAATGCCTTTTATGCTACAAAATATTTAAGGCAGGAAATGAAAACGTTTTGAAAAGACATTTTTATTCATATCATTATGAAATTTGTTTTAGGTGTTTGCCAATATTTTGCTGGGAGTTAGGGTTGCGAGAGCGAGCGCTAATACATCTCATTTTTATTTTTGATCATCTTTGATCTAAAGACTAAAAAAACATGAATGAGAATTAACGCAACAAAATTAACGAATTGGTTCAATCAGAAATCTTGAGTAAACAAACTTGTTACAATCGCATTTTTTTTTTGTTATCATTGTTGTTGCTATTTATGTGTACATCGTTATCGAAGTTGTGTTTTTTACGACACAGAAATCTGGTTGTTGTTTTTGTTGTTGTTTTTGATGTTTGTATCTTAAATAAAAGTCAAACAAAAAATTCACTGATTCAGTAAAGAACATTTACTGAAAATTAAATTTGATTTTAAACAAACTTGTTTTTTATGATAATTTTTTCTATGTAGTTGATTCGATCGAGTTTTCTTAGTTTGAGATTATAGCACTTGCTTCTCATGTCGAAAGCGACTATTTAATCCCTGGTCTCCGAGATAAACCTCTAAAATTATTTTTGGCAATACGGTCATCCCTTAGGTCGCCTGACTCTAATGGCCGACGTGGAAGATATGTATTTGATGTAAACATCAAGGCGATTGAAGTTTATCGAACATTATTCAGAATTTTGATGCCAAGAGAAGCAAGAGCATCCGATTGTTAACGAGCCCACCGAACCTTACGAGCACAAAATTCGACCATGCTAAAATTGCCTTTACATTTTTTATTAGATAAAACTTCTGCTTAACCCTTCGAATACCTTCAGTAATTTAATATAGTTCGAGAAAAGTTCATAATCACATCAAAGAGAATACTTATTTACATCTGATTTAAATAATATAATAAAGAAGATGACTTTTAATGAGTGATTTGCGTCTTTGGAATGATTTTAGTTTTTGAATAAATGACAAATGTTTCGAAATGGGAAAATGTCAAAGAAGACAAGTGCTTAATTTATTTTTTTAATTCTTTCCAGTAACACACTCACCATCTTTAGTATCTTCTGTTAAAAATTTTAATTTACAAACAAAAATGATTTTGCCATAAAAATATTAAAAATTATGAAAATTTTGAAAAAAAAAATAGAATAAGATAATTGTGTTAGATCGTAAAAATGTATTTTTTCTTTAAATATAAATGACTCAATCTCTGCAATGAAATTCTTAAAAGCTAGAATGGTTTTTTTTTCTTTTTAATTTTAAATTAGAACAGGGAATTGAGCTTACCGCCATAATTGCCACGTGGTCCATGATCACGATCACATTCAGCTTCGGAAATTTCATTGCTCTCCTTAGAGTCATTGAAAGAGGAATTGCTCATGTCATGATTGCGTGGTGGAGGTGGTGGTGGTTCAGGAGAACCATTGCCAGGATTGCGTGCAGAACCTGTATTTCATTTCAAGGTTTTTATAAAGTTCTTTTAAGTTATAAAAATTTCGCTTTCTACTCACCAACACTACGTCTACCCATGGAGCCACGAGAACCGTAATGTTCGTAAGGTGTGCCATAAGGACCGCCATATTGAGAGCCATATTGATCTTCTTCAGGAGCACAATTAGCTGGATCATCGTATTCGGGTCCAGGACCAGAATATAAGCTACCTCCTTGAGAATTAACACGGGTATAACGGCGCTGAAAATCATTAAGCAACAAATTTATAAAAAAAAATCCCTTAATTATTTACGTATGATGGATGATGATCTACTCACATATTGATCTTCTTCAGCACAATTGGCGGGATCATCATATTCAGGAGCTGGAGTATAAATCGATGATTGTCCTCCTTGACTATTCTTGCGAGCATAACGATTGGCACGTGGCATAGACTGAGAACCAGAACGAGAGTGCATATGTCCATTATGTCCGGGTGGTCCCATTGTGCCAGCATGACCGGGTGGGGCATGTCCATTTTGGTGGGGGAAGGTCTGGAAGTTCATGGCTTTTGTAGGATCCATTTCTTCGCGGAAGCCCAACAAATGGAAAGTAGCATAGGGGCAAATTTCATCTTCCATACCTTTTGTTTGGTAAATTTGTTGAAAAAAAAATTACAACAAAAATAATTAGCAGTGTAGGCATAATTTTTGCTTTAAGTGTGAATGTAGGTGTGGTGTGTTTAGCGATTTTATGTTTAAAGTGTATGAAGAAAGTGAGTGATTAAAGGGTGATTAATAAGAGGCATGCTTTAAGCTATTTATAAATCATGAATCTTTTTTTTTATTAATTTTATTTGTAGAATTAATTACTTACAATTACTGATGTGTTAGAAACATGTTAGGGACGACTGTTAGAGTAAGATTTTAATAAAATTAAGTGAAATAATAGTTAATTTAAAACAAAATTAATATAATGTACAAAAATTTCATCGATAACTTAAATATTAACTTATCGATAACATGGAAATTTTGTTATCGATAGCAGATTTAATAAATTGTCATAAAAATGTTTAACAAATATATAGAAAATGTCATTAGAAAATAATCGAAGATAAAAAATTTCTAGCAATAACTTATCGATACCAAACATTCTCCATTTATAAGTTATCGATCAAAATTTCTAAAAAATTTTATAATCAACAAAACTGTAATTACCGGAAAATTCATAAACGAAAAATCTTTTACGTAATATAACAATTGGAAATTTATTTTTTTCGATAACCTGGCTTAAATTTTTTAATTAAAAAATGTTCTATTAATTTTAGTAAACTTTCTTATCGCTAAAAATGTAGCTAAATAAAATTTTATTGTTAAGCTATCGGTTACAAAAATATTTTCAATAGCGATAACAAATGTCTTACTTCTTTTGAACAAGTTTTCTGTGTATTAGAAAAAAATTTTATCGATAACATTTCTCTTAACAAAAGCTTTCTATCAATAATAAAGAAGTTACAGATATAAAGTTAAAAAGTTATGTAACGATTTAAAAGTTAGTTATCGTTAGCTAAAATATTCTTTGTGCTGATAAATAAAAAAAATATTATTCATGTTGAACAAATTTTCTATAGATTAAGAAAAATGTTATCGATAATATTTGTGTCGCTTTATCATAACTTTTTCCAAAATTGGAGTATGTATTTGGAAACGGATTGGACCCAAATGTCGATGTGAGCAGACGAGCCAGAATATGGCCCTAACTGGATTTTAACTTAACTCGACTTAAGATATTTTTTTTAAGAGAAGTAACACATACAGGCAATGCCTAAAAGTTAATTAATTAATGTGTTACCTTCTTTGGGAAAGGAATAGTGTAGAGAGAACAGGTGCTGAAGTTGGAGAGAGATAGAAAGCTTAACTCATTTATAAATCTGTTATTTTGCGTTTTTTGTTAAAATTTTGTAGAGCAGTGTTGCAGCCCCTCTGGTGTCAAGTAGAGGCATATATTAATGCCTCTACTTGACACCAGAGGGCCATAGCTACAATACCGAGGAAGGAGGGTGCTGTGATATGCATTAGGATATGTCGGTATCAATCGCTTCGGATACTGCTAAAGTGATCAGTGATATGTTTTCATCACTTTAACAGTCCAAGAACAATCAACACGATGACACCCCAATGCACATCAGAAAAATTCATTATGTTGTTGGCTTGCCTAAAACTAATCATTTCAGCCAACAGCAATGACATAGATATATTAATTCCATAACAAAATTTGGTTAATTACACTGTACAACAAAATCATTTTTCAAAATAATAGTGTTCTAATGGCTGATTTTGGTAGAGGGCACCAGAAAAGTATATACGGGCAAAAAACTCCCCCTATATCGACGGTATAGCGGTCTAAATTGTTCTACAAAAATATTTGACATAAAATTTTACTATGGGTCTTCAAAAACGCCCAAACTTCAGACTCAACTTAAACAACAGAAATCATTCAAATTTTAAAATGTGTTTAAGGGTTAATTTCGTATTTATACACAATTAGTACTCGGCATAGGAAATATTGTAAGCCTTACGCTTAAGGTATAAGATGTGCTAAGCCCTTTTTTGTAAAATATCTCGGGGAGCATTTATGTTGAACATATCAGGCCGCTCTATCGCCGCTGAAGGGGTTTTCTGTCCCTTATTTTTTATTTTTCTATTTTTTTAAAGAGAAGTAACACAATCAGGCAATTAATGCCTACCAGTTAATTAATTAATGTGTTACCTTCTTTGGGAAAGGAATAGTGTAGAGAGAACAGGTGCTGAAGTTGGAGAGAGATAGAAAGCTTAATTTATTTACAACCCTGCTATATTGCACTTTTTTGTAGACCACTGTTACATGCTTCTCTGGTGTCAAGTATTAGTTATTTTACTTCGCCGACGGTTCTGCTACAATACCGGCGAAGGAGGGTGCTGTGAAGTGCAATAGGATATGTTAGTATTAATCGCTGCCGGTACTGCCAAAGTGATCAGTGCTATGCCTTCATAACTTCAACAGTCCAACAACAAACAACACTATAACACACCAATGCACATGAGAAATTTGCATGATGTTGTTGGCTTGCCTGTAACTAGTCTTGAACTCAAGACCTCAGGGTTTGTAGTCAAAGGCACTAACTACTCAGCCAACAGCACTCTTAAGAAATGGACAAAAAGACCCATAGCACGAAAAGTTAGAGGGTTAAAATATTCTACAAAAACATTCCTCGTTTTACGTAAAAGTGCTGAGCACATTTATACCTTAAACTTACGGCTCACAAGATTTCCTATGCCGAGTACTAATTGTGAATAAGTACGAAATTAACCCTTAAACACATTACAACTTTTGATTGATATCAGGCGTTCAAATTTGGTCTGGAACTTAGCTGTCTTTGAAAACCTATAGTAGAATTTTATGGGAAATATTTTTGTGGAACATTTTAGCCCGTTATATTGCCGCTGAAGGGGGTTTTTGACCCTTTTTTTTGGAAGAAAGGGGCGAAGAGTTAGAGCGTTAAAATGTTCTACAAAAATTTTTCTCATAATTTTTTACATTCACTTTAAATATGTGCATAAAGGAGGAAAATTTAACTCCCCCCGAAATAAATCTTTGGAATTGGCGATATTTGTTTGTGCCCTCTATCAGAGTCAGACATTAGAACATTCGTAATTTAAAAAAAAAATTGATTTTGTTGTACAGTGTTATTTTTGCTTACTAAGTCCATTTCTGCTTTTTAGTTCACATAAATAATAGTTACTTACTGAATGCGTTATTTGCAAAAAAAAAATACTTTTTTTATTGAGATTAAAATTTTATGGGTCTAACCATAGTTAAGAATTGTAAAAATGACAAAAATTGCTGATAAGTTTTAAAATAAAGGCCGTAAAATTATATCGTAAGCGACAATTTATGTATAAAAGGCATATATAAATATGCAAAGAAATTTAATTATTTTTGGCTTGAAAAAATTTTGAAAAAATAATAAAAAAGCTTAACACAAGACAAAAGAAAAAAGTGAATATCAATAACTATCAAATGAAGTACAGCTCTAAGACTGACAGTATGAATTGATTAAAAGTAAATGATATTCAACTCTTGACTGCAAACCACCGACTTTGGTCGAGTGGTCTAAGCGGTAAAGAACTCTGATAAGATTAGCGGGAGCTATCGAAACGTCAGTTCAACCCTCTGCGCAGTCAACATTTTCTTTGTCTACATGCTTCACATTTATCTCTAAATAAAAATATAATTTAATTGAAAAATGATATTAAAACCGAACTAAAGCCAAAAATTATAAAATTTCTTTGGATATAAACCCATAAAGTTCGACTAAACTCATAACTTCATTGACATGTATAAATATAATAAAAAAAAACTTCTCCTGAAAACTTAAATTTTTGTCGCAAACGTTTAAATCGAAAATAAGGCTCGATATTTTAGTGATGCATTTGTTAAATATTAATAAATTTTTAGTAACCAATATAGTTAAGTTAGAAAAATAAGTAATTACATATTATATATTATTTATCGATAAACCATGTTATCGATCTTAAAACGAAAAAAGAGTTAACTTTCAAACCAATTGTTAGTACATATATATATTTTTTAGTAAAAAAACAAATCCCAAAACAAATGAAAATTATTTTCAATGAACTTAAAATTAAACAGAAAAACGAAAAAAATCGGTTTTTATAAACCCACCTGGATGTCTGTAAGCACATTCATTAACCACATGACTATGACCATAATGATTACCATGAGCTGGTATTGGTGGTGGTTTTAGTTCTTCATATAAATTGGGTCTTCTGGGATCCCAAGTGGAGTGATTTGAACGCATGCCACCACGAGCTGATTATTAGTTTTAAAATCACATTTTTGGGTTTGTTTTTTTTGTACAAAATACATTCGAAATAATTTTCGAATATGTGGGTGGGTGTTTTAAGTGTTGTAGGATTTTTTTTTTTTGGTTTTGTTGGATTGTTGCGATTTAAGTGTTTTTTGTTTTTTTTGAGTTAAGTTGTATTTACAACATTTATTTTAGAACAAATTTAAATTATTTAAATCAAAATAATTTACAGCAACAGAAAACATGTGGGAATGTGTTGACAAACACAGACAAAAGCCAGAGTTGTATGTAAAATAAAATATATGTATTTATATTTTTTTAGAACAAATTAATTTAAAAAGAAAGAAATTAGTATATAGCTAATACGAAAAAAAAACTGGAAAATATTTAGGCACAAACGAGGAGGGAAATTTTCTGGTTTAAGCTTCTGATTAGCTAAGAGTTAAACCTTTTTTTTATTAACACTAGAGTTAATTCACCTCAAATCAACCAAGAAAGAGGATGAAATAGATCTCACCCTGTGCAATTTCAACCACTTTGTTAAGGTATGGACTTTTTTCTAATATAACAGTAATACGGATATAGAATGTTAGCCTCCTGGGGCGTCTAGTTACAAAGATATGACGTCATCAAGATTTGAAACATAGATGCAGTCTTAGTATCTATGTTTTTGTAAACAAAGTAAAGTTGCATCACTACAATGTATTTTGATGTTTTGGAACTCACCCATAAATCCTAAAAAAGTTGCTTTTACTTAGTATTGTGATTAAAATTTTCTCGGATCACACTAAAAATTTTAGGAAAATTCTATATATCCGAAAGTTAAAATCGCTATATGGTAAAAAGGTCAATTTAAAAATTTAAAAAAATGTTTTTATGTGTTTTTGTTCAATTTTATATTTACACATAACAAAAAAATTTTAGTTTTTGATAACAAAAATCCTGTTATTCAATAATTCTTTTTAAAATTTCCTGTGATAAAAGAATTCCGCTATATTGATAACAAAATTATTTCAAAAGAAAAAATATATAAATTAAAAAAATATTGACATGGCTGGGATACGAACTCGGGTTTCTCGGACGTAAAGCATGCTCTCTTCAGCTGAGCCATACTCCAGTTATTTTTTTATGAGATAAAACTTGTTTTATTTACCTATGTATGCAAAGAAGAGAAATAAGCGGCATGGGAAAGAAATACATACAACGAAATATTGTATTAAGTTAATGACAAATGTTATTGAATTTTATATTTTTTTTTAATAACATGCTGTTGCTGAACATAACTCTTGTCTATTTTTTTCTGTGTACATAGATAGACCTTTTAGTTCTAAAGTGGTAAAGTTATTATATCCAAAATTATAGATAAAAACTAGAAAACTTAATAGAATTTTAATAATTAAAATTCCTATATCTTAAAAAGGTGAAATTTTAAAATTTTTTCAAAAAGTACATTTTATTGTTAATTTTCATGTCTGCATAGACAGACTACTTAGGCCCAAAGTAGTAAAATTGTTATTACCAAAGTTATAGACAGAAATTAGAAAAATTAAACAAATTTTCCAAATTAAAATCGCTATATCTTAAAAACGGTCCATTTGAAAATTTTTAAAAATACATATGGTTACGGTTCACTTTCATGTCTACCGAGACTACTTGACCTAAAAGTGGTAAAACTATTATATAAAAAGTTATAGACAAAATCGTAGACAAAAAGTAGAATCTTCAATTACAGTAGTTTGCTATAAAAATGTAGATTAAAATAAAGTTCAGCAACTGTGTAGAAATACAAAATTTTTTGGTTGGCTTGAGAAAAGAAAAATGTAAAGTATTTTTTTTATATAATGCACAATATCTCGGAAACTGGAGGTGCTAGAAATATAATAAAGCTATTTTCGTAATCAGTGGACGAAAATAGTTAGGCATCATTGGTTTTAATTTAAAAAATCAAAATAAAAAAAGTTCTAAGGACTAAAAAAAAACAATAAATTTTTAACATCCTTGCAATATCGGTGAGATATCCTGATATACTTATCAATGTGACTCTACCCAAATGAAAAAGAATTTTGTGTAGATTAATAATCCAGAAAGTGTTTTTCAGTTTGGAAGACGAGTCGTGAAATATTAAGCGAATAATACAAAAAGTGTTGTAAATTATGCAAATGCCAAATATTACTATATCTTTAAAACTAGAGTTGCTAGACAAAAACTAATAACGACATCGCAATTAGCAGATGAAAATACATCAGGTTCACCTATTCTTATTTAAACAACAAAAACCACTGTTCTGCTGTGTAATCAACCTCAAGTTCCGTAAAAATAATTGATTTTTGCTTTATTTTTAAATGTTAAGAGGCTTATTTTGTATCTTTAAATATTATTTTATTAAATTTATATTTTTGTTTACTGTTTGTTATGTTAACTTCTACTGGGATCGAACAAAGCTTGTTCGGGTTTGAAATCCAACGTATCAACCATCTGGCCACAACATTGTATATAAATCAGAAGCACGAAGACAACATAAACTTAGTCAATTTTATGCATTTAACATTAAAAATTAAAAAAAAAAACACGTATGGTCTTGGCTGAAATTGAACATATGACCGCTCGTTTAATAGTCTAACGTACTAACCACCACACCACTGATTTTAAATGTGTATTGATATAATTTCAGTTGCAATTTCCGTTAATTTTACGTACAGAATATTTTGAGTATTTGCGCGTGTGTGTGTGTGTGTGTGTGTGTTATTTCTATGCATGTACTTTTTTGGTAATTATAACCCAGCGGTAAATGGAAGGAGTAAAGAGGCCTTCTATAAGGCCTTATTTAGCAGTCTGTAGTACTTCCACTCCCATTACATATTCCTTTCTTTTTTACACGCGATGTCATTGTGGACCAAGGCCTTCCTCGACCCATTACTCAGCAGTCCTTATGAAGGCATGGTCTGGAAAGGTCTGTTAAAAATGAAATGGAGGTACATTTTTTTAATCTGGGTATTTTTATAGCGGCTTCGATATTTTTGATTATCGTGATGTTTTATTTCTTTCGAACTCCTTTTCATCCAAAGTAATTTTTTAAACATACAAATTTCATGTATTTATTTGGAACGAATTGAACATGTTGTAGTAGCTACAACATAAACGACATAATAGCAGCATGTATGAAGCGTCTTGTACGTAAATTTCAGTCTTATATACAAAGTATTTGCGAAAAAAGAATACGAGAATGTCTGTTATTTCTAAAGAACATTTTTTATTAAACCAAACGAAATATCTAAAAATTGAATACTCCTTCCAAAAGAAACCAGTGTAGAGGCCTTCTAGAAGGCCTGCCTTAGAAGGCAGAAAATAATTACTTTTGGATCTTAAATTCAGGTCTTGTAAGGCCTGTAAAAAGGTCTGTTTAGTGAATGCCTCGTAAGTTTTACCGCTGGGAACAGAAACAACGGACTACATTGAAAGCAACAGAAAATCCGTATAATGTGTATTTATTTATTTTTTTTATTGAATGTTCGAATCAGTTAAAAATAAGATTGCTTAGAGTTTTAAATGTTTACTCCTTTAAAAATGATTGCACGGACTACTTATTGAACAAAATACATTCCTTTACTGTCAGAATATTGTGAGTGTGTCTATAACTTTAGATATAATAATTTTACCATTTTGGGGCTATATAGTCTCGGTAAGGTTAGGTTAGGTTACCAGGTTGCTGTGAAAAATTGGAAAAAAGGTTTCAGCCCACTTGGGTCAAATAATGATGGTGGCTTGGTGCTACATGTAGGGTAAAGAAGGAAAGGGCATAGAACAGAATAGTATATAGGGTGAAAAGAGAGAGGTTGTATAACGAGATTAGGAGATAGAGAGAAGAAGAGAGGGAGGGGTTAGTCTCGGTAAACATGAACAAACCCATATATATATTTTGTGAAAATTTTTAACATATGTGACCTTCTCCGAGAAAAGGGACCTAGTGTGTCAAAAAACGGGTTTGGACTTAAGAGTGGATTCTGGTACCTAAAAGGGTGTAGAATAAGATGAAATGAGTTTTCTCGGAGAAGGTCACATATAACGATTTTAAATTTCGGGAATTTTTTAAATATATAATTGTGTTCCGAGAATATTTAAAGGTACGTCATTGCGGAGGAAGTTTTATAACATTTCACTTTTGAAGATATTGGCAATTTTTTAAGCAAACTAAATTTTTTTTAAATATATCTATTTTTATTTTTATGCCGTCATATCTCCACAACAAAAAAAGTTGGAAATCCAAGATTTGATACCTATTACTCTAATATACTAAAAAAGTATCACACAAAGTTTTATCGAAATCGAAGATGATCAGGGGTACTCCTTGGTTGATTTGGCATGAATTAACGCATTAAGCTAAATTTTAACCAGTTTTTTTTAAATTAAGTTTTTTCTACATTTAAAATTTATCTAAAGATCTAAATTTTCAACAACAACATTTATAATAAACATTCATGCAAATAAAAAAATTTAAGAAAAAAATATATGCACAGTGGGTTACAGCTTAAAAAATCTTAACCACATGTCAAGTAATACATGGGGTACTCCACGTTAAGCGAACACTTTAAAAATTTTTAAATTTTCAGCTTAAGCCGAAATGCTCTAAATTTTAGTGAACTTAATTAATGTTACTTTCAAATTACACTGAGCATATATTTTCTCGAAACAAATAAAAATAAAATTTAAAAATCTATGAATGAATGATGGTGTTTTTTTTAAAGAAAAGAACTAATTCATAAAAAAGCTAAAGCTTTAAACAAATAATGTTTTTTTATTGAGTATTTCTCACAAATTATAGTTCTCAATATAATTGGCGTAAACTCTCTTTGGTATAATCTCAAAGGAATATATTACTATTTTTGATGAACTTAAATATTTTGCAACTCAAGAATATTGAAATGACAACAAATGAAACGAATGTTTTTATGGAAACCGAATTAAAAAATAAATTCAAAGAAAAGAAAAAATGTATTAATAAATGTTGTTTTGGAAAATTTAGATGCTTACTTATAACTGTACCTCGCTTAATCCGATCACAGGTGTTGTAGTTGGAGCCGGGTACTGGTGGCAGCTTACGGTTGGGTGGTGCAATATAGCCCAATTCATCACGCAAGTCGGGTCGTCTTTTGTCCAAAGTGGCGCCAGGTCCCATTGTCTGATTATAAACTACATCATCTAGAATTAATACGTGATGTTCCGAAAAACAAAAATGTATATTTTAAATACTGAAGATGCTTTTGCCACTCTGTTTTTTTTAGGTTTTAACAAGAACTTCGTTTGGAAAACAAACTCTAAAATTTTTTCTTACTTTATTTCTGTTTTGTTTAGTTAGATTAGAAGATTTTTTTCTCTATAATACTTCTGTTTTAAATTGGTGCATTTAAACAATAAACAAATTGTGCCATTTCTTTAAAATCTTTTTCTTTCAAATACTTTCAACAAGTCACTCACAATCCAGCCGTACGCAAACTTTGTATAAAAATTTAATGGGTGCTTTAGAAAAATGTTTTAAAATATTTTTTTTTAAATTAAATAGAAGAAAACGTTTATCAAATATACCAAACCACTTGAAAAAACATATTAGTTAAAAAAGCTTAATGTTTTAAATGAATGATTTGATGTTTTTTTAAATTTTCAAAGTTTATAATTTTTGCGATTTTTTTCATATTGTTTTCATTTTTGGTTTTATGAAAAGCATCTTAGTTTTTAATTTTATAGGGTAGAAAAAGGAAGCAAAGTTTAACTAAAAAAAAAATTTGTAGGAAATAGTTGTTGAAAACTCAAATATTTAACAGGGTAAAAAGAAGAAATTACTCAAATTAAAGGCAGTAAGAGCAAGAAAAAAAAAAATACTGCTTAGAAAAAACGAAAATAGTCTTTCGAATTTAATGACTAGATTTTTTTTCTGATTAAATTGTACAAACATATTTACACAATATCGATTTGATTACTAGATATTTAACGGCTTTCAGCCATATTTATAAACGATTGTTAAAGTTGATGTATGCATTAAAACCGAACATTCAAAATTCGTACATTAAATTACATTAACTTTAATATTCATTTTTGCATATGGGTAGGGGGTATATGTTTAGATTTACAATGATTGCAATTCATCTTTTGTTGCTACCATGCAATCCTTGTAAATAGAAATATCTATAAAAAATGATTCCAAAATATTTTGCTTTATAATTTTCTAAAACGAAACTTTCAATAGATCATTGCAACATGCAAATAATCATGGTTCAAAAGAATATTTTAAAATCCTTCTATTAACCGAATTAATAAATTTATATTCCGGATAATCGAGTTTTGATAGAAAATCCTGTGGTTAGCGAGAGCTTTCAGGGAAGTCATGTAAACATATGGGCCATTCCACAGTAATGTAGACTTTTGTCAGGTACGATGATCAAGCAATTAATCTTATAATTCAGAACCATGTGATTAGATTATTCCTTATCTTTTGCCAAATGTGGAGCTATTAATGGTCTAGCCAAACATATAACGAATTAAAAAATATTTAAGTTTCCTTTGGAAAACCAAACTTAATTGCTCAATATCGTACGTAACAAAAATTGCACTTTTCTGTGGAAATGCCTATACACTAAATTTACACTATGAAATATGTAATGAAATTTATTACCAAAGGAATGGACATGGCAACAAATCGTATTGAAAAACTGGTATGAAATTAAATTTCAAATCAGTAGTACTGATCCGTTCTGCTAATCTGATTTGAATATTCCAGCACTCCACTCTTAATAAAAATAATTTGAATTTACATTAATTCAATTATTGAACTAGAAAGCCGAAATAATAAAAAAAAATTTTTCAGTCTAAATTTCAGCTAGTTTTTGTCAATTTTCCATTTGCTTTTCCTTCTTGATAAAAATTTCATGAAATATTTCATTGTAACGGCCTATTTCGCAATATACGACTAAAAGTTAAAGTGGACTTTAACGGCAAGTTTTGTATACCGAATCTGCCGATAAAGTCGACGTTAACTTTTAATCGTACATTGTGAAAAGGACCGTTAGTTTAATTATAGTTGACTTTTTAATGATAACTATATATTCTTAGAAAATCATATCATCGATTACTGAACTTCAAAACAAATTAATACTATCTGAAGCTAAATTTTGATAGAAAAATAATGTTGTCGATAGTAAATCATGCCATAAAAAGGCATAACAACAAATTCGTGTTATCGATAACCAAGTTTTTATAGAATAGTAATATCAATATTTGGGTTTACATACAAAAATATTGCTATCATTAACAAAACTTTAATTTTAAATCATGTTATCGATAAATGGATTTTCATACCAATTCTTCTATATATTATTTTAATACAAATCATGTTGTCGATAACTGCAGTTACATAGCAAAGTCATGAAATCCATACCTAAAACTTTCATAAAAAATCTTGCTATCGACTTTAATTGAAAATCGTGTTATAAAAATTAGTGTCATCTATAGCTGGATTTTGTTTAAAAAAAATCATGTTGTCGATAACAGAATTTTCATAGAAAATTATGCTATCTAAGTATAGCAAGATATTAATACAAATTTATGTTTTCGTTGACTCATAAGTTTTAATAAAAATTTTATGTTTTGGGTAACTCGATTTTTACAGACTATTCACACTATCATCATTTGGGTTTATATACAAAAGTATTGTTAATAACTAAACTTTTATTATAGATTATGTCATCATGTTATAAACCAAAGAATTTTTCATTTTTTTTTAATTTTAATACAAATTCATGTTATCGATAAAAGGAGTTGTGTAGAACAGTTCTTAAATCGGCACCTAAATTTTAATTTAAAAAATCTAGTTCTCGATAACTGGAGTTTCATTGAAAATCATGTTATATATAGATAACTAAATTTTCACAGAAAATCATGCGAAAGATAAGAAAATCATGCTGTCGTTAACTGGATTTTCATATACAAAAACAAATGTCATCCACATATAGCTGGATTTAGATAAGAAATAACGTTGTTGACGATAACTGGACTTTCATAGCAAATCATGCTGTTGTCCATAAACAGTTTCTAATACAAATTCGTGTTATCGATAATTGAAATTTTGTAGAATAGCCATATTACCAACATTTATGCTAACATACAAAAATATTGTTATCGATAACTAGATTTTCATACGAATTCATTTAAGATTTTTTTGTAATTTTTTTAAAAATTCATCGATAACTAGATTTTATTGAAAACGTTTTGATATCGATAAATGGGTTCTTATAAAAAAAATTGCTGCCAATAGCGAGATTGTGACAGAAAATCATGCTATAAAAGCTGGATTTTCATAGAAAAAGTACATTAGCGATGGCTGAGTTTTTATTCAAAATCATGTTATCGGTAGTTCGCGGCTCATATAAATATCATGTGGTCGCTAAAAGAATTTTCATAGAAAAATTTTACAATCAGACTTTCATAGAAAATCATGTTATCGATAACTGAACTTTAATAAAAGCTTATTGATAACTGGATTTGCATAGAAAATTGTAACTACATCAATGTATTTCAATAAAAAAAATTTTATCGATAACTTGCTTTTTAAAGAACAATCATTTTATCCATATATGGATAGCTGGATTTTCAAACAAGTTCACCTAAAGCTTTGGAAACTATTTTAATGCAAATTCATGCTATCGATAACTGGAGTTTAGTACGATAGTCTTTATATCTATGCCTAGGTTTTAATAGAAAAATCTTATTATCGATAACTAGATTTTCAGTAAAAGTCATATTATTGTTAATTGGATTTCCAAATAAAACTACATTATCAATAACTTGATCTTCAATGAAAATCACTTTATCGATAATTGGCTTCAAAACTATTCAATCAATTAAAAGGGTTTCTTAGAAAATCATGCTATCGATAACTGGGCTTCAGCAAAAGTTTTTTGTAAAGTCATGTTATCAATGACAGAATTTACTAAGAATATTATCGATAACTGGATTTTCGTAATAAATTGTGTTATTGATAACATGATTTTCATAGAAAATCACCTGAAGAATAAAACAACTTCCATAGAAAATCATGTCAGTTATAGTTTATAGAACATCAAGTTATCAATAGCTGTATTTTCATAGACATCTTGATGGATACTTCATTTTGACAAAAAAAATCATGTTATCGATAGCTCGATTTGCCTAGGAAATCATAATCAATAGTCAGTTTACCATCCACAATCATGTTATCGATAACGGCATTTTTATAGAAATCATGTTATCGATAATTAAACTATAAAATAATATATGATCGATGACTGTGCTCTTAGAGAAACCCATGTTAACGATCATAGAAAATCAATTAAGCGATAACAAAATTTTTATATAAAATATTGTTATCGATTTCTAGTTTCACATGAAATTATGTTACATCGAAAACTGGGCCTTCATAGAATATAATATTGTCAATAATATAATTTAGAAAACAAACCATGCCGTCGATAACTGGAATTTCATGTTATCGATACTTACGCAAGTAAGTATCGAAAAATCATGTAATTGATATTTGAATTTTTTTAAAATACCATGTCCATAATAAAAAAAAAAGTATATTATCGATAACTAGAAAAATATTCTATAAAAAATAGAATTTCCTATTGTTGCTAAATGGAAATTCTGACATCGTTTACTGAATTAAGATCTTACAGAAAATCTTATTATAGAAAAAAAAGCTATCTACTACTAATTATTCTAATAAATTATTTTATCAGCAACAGGATTTCCATAAAAACCCGATAGCTGGATTTTTTATATAAAATCTTATTATCGATAACACGATTTTCACTATAACGTTAAATTGTATGCGTTTTTATGATCATACCAAAATTTTGGAACCACTTTTTTCGTTGTCGGGGTATATATAATTGTTTTGATTATGATAGATTTACAACATTTATGATACAAAGGATATTTAAATTATTTACATCTGTTACAAATATTCCCAGTACAATTAAAACTATAAATATGTAGAAGTAAGGAGCTAAAAAGGTTATTGAGGGAATACATTTTAACAAAAAGAAATTTTAGTATCGAGAATGGAACTAATAATTCTTAAGTCGACAGTTTGTACTTTGAATATTTGCATTTAAAATTTCTATCGCAAAAATTTTCCACAATTTTACCAATTTAAAATTCAATGAGAGGTGATATAATATGATTAAATATTAATATAGTATGGTTACATTAATATGTATTTACGATAATTTTATGATGAGAAGCACGATTGGAATGAATGTGTTCACAGCTTCATTGCATTATTTAAGAAAGTATACCTTAAGGGGCTGCAATTTAAAGCATATTTTTTAGTATACTTTCAAGTGTTGCAAATGAAGCTTTGAATTTAGATGATACAAATGCTTAATTCACAAAACCTCTTGTATCATTGTATCGAGTGTATTATAGTGTGAAATTTGTTGCTGGCAATTTTCATATAAATATGAAATACACTTTTACACTTTTATTTCATATGTCTTGAAAAATTCGTATTTAATACGATGCTCAGAAAGTATTTGTTTGCTCTCTCAGAGAGTATTTGTATGTATCTTGTTCTTCTTTTGCCCATCAATACAAGATACAAGTCGATACAATATACACTGGGTTTTTACAAACAAATAAACAAAGAATGTATTTGCTACAAAATAGACGATACAAATTGTTGTGAATTAAGCAAAAATGAATTTGAAAAATGTATATATGCTTTTAAATTATAATATGATGCCAACATGTTTTTTAAAAATGTTAACCAAATACGAGTATGTATCATATTCCCAACCTATTGTAGGAGTTGTATGTTGTTTGAATTTTATTGGTAATTTATACGAGTATATAAAACTCCAACTATAGGCTGTGAATTGAACAGTGTTTACTTTTAGAATTTGAAATGCTGAAGTTTGTCTAAAGTTTTTTCTGTGTGTGTGTGGTATATTCGTGTAGTTGAATTGTTGAGGTATTTTTTCTTTTTTAAAAATTGTTTCTTAACTACTCATGCTTTAGAACACACTCAAAAGTATAAAGTTTTTATTCTAAAAAAATTAGTTAAAGAACGTAAACAATAATCTGAAAACAAACTCAATATTTTATTTATAATGAGTGACCTTTGAAATGAAAAACTTCCGCTGTAAGTCCATTACGTTAATTTTTTTGGTTTTTCAATAAAACAGAAATAAAATAAAAATAAATAAACAAAAATAAAAGAGAAAAGCTGTAAGTATTACTTTTTCTTTAAGGTGGGAAATAAAAATTTGCACTGAATAAGAGGAATAGACATAGAACACATGTTATTATATAACACTATATTTGGGTTTGCCGAAATCTTGTGCGAATTTTAACTATTGATTATTGACCAGGGATGGAAAATTAAATTGTATTCGCTATCAACAGGAAAACAAATTTAAATACATAGTACTTTTTGAGCACCTAGAGTACCAACACCCAAATTTATGTTACATAACGCCATTTTCTACATTTCTACAGCATCTTCCCCCACTGTAGCGGTTTTTAAAAATGTTCAGAATAAATTCTCAACAATATAACAAATTTTCAACACGCTCCGTTAGATAATGTATGCACTGTACCTTATTTCAAAATATTCGTTGTGCCAAAGACGGCATAAATATACATATTCCGTAAAATAATGCAAGAAAAACAAGTTTTGAAATATATATATTTTTTCTTTTCAAAAGAGCGATTATATTTGAATAAATGTCATTTTAGTGCAAAGGTATTTTAGTGCACTTTCAAGTAATATAAATTTTATGAATATAGGCGTGATATTACGGAATATATGATCAATTTAATGACAAGTTTTGAACCGAAACGAAGCGGTGGGAGAAAAAAACTTCACATAACTTTTACGACTTAAATTTTAAGCAAGAAACTTTTGATGATTTAATTCTTTCAGCATATAAATTATTAAATAATAGTAATGACAGAAAAGGTAAATTCATTCGGCGATATAGTCTGGATTCGAACTCAAAACTAACTGAATATGTTCTTTGAGTTTCCGTATATTCATATTTCCATTTTAGAAATGTTTCGTATCATTAAGGACAATAAAACAGTAACAAATTTGGTTGAGAAAGCTTCATACGATTAATGTAATTTTCAAATTAATGTTCATTGTATTAATGTAAAAGGGTCAACGTAATAGTTTCATTCCCGTTACGAAACGTTTGCCGTTGAGATTCAAGAAACATTTCTATGAATTCAAATTCTAATAACACTATACAACAATTTCGAAATTTTTTAAAATTACGGGGTTCTGAAAACCGATTCTGGTAGAGGACACAAGAAAAAATATGTATACGTGTATAGACGATTTGAAAGATCACATCGGAATTTTATTTTAGGGGTGTTAAGGTTTCCTCCAATTTGGCCTGTTCGTCCAACATATCGGTATATGAAGCTATTTGTTTTTTACATCTGAGGTGTAGGGTATGAGCAACAACTTTGTACAAAATATTAAGGCAAATATTTTTGTGATACATATTAATCCTCTAACTCCCCCACATAATGATAATTGTTTGTTCTATTCTAACAAATCGTGAAAGACACACCTAAAAAGAAGGGCGCAGGGATGAAATACTCTACAAAAATGTTGGGCATAAATTTTTACTACAGGTCTTTAACGACAACCAAGCTCGAGACTCAACCTGTACGCCTAAAATCATTGAAAACTTAAACTGTGTTTAAGGGTTAATTTCATACTTATTTCCAATTAGTACGTGGCATAGGAAATCTTGTAAGCCTTACGTTTAAGGTATAAAATGTGTTGAGCACTTTTGTGTAAAACACCATGAGATAAAATTTTGTGGAACATTTTAACCCTCCACCTCTTCGTGGTATGCGTCTTTTTGCCACTTTATTAAATCAGGGGCAAAACACTCCCCTTAAGCGGTGACATAGAGGGCTGAAATGTTCTACAGAAATGTTCTTTGTGGTTCAACACATCTTATACATTAAACGTAGAGCTTACAAGATTTCCTAATGCCGAGTAATAATTGTGAAGAAGTATGAAATTATCCCTTAAACGCAGTTTAAGTTTTCAATGATTTCTACCGTACAAGTTGAGTCTGGAGCTTCGTTGTCTTCAAAGAACTATAGTAAAATTTTATGGTCAACAATTTTGTAGAAAATTTCATACCTGCCCTCGGCCTTTTTAGGGGAGTCTTTCACATTTTGCTGGAATAGAGTAAAAAATCAACGTTATGTGGGGGAGTTAGAGGGTTAATATGTTCCACAAAAATATGTGCCTTACTATTTTCTAAAAATTTGCTGAACATACCTTAAAGCTCAGATGTAAAGAGCACATAGTTTCATGTACCGATATGCTGCACAAACAGCCCAAATGGGGGAAACTTTAAGGTTCTAATTTGCATTTTATACACCGTAAAACCGGAGTATTGTCGATATAACAGTATCGAATGCATTCCTAATTTAAAAATATTGGAATTTAGAAAATACCTGCTGCAAAAAACTTCAAAACTGAGACGCGGACAATAAGTCAAAAATAAAAATTTCGCAGCGGGACCAATTTAGAGATACATATACCCCTTAATATAAAAAAATTTTACAATTCGTTTAATAAATGATGGAGTACTGAGGGAACAAACATTAACATTGCCCCTGTGGATGAGTGGTAGCGATGCTAGACTGTTTGTCCAGAGGTCGTGGGTTCGATTCCCGCCATAGACCCAGGGTGTTTTCCGCAGACAAGCTAATCAATCGCTTCGCGGGTTGTATAATAATAATATTCAAACGAATTGATACCCTTCTGCTTTTAATGAAATCAGCTTTGCTTTTAATTAATAGTATTTTTTTTTTGTATAACAGTTCAACATTGAAACCATTTTCGAGTTTTCGAAATAACATATATTACAGTCAGTGCAAATTTTAAATTCCCTTATTAGTTAGAAAATATTATAAATATTACAAAATGTTTTAACTAAAAAACAACATATTTTTGTTTAAAATATAGTTGTTGTTATTGTAGATAATTTAAAGGCATTCATAAATCAACCTACAGTACACATCCTTTTGTCCACCCCGTAAATCATCATTGCGACGTCTTGATAAGGCAACACATACAACCAATATACCCACAAATACTACAATAACGGTGGCAATCAGAGGCACCATAAAGTTCAAATCTAACCATTCTGGCATCCAAGCGGGTAAACGTATGCGTGTATGTAAATTGCCAGAACCTCGGCCATCATCCAAAGGAGCAACTGTGCCTTTTGTTGGGGGTATTTTTGGTTGTTTTATACAAACCATAATGATTTTGGGACATTAAGTTTATTTGCATGCATTTTAAGTAATGTTCGAATTTTCGAAGTTTATATTCGAATTTTCGAAATTATTAAAATTAACATATAAGCCATAATTTTTTTGAACACCATTTAACAAATAAGCAAGCAATTTTGGTTTTTTTTTTCGAAAAATAATATTTAAACCAAATTATCAACAAAAAAAAAGTGTATAATAAAAGTTGTTTGGACAGTTAAACACAAACGAAAATGAAAAGAGAGAAAAAGAGAGAAACGAAAAAAAATTGAGATTAGATTTTCTTAGCCATATACCTTTATGATGATTGCCTTTGCTACGTAGTATACAAATAACAATTATAGCAATAATTATGACGAGTAAAGCAGCTACCACGGGTACAACTAAATTTAAGTTCGACAATATGATGCGAATTGTATCCTCAGCCGTTAACTCGGGTAAATCGCGCGATGGGGCAATAGTTCCTGTAACAACCAAATATTAACCAAACATCATACATGTATAGAAGTTAGCATGACACAAATATACACAGACAAAAAGTTGAGACAGACATATAGAAAGAATTATAAAGAGAAAAAATTGTTTCGTTTTTTGTTTTGTTTTTTCTTTCGTGTTAAGAAACAAAGCAAGGTTTATTTCGTTTTCTTTTTTTTCGGTAATTTTTTCTATTTAACGAACTACATACTAGAAAATTTTATTTCGAACATTACCTTTGTACCGCTAATATACAAATACATAAACATTTATAGTAAAAAAGATGAAAATTTTGAAAAAATTTCTTAATTTTTAAAAAAAGTTTGAATAAGAAAATAAATTGAAAAAATCTAAAGTTAAGGAACAAGTACATGAGAACACAACGAAAAAAAATGTATGATAAGTTTAGTAAGGCTCAAATTCACAGTCTTTAGTTAACTAATGATGGTGGTTTAATCAATGATAACACTGAACAACACAAAAAATAAATAAAAAAATACAAGGCTTCGACGACTGATTGTGGTAGACAGCAAAAAAAAAAACATATACTCGTTTATATGCGTTTTGAGAGATACAAAATCAAAACACACATGCATCTCTGCAACAAAAACGTTGTTCTTTAATATACCAAGACAGATTTAAATACGCCTTAAGATATACTTTGAATTTTAAAAAGAAATACTAATAAGGAAGAAGACAACACAAGAAATAAAAAAAAAACGTAAATAAAAAACGTTATTACCCATACAAACAGTGAAATATAATAATTTTCTGTACGTAACAAATAAAAAAGAACAACTTTGCAAGTAGCAGTTACTTGACAAATTTTGTCACAACTGTGAATCGTGATTTTTCAGTAACAGTGATTAAATCACAGGCATTGAAATATCGCTCATCTCTAGTACTAATTGTGAATAAGTACGAAATTAATCCTTAAACATATTTTACGGTTTCAAGGATTTCGGGCATTCAAGTTGCGTCCAGAGCTTGGGTGTCTTTGAAGACTTCTAGTAGAATTTTATGGCAAATATTTTTGTAAAATACTCCAGCCCGCTATTTCGCCGCTAAAGAGAGTTTTTGGCGCCTTTTTAAAAAAGAGAGTCTCTTTAAGAGACAAAAAGACCCATACAAAGAAGAGTCAGAGGGTTAAAATGTTTCTTAAAAATGTTCTACATGATGTTTTACATAAAAATGCTGAATACATCTTATACTTGACACGTAGGGCTGACATGATTTCGTATGCTGAGTACCAATTATTAATAAGTACGAAATTTACCCTTAAACACGTTTTAAGTTCTGAGTGATTTCTGGCGTTCAAGTTAAGTCTGGAGCTTAGGTGTCCTTTAAGACCAATAGTAAAATTTTTTAACAAATATTTTTATAGAACATTTCAGCTAGCTACAATGCCGCTGAAGGGGAGTTTTTTTTCAAGAGAAGTAACACAATCAGGCAATTAATGCCTACCAGTTAATTAATTAATGTGTTACCTTCTTTAGGAAAGGGATAGTGTAGAGAGAACTGGTGGTGAAGTGGAAGAGAGATAGAAAGCTTAATTCATTTACAACCCTGCTATTGCGTATTCTTTTTTAGACCAGTGTTGCAAACCCTTCTGGTGTCAGGTAGAAGCATTGAGTTGTTTAAGCTCTGTTACAATACCGATGAAGGAGGGTGCTGTGAAGTGCATTAGTATATGTTAGTATTAATCGCTGGCTGTACTACCAAGGTGATCAGTGGTATGCCTTTATAAGTTTAAAAGTCCAACTATAATGCACATCAGAAAAATGCATGATTGTTGGCTTGCCTGAATTTAGTAGTGAACTCAAGACCTCAGGGTTTGTAGTCAAATGCGCTAACCACTCAGCCAGCCAACAGCACCCTCACGTTTTTTAAGAAAGGGACAAAAATGCAACTTTTTAAAAAAGGAACAAAAAGACCCATACCGCAGAGAGTTGGAGGCTTAAAATGCTCCACAGAAATGTTCCTCGAGGTGTTGTGGATAAAAATGTTCAATATATTTTATGCCTTAAACGTAAATTTTACAAGATTTCCTATGCCGATTCAGTATATCTATGTTGAAAAAAAGTGGGGGGGGGGGTAATCTAACTCCCCCTAAAATTAATTCCAGATGTATACTTCAAAAATGCCAATAAGGGTATATATTTATTTATGGCCGTCTACCAAGTCGTTAGAACCTTTTAATTTAAAAATTTTGATTTTTTACTGTACAGTACAATTTGTGTATGAAAAAACACTAGTTAAGAACCGGCCTGAGTTAACCATAGCCTGTGAATTTGGCCCTAAAAGGCTTGTTACGAAAAAATTTTAAAAATATGTTATTTGAAAAGTTTTGTTAAGAAAGTAATTTTAGAAATTTTGATGACTTTTTACACTTAAATTAGTTTTAAAAAGGCTTAAATTCTATTGCTGTTTATTTTGTTGTAAATCAAAAAAAAACCTTAAATGCAATTTGTTTTCTTTTCATTGAAATTTCTTATAAACTTAACTGGTAACTAGTAATATCTTTTAAGCAATCAATTTTGGCATTAGAAAACGTTAACAACATTCCGTGTAACTAAGAAGAAGATGATAATAAAACATAACACTAGTTAGTTATTTTTATGGTAATAAATATAAATTAGAAAAGACTTAATTAAAACACAGTTTAAATTATTATGTTGAATTGTGGTTAAATAAAGCTTTTAGTATGCTTGTGTCGAACTCGTTCAATAGTTTAGGTTAGACACAAATTTTATGGGTTTGATCAAAAGCTTTGTATCTAACTAGAAATATTTAACCAGCATTGTTTGATGACACCAGCCTTAGGCTATGCTATTTATTTTATAAACTAGAGAATAATGATGTTTATGTTTAACCAACAAACTTTGGATCCATCCCATATAATTTTAGATGGGTTTTGATCAAAGGGGTTGCTTCTAACCTGAACTATTAAACGAGTTCGAAACTAAGTTAACTTTTAAACTTTAAAGTATACTTTAAAACTGCAAAACTTAAAGCATGCTTTACTTTTTCTTTTTTCAATTCAAACTGTATTTTCCTTTTATTTATTTTAAATTTGTTTATTAATTTAACAAACAAAATATTAAGATATGTATATAGAAAGTAAGAAATTTATAAATATTAAAATGGTATAAATATATATTATTCAAAATTAATTAAATTAAACTATAATATTTGTTTAACAAAGTAAATTATGTAAAACTGAATTATTGTATTTAATAAATGAATTTTGTATTTGAAAAAGAAAAACGAAATAAACTGTATTTTTCTCATTTCACGTTTTTTCTATTATTTTTTTTAAAAATGATGAAGATTTTTGATGATTAATTTTTGGTTGTTGCAGGTTGAGATTTTAGTTAAATTTTTGTTGAATCCCCATTGATTGAAATGAATAGTCTTTAATTATTTTTATTTTTGTCGTTCAATTGTTTTTATACGAACTTAGTATTTCTTTTAATAATTTTACTTTTAAATTAAAATGATTTAGTTACAGTTAAAAATGGAACTTAAATATGCTTTAACTAAAACTTTTAATGATAAATGAAATTTAACTAATAAGAAATTAAAATAGATATGTGTGGTAAAATGTGAGATATTTGGCAAACCATTATGAATATTAAGATGTACTCAGTTTCTTAATAAGTTTATAATATATTTTTTTATTTATTGAATAATATTTTTTTCGTGAAATTGGCAGAATACGCACAAGTATTTGGATAATAACTACAAAAAAAGTCAACATTTTTAATTCTATGGATAAATTTTTTTTTAAATTTTTTTTTCTTAAATTTGGGATTTTTCAAGAGACTGACTGCTGCACTAATTTTATCATAACTTTTTTTTATCATAGTATAGGGGTTGTCCAATTTTATTATAAAAACCGCTAAAAACTTCAAACAAAATTACTTTTAAGCCGTTCAACACTATTTTTTATATAATCAATGGCTTCGGAATTATTCTGACCGCAATGATGAAAAATATATTTTTTTATGCAAAATTAAAATATTTTTATTTTGTAATAATTTATAACAAAAAATCGAATATTGCAAAATGCTAAAATTTTTATTCACTGACCATAAAGCCACATATACTACAAATAAAATAAGCTTTATTTTACGAAAATCTATGGATAAATATTGATATTATATACAATAAAGTGAAATTGCCTAATTTTTGCAAACACTGCGAATATTTACACTATACTCGTACAACATCAATTTTTTTAAGTAACAATATTCTAACAGCTGATTCTGATAAAGGCCGCTTGAAAACATTTACATGTATCGGCGTTTTGAAACTTTACATCTGGGACTCATTTTAGGGGGAGTTAAATTCCCCCCCCCCCTTTTTTTCACACATTTGTACTGATTTGGCATTGTATATTTTGTAGGCCTTACGTTTATTATTTGTAGTATATGCGGTTTTATAATCAGTTAATAAAAATTAAAAATTTTTCACATTTTCGATTTTTATAAATTCTTCAAAAATAATTTTTTTTCCAATCACTGCGGTCTCAACTCTACTCTAAGCCTAGATTGTAAACTTCTTCTATACAATTCCATTCTACAACCAATATGGTCCTACGGAATCCAGTTATGGGGCACTGCCTAGGCATCAAATGTAGAAAAAATTCAAAGGCAACAAAATAAAATACTCCGTACGATTACAGCAGCCCCATGGTATGTCAGAAACAAGCGAATTCACAAAGACCTAGATGTGTCGCTGGTTAAGACAGTGTTTTCTAAACACGTGACAAGCCACATAAAAAAACTTGAGTTGCACCCAAATCCCCTAGCCCGAAACATCATTAACTTTAGAGGCCACACTCGGCTGAGAAGGAGGCACACTCTTGCTCTCAGCCGAACACGAGAGACGTAAACCAACAAACAAATATTTTTGTCTGGCACTGGCTGGACTTAAAAATTAAAATTTTAGAGTTAAGATTTGATTACTTATTGTTAGTTCAATTTTATAGAAGATACAATAAATAAATATAACCGAGAAAAAAAAATCATTGCGGTCTGAATAATTCCGAGGTCATTGAGTATATAAAAAAAATAATGTAAAAACGGCTCAAAGGTAATTTTATTCCAAGTATTTTTTTACTGTTTTTTGTGATTCAATTAGACTACCCCTTTCCAAGTTATGATGAAATCGATGGAGCAGCCTCTCGAAAAATCCCAGATTTTAGAAAAAAAAAATTTTTTTTTTAAACGTTACATAAAATTTTTAATTTCGGCTGTTTTTTGTAATCAGGGGACCATAAGACATAAAAAAAAAATAGTGATGATAAAAGGTCATGACCAGGACTCGGACTTTCGCGCAAATGCATGTTTTTAATAGTGATAGATAGAGAATCATCAAAATTTTAAGTAGCTTGGCGTCGATTCGTATTTGCATATTTTGGTGGTAAGTGCATATTTTTGTATATTTTGCCAATAAATGCATAGTTTTGGAGTTATACAAATTTTTTAATGTATATTTCTCAATTTTTAAAAAAAAAATATTAATAGGCTGATTATGCAGCCGAGCCTTAGTTGACAGTTAGTGGCAAATGATACAACTGATGGCAACGCAACTAAAGTTTGGTTGCATTAAATAATATGCCCAATTATGTTTTTTTTCGCTAATAATAATAAAAAAATTATTTTCACATTATTTTAGTTTTGGTAGATAAATGCATATTTTTGCGCATATTTTTCATTATTAGGTGCATTTGCTAGGCGCTTAAAATTAATTTTTAGTTGCATGAAAGCCCGAGCCCTGGTCATGACAAAAGTTTAAATTTGTTACATAGTTAATCCCCCTTATTCCGAAACTATCTGTCGACGTCACGTCAAGACAATACCAAATAATTGTCACTGCTCTACTCGCTGTCGACAAAAATTTAGTACTATTAACAGCCTCTTCCCATTTTCTATGCCTTAGGGAATAGTAAGTGGCTGTCAGTAATAGTAAATTGTTGTTGATGACGAGTATAAATGTGCCAATTTCTTGCTATGGTCTTGACGTGACGTCGAAAAATAGTTACGGAATAAGAAAGAATATACCTTTACGAGAACTAAATCGGTTGATTAGAAGTAATTAAAAAAATATATATTTAATTTGCGTCGGTTTGGCGTAGCTCACATTTCTAATCATAATGTTGTTTCGGCACGTGCAAAGTTTCATAAGAATTGGGTAAATAGAAGTAGTTTAAAACAAATATTTACTAAGTTTAGAGGTGGCACTGCCCACTTTTCTAACCATAGTGTTGTATTGACACCAGAACTAAATGTATGACCAAAGCATCAGAAGAATCGGTTTTGTAGAAGTTGTTGAAAAATAATATTTACTCTGTATTTTTGTGTCACTACCCACTTTTTTATCTTAATGTGTGCAAAGTTTATTGCACAAAACAAATTATCTAACATAATATCAATAAGTCACATTCATTTGCTTAGATTTATTAATTTTTTTTTTCAAAAATGCATTCATTCAATGTATGCATACGTTGTTTCAGTGAAAATAATAATTGAAAATATTAATGTAAAACAAAATTAATGATTCAGTTCATTGATTTAACGTACTACTAAATGAGATCAAAATTAATTAACAATTCTTTGAAACAATGAAGTGTTTCATTGTCATTGGATTAATAAAAAAATGAAATTGTTTCATTGGCTTTATGAAGCAAAATTCTTTTATTGTATAAAAAACAAGCTTAATTGCATGATGACGCACGTGATAAAAAGTATACTTTTCTGTAGAAATGTCCATATTCTCTTTCGTAAGGTGTTCCAAAAGAAATTCGTTAGAGTACAATTTCAAATTAAGAGGGAAAAATAAAAAAAAATTGGGAAAGAATGATATTTTATAAGCTTGAGCATAAAATAGAAAGGGAAAAATATGATAAATATTTTCACATTTTTGGATCTTTATTTATAAATTATGCTGGAGGCAAAAATAGCAAAATGGTACCATTCACTGAACCAAAAATTCATTGTTTCAACGAATTATTCATTAATTTTGACGTAAGGTGCTACATACTGGAATACTGTCGAAATCAACGAACTGTTTTATTAATTTTGTTAAAGAATAACAGCAACGAAAGCTTTCAATGAAACGTTTTACATTGAACTTCAATGAATATTTTTATTGAAACAACGTATGCGTACATTGAATTAATGTATTTTCGCAAAAAATTAATGAATCTGTGTTAATGAATGCCCTTCGTTGAATTTATATCAAATCATTTCTTTAGTATAGATTTTGCTATTAAGATTAGAAGACTTGTAGCCACATAGCGACAGATAAATACAATAATAATTTTTATGTCATCTTTATTCTAGTTAACAAGATTATCGTATTAAATTACGATACCTGTTAATTGATTATACATTGTCTAGAAGTATATTTCGTGCAATAAAAGTTTTCTTTTTACAATTTGGCTATCTTCATTTACATAAATCATTGCAAACATTGTTTTCATATTGTGATGCAAACATTTGTATACAACACTTAGCCACATGCTAAACAATAGCCATTTATTATGCCACAAGGGATTGGGGTACATTTAAATAGTACTTAATATTTTTAAATACATAATATGCTCTGCAGCTAGTAAGTTGTTTGTTAGAATTTGCAGAAATTTTTTATTACTTGTTATGAAGAGTTTTGTATAGATTCCTGCAAATTCAATGTTACAACTCTTACTTGGTCTAGAACATACATTAGATAATTACTTGAAAAATATAAGAAATGAGTACATTTTCATTACATAAATGGTTTGACAAGAAATAAATGAAATAATTATTAAATAAAAAACGTAAAACAAGAAACTAAAGAAATTTAAGTCTACTAAATATTCTAAATTTATTCTAACAAAACGGTGTTGAGTTTTAAAAAAAAATTTTTATTGTGAATACTATTAAGCAAAATTTTGATTTTCAATACACTACCAAAAATGATCACAATTTTTACTTTTTTCTAAAGAGACTTTTTTTTAAATCAACAACAAGGGCGGGAAAAACAAATTGCATTTACGCAATAGAATTATTTTTTTAGTTTACAATTTCTTTTTTGTTTTTACTAGCAGCTAGTTTATAAAAAATGAAAAACTTTAGACAAAAAATAATTTTACACTTAAAGAAATTAAAGGCAAGTTTTTATACAAAACGAATTGAAATGAAAAAACAAGCTTTTTTTTTAATTACAACGTAATACAAAAATAAAATTTTAAAGTGCTTTTAAGTTGAACTTAAAAAGAACTTAAAATTGTTTGTAATAAAAAAGCTAACGAACTTAAAACAATTTTTTTTATACATAATTTTTACATTTAAGCAAGTGTAGCTTAAAATACTATTACTAAATATTTTGTTATTTGTATATCGAATTAAGATTTCTATTAACGTTAACAAATTTTTGTTGTCATTTACAATTTGCTAATAAAAATCTTAAATGTACGTAGTTGGTTTTGTGGTATGTACAAAAGCAATGTTTGTTTTTAATTAAATCAATTAATTTACAAAATCAAAATAAAATAATTGGCAAACAGAATTAACTTACCGCCTGTTACAGTCAAAGTGGCAAAATCATATTCAGCTACTGTAAAACCAGCCGAGTTGTGGGCAGTAATGCGTAAATTATACCAGGTAGCAGGTTCCAAATCCAAAACAACATAATTATTATCCGGCTTGACATTATTCGAAATTTGATTCCATTCAATTTGGTCGCTGCTTAAGATTGATTTAAGAAAATAGAAATTTATCATTATTTCTAGGAAAATAAAAAAAACTGTAACAAACCGTTTTTTATTTTCTACAACAAAATGAGACATGGGGCAACCGCCATCTTTCCAGGCCTTGAAATGCAATGAAACCGAATTGGAGGAGACTTCAATGAAACGAGATTTTTCTGGCAGCTTTGGTTTGTAGCCTTTGGTACGGGTATTTAAGATATCGGAAGCTTCACCAGCGCCAATACTTTTAAGATGAAAAGAAATGTTAAAGGATTTTTATAAAATAGTTTTGAATTTTTAATATTGGGTGTTTTTTTTAGAGGTATAGAACTTTAAGTTGGCATCAATTTTTTAACTGGCGGCCATTTTGTCAGCTGTCAAGTGGTTAATATTTAGTTTGGTTTGCCATTTCATCATGAACAGGTTGACAAAAGAACAACGCTTGCAAATCGTGCAAATTTATTTCGAAAATAATGGTTCAGTTCGCGAAGTTTACCGCAAGCAAAATCGCAAAATTTTGTTCAGTGATGAGGCTCATTTTTGGTTGAATGGCTACGTCAACAAGCAAAATTGCCGCATTTGGAGTGAAGAGAATCCACATGAGACCCTTGAGACGCCATTACATCCACAAAAACTGACTGTTTGGTATGCTCTATGGGCTGGTGGAGTCATTGGGCTATACTTCTTCCGAAATAATGCTGGAGAGTCAGTTACCGTTAATGGAGACCGATATAGAGCCATGATAACCGACTATTTTGTTCCCGAATTGGATGGCATGAATGTGGATGAGTTGTGGTTCCAACAAGACGGCACTACATGCCACACAACGTACGTCACAATCGATTTATTGAAGGAAACATTCGATGAGCGCATAATTTCGCGGAATGGACCTGTCAATTGGCCACCAAGATCGTGTGATTTGACACCATTGGATTATTTTCTTTGGGGATATGTGAAGTCGCTCGTCTACGCCAACAAACCAGAAACGTTAGGGGACTTGGAAGCCAACATTCGTGGCGTTATTGCCAGCATACGGCCCCATATGCTCGAAAAAGTGGTTGAAAATTGGACCTGTAGAATTGGCTTTATTCGAGCCAGCCGCGGCGGCCACATGCCCGAAATCATATTTAAACATTAATGGCATAAAATTATCCTTCCAATAAAGCCAAATTGATGGACATTAAAACGATTTTCTTGTGTTTTATTTCAATTCGAAGTTCTATACCTCTAAAAAAAACACCCTGTATAAATACTTGTTAAATCCGGTAGCATAAACTTGATAACGTGAACCACATAACAGATTTTCGATAGTGTATTTTTGAGCATCGACGGAAACTTCAGCGGTCTCCCATTCACCAAATTCTAGGAGGAAACAAATTTTAATTAAATTAATTGAAACTGAAATAAATAAATTAAGAGTGTGCCAAAGTAATGAAAGTTTTGATTTTAACAGTGTTTCTCATCAGAGGCTTTTACCTACAAGCTTAAAAAAATTGTTGAACATGATAAAAGAAAAGTCAGTTAGTGAAGTTCCGAACCTTTACAAAAAATTCATTGCTAGGTACGACTCGCCGCGAGGTGGCGACAAAATCTGTTGATTGAGCTTACTAAAATAAGTAGGATTTTCGCTGCCGTCACTGGCAGTGTAGGTAAAGAGCTGTGATGAGAAGACTGTGGTGGTCTCGAATCATCTGATGTCAGTTCAGCCTTCCGTACAGCCAAACATTTTTTCTTTAAATGTTCAATATTTACATGCTTTAGAATTTCTTTCTTAAATAAAACATAATTTGATGGAAAGATTAAATTAAAAACGAATTTAAGCCAAACTAATTAAATAACTTTGGATAAAACCATACAGTTCGACTAAAATTTATAATTCAATTGTTAAAAAATATATTTTTCAACATTGCGGTCTGAATAATTCCGAAACCATTGAGTATATAATAAAATAATGCTATAACGGCTTAAAGGTAATTTTATTCCAAGTTATTTTGTATTTTTTGTAATAAAATTCTACTATAACTTCCCAAGTTATGAGTGTAGCAGCCTTTTTAAAAATTCCATATTAAAAAAAAAGTAAAAAAGGAACGTATCCATAGAATTTTAAATTTCGGCTGTTTTCGTAGTTAGGGGACCATAACACACCAAAAAAATTTAAAGTGTCGAACAAAGAACGTAAGAAAAGTTTAATTTTGCAGCATAGTGTAATTAGTCATATTCAATATTCTAAGGAATAAGGGAAAAATCAGCACAGTTTAATTTTCATTGTACACACCAGAACAGAAAAACTTAATTTTCTTAAGCTGCTACACTTCCGACGCTAGTGCTCATGCTTATATTTTTCCCTAGATTTCTTACATTCATTTAGGCACACCCTGTATATTTAAATCATACAATTAGTTATACACCCTCTTCATTTTAAATTTCACCAGTCTCTTTATACTCAAGTACTCACCTGGCTTGTAATGCAAAGTATAACCATGTAATGGAGCAGTATCACCTTCATGAGGCTTCAATTTAACAGTCAACGAATCGGTAGTTGTGGCCGACAGAGTAACTTGTGGTGACATGGGTGGAGCCAAGACAATCAACTTGTGTGTTATGGAGTCTTTAGCAATTGAATTTTCAGCATGACATGTATAATCGCCAGCATCTTGTCTATTTACGGATTTAATCAACAGTGAACCATCGGGTAAAACACGCATACGATCATTGCCGGTAAATTCAACACCCTTAATTTTCCAAGTGATATCTGGTTGTGGAGCGCCAACAGCTAGACATGGCATTTTAGCGTCTTCCTTAAAGGTGGCAGTGAAAGTATCATCGAATGAGGCAATTTTAGCAGGAACTTGATCGCTAGGCATGGCAACAATACTCTTTGAGGGTTGACCTTCGCCAATATTAGTGCTAGCAGTAACCCAGAATTCGTATGGTTTGTTCTTTTCCAATTCGGTGGCTTCGTAGCTCATTTGATAGTGGGGTATCTTTTGACTTTTGGGCTCTCCTTCCGCACCTTCGACTTTAGTGTAAACGGTATATTGTTGGATAATGCCATTGGGTTGTGCTGGTGGTCGCCATGAAACCAATATGGCAGCATCACCCATAACGAGAGCCTTAACATCGGTGGGAGCTTCAGGAACTGTTTGGTGTAAAAATAAATAAGGATTTTCATAGAAAAAAGTATATATATTTTTTTATTTAGAAAAACGTACCATCTGGTTCAGTTTGGCAGTGTATGGCAATGCTTCGTACACCATCACCTCCAGCTGTTGTGGCTAAAACTTGCATGGTATAGTTGGTGTATTTTTTCAAGCCATGTAAAACGGTATCCGAAGAGGCAGTCTTCTTGTAATGACGTTTGGTTTCATCTAAAGAGGTTTGAAATATAAATGTCAGTTTAAAATATTTCGGTAACGGGATATCCCCCCCACCCCAACCCAATTTCCATTGAGTTTCCAAAAGAAATTTTACAAAATAGTATGTTTCAGTTAAAAATTCCCCCTCCCCCTCCCCAAAAGCTCAAGCTGGATCCGCGCCTGAGTTATGATACTAGCAGCCTAAGCCAATAGTAACAGTTTATTTGCTTCGAAACTTCTATAACGATATCACAAATTACAGCATACGCCTAAGTAGCATCTTGCAAGAAACTGGTGCCGACCTATACCTTTGTATAAGGAGCCAGATCCTTCAAAATCCACTTATGCTTTCATTAGTAAAGCTAAAAATATTTTCTTGAGACGGAAAGGCCAGGTTCTTTGGCCTAAATAATAGAAGAGACAATAAAATAAAGCAATTTTTACAAACTCTAGGAGAGGCATGGGCAAATCTGTTTTAGTGAGACTTCAATTGTATTTTTAAACGGCTAACTAACTATATCGCTTATAGTTTTGTGGAATTCCAATAACTACATACTTTTTTTGCGTAAAGTGCAAAGTTTGTATATAACTTGGAAGTTGGTGGAGTAACACACAAACTCAACTGTGTTTGCGCTTATCGGCAGAGGCCATAAAACAGTATGATTGGATTTCTGGATCTATTACTTCAAAGCAAATTGAGTTCGCCGAATACTCTCACCTAACGGGGGAAAATTCCTTCTTTTAGTACATCAAGATTTTCCCTCGCGGGAGCACTATTCTCTCGTGGAATTGTCATCTCTGACGTTGTAATTTAGACAATGTCACATGCTACAAAAGTTTAAGGTGCAGTTTCCCAAGTAATTGTTGCAATTCTTATCACTGTATCGCCAGTCTATCTGCGAGTAATTAGGTTTTTAGCATGTCTGGGCTGGTGCACATGGATTGGTTTGCTTTGCAATCCTATCTGCCTCTCCAGAGAGTTACTCGAATTTGTATGTATTTACATTCAAATTTAATTCCGGATAGGGACTTTTGGGTCGAATCTGATAGCCTCTATGAGGCTTGTGCGGTCTTCACGACGGGTCCAAAATGGAAATACGCACGGGAGCTGGTGTCTATATTTTGGGGACGGACATTCGTAGGTCTTTTAGACTACCGAACGAGTGTAGTGTTTTCCAAGCTGAGATCCTGGCGATCCTCAGGGCCACGGAGATAGTGGCCACAGATGTGGCTGAGGGCGAGGAGGTAACCTTCTACGTTGACAGTCAGGCGGCGCTAAAAGCATTGAAGGGAGACAGTGTCAGATCGAAACTAGTTAGCGACTGCAGGAGAGCCCTCAACTCGCTTATGGACAAATATAGTGTCAGACTATGTTGGGTTCCTGGCCACTGCAATGTTGAGGGAAATGAGTAGGAAATGAGATGAGGATTTGTGTGACAGATCGGTTAAAATACCGATAGGTCATTACTATAGGGAGCTCAGTGACTGGGTGTCGAGCAGGGCCAACCGTTCATGCGGGAGTAGGGAGGATTGTAGAGTCTCGAAGGCCATGTGACCAAAATTTGACTTGGGTAGATCCGAACTACTACTTGGTATAAATAGGAAGGTGATAGGAGTCTTAATAGGCGCATTGGCTGGTCATTGCTCGGTTAGGGCGAGGACCAGCATTTGGGAGATTGGCACTCCAGACTTTTGTAGGATGTGCGAGGATGAGGAGGACCCAGAAACCATTGAGCATGTTGTCTGCCATTGCCCGAGGCTGCAACGACACAGGCTTAGGTGGCTCGGCAGAGGTTTTCATGAGAGCATTAGTGATATCGCGACATGCAAACTTGAAGATATCAGGAGCTTCATCATAGGAATAAGGTGGCTTAATGGCAGATAACAGAGTTGTTTTCTGGGTACGGAGGGGTTTTTCATAACTGGTACAAATAGAAGGGAATCACAATGGATCCAATTGGGTCTCCGAGTGGATGTACCGTATAGCAGTACCGTTCCTAACCTAACCTACATTCCAATTCGAAAAAAATCTTTGAACTCGAGTTACAGACCTCATCTCAATATAGGTTAGCCTTGCCTAAAATCCCAGTTTTAAGATCTAGATTTGAGTCGAACTCATCCAATAATTCAGGTTAGATACTAAGCTGTCTATATTTGCATGTTTTGATTTGACATTGTGTGCCTTTAAAGCTATTATTGGTTTGTGACTAACGACTAATCGGGTCTTCACCTACTATCACAAGAATGTTTTTGCCTTCTTGAAACCTCTAGGAAGTAAGCCTGCAATACACTAAATTCATCTGGTGGACTGAGCGATCACTGAAACTTACAGACACCAGCAGCCGTATCTACATCCCGGTCGAACCGTCTGTAAAGACTGGGCAATCCAGGAGGAGTCTGTCAGATACTATCCAAAGGTCATTCCAGAAGAAAGTCTATGGCATCATCATTTGTAGTAGAGAATGCTTAAGGAGTATATGTAAGGGAATTCGAATCTACTTGCATTCAAGGCTTCATTAATGTCTTATGAGACAAGGTCGAGTGTTATTATGGATTGTTTTACATCTCTAAACGAAAAGGGCCGTTAGGCTGGGAGCCTTACAACGAAGGTCGTGCTATAAATGAACGAGTTGCCTGGCTCCATAACAGAGGAGTCCAACGTAGATTAACAGAATCGGAACCCCTCTTAGGCATCTCACGTGGATATGTCAGAGAAAACAACAGATCGTGGGCTTCTATGGAATTCGATCGCCATTAAGAAGCCCTTCACGGTCTACGACAAGAAAAACCGTAAATTACGTTATACCAAAACAAATCGCGAAAGATTCTCGTATTGGACAAAAATAACCTCCGATTACTAAAGGGTTGGCATACTAGGGCCTCAGACGACACTAATTGATCTCTGGAAACTGTAAGGCCAAATTGTGTAGACTCTGGGAAACGAAGGAAAATACATTAACACACTCTCTGTGATTGTCTGGTAGCAATGGCGCGCAGACTAAAGTTCTTCGGAGGAGTCCTGATGAATCCAGGTGAAGTATATAAAATAATTGGCTTTATGCGTAACCTTAATCTGCATCAGTGATCATTTGGGCTGCAAAAAAGATCCGGTACTTATAACCAACACATAACAATAATCTAACTATCAATATTCGATTTTACTATGGAGTCTGTGGAGGCCTCCACATTTGTTTTTAATATTTTTATGTACGAATGTAAAAGAATAATATTTCAAGTACATATTTCAAAATTTTACATGTCTTTGAGAGATCCTCAGCACTACTTCCAGAATCACTGGAAACTAAAATACATTTTCACCATACATACTCATAATTCTTTACCCCCATATTCATAGAATTTAAAATGAGTTTGAAATGTATTTTATGTCAAATTTTTCATACAAAATGTTCTTAAAATAGATTTAAAATACATTTTATTTATTTATGAATATGGGGGTTAATATTTAAGTTGTATCTTCCGTTAAATAATGGTTGACCAATTTTTCTCTTTTCCCAATTTTTTTTTGTCCACCTTACTTTCAAGATACTCACCATACCACTCTTCACTGGGAGCATAGACCACTTTGTAGGTCTTAATTACACCATTTGCCGATTCCAAAGGTGGACTAACCCAGCTAACGCGTATTGTTTGTGACGTCAAGGTAGTGCAGGAAGTATCACTGGGTGGTTGACTGGGTGTGCCTTCAGCGGTAAATTGTTTCTCTTCATCGGATAGTGGGCCAGCACCAATCTTATTAAAAGCTTGTATAACAACCGAATATTGGGTATAAACGCGCAAGTTGTTCAATTCTAAATTATGCTCTTTGCCTTCTTCGGTAACGAAATTAACAGTTTCAAAGACATACGATGAATTGGTGTTCGATAGTTTATAGCCGACATAATAACCCAAAATTTCACCATTCCATTCTGAACGTGCTGGTGGTTTCCAAGTGACTCGTAGTGTGGTCTGATTAACAGGTTCAACTTTAATATTTTGAGGTTTGCCAGATGGAGCTTCTTCGGCGGTAATGATAGTAACAGCTTCCGAGGATTGTGATGTACCAATAGTATTTTCAGCAACAATGCGTATGTTATAAGTAGTGGCAGGATTCAATTTTTGGACTTGAGCTTCTGTGGTATCACCAGGCACCATGACACGATCAATTTCATCCCAAGAAGCACGAGAGCGTTTGAATTCAATAATATAACGTGTTATGGGAGAATTGCCATCGTAGGGTTGAGCCCAACTCAATTGTACCGAACGACCGGATTTATCTAAAACTTTTAAGGCATATGGCATTTCTGGCACTTCCTGGATAATCATATTAATACTGGCATCATCAGAACCAAAAGCATTTGTGGCTACACAAGTAAATAAGGCGGAATCAGAACGTTCGGTACGTTTAATGGAGAGGCTAGACATAACACCGGTCGATAGGATTTCTTCGCGTATGGTATAACGATTATCATTCTTGGGATCCAAACGCATATTGTTCATGTTCCATAAAATGCCAATGGGTTTTTCGCCTTTAGCTTCACACTGCAAGACAGCTGGTTCGCCACGACGAGCAGTTTGATTGCGCAACTTTTCAGTAAATTCTGGTGGAGCCTGTACACTAACCATTATGACAGCCGACAGTCCGGAACCAATGCCATTAATAGCTTCGCATAAGTAATAGCCTTCGTTGGTCTTTTGAATGTTATCGATGTGTAGGGTACCTTCTTCGACGCGAATGTTGTCATTTTTCTTTAAATCCTTGTATTCACCGGGACTGTTACCTGGAAACGGGAAGTAATAGTCATTTAAATATTTAAAAAAAAATATATGGATCTCAAGAGTAATGCTTTTGCAAAGAGAACATGCTTATTTTATTGTAGCAATCTTATATCTTGGCATAGTTTTACAAATATCTTTTTGATGCCTTCTTTTTTATATATTTTCTACATACCCACAGCTTTCTTCCATGTCACTTGAGGCTTGGGGAAACCATCAGCTTTGCATTCAACTTTAGCATCAGATCCTTGAGCGAAGGCCTTATCGGTGGGTTCCAAAATCCATCTTGGTGGTACTGTTAAGTTTTATTAAGTGTTTTTTGAAGGATGATAAAGAAAAAAATATGTTAAAACAAAATTCAGGATTCTTAAAGATAATTAAATTTATTTTAAGCATGCGGTTAAATTTCAAATATTGCAGATGGACTTAAGGACTAAAAGGAAAAAAGGCTTAATAAAATGGTTAAATAAAAAGAAATAAAAAATATTTATAGCGTTATGAATAGCACTGTACAACAAAATCAAATGTTTTCAAAATATCATGATTCTAGCGACTGATTATGCCAGAGGGCTTCAAAAATATTTATACGTGTATTGGCGTTTTGAGAGTTTACATCTGGGAATCATTTTAGCTTGCTTATACATACACAGAAAAAATTATTTAACATAATTTTACTGAATAAAAGTCACTGATTTCGATTCGTTAACTTTTTACAAAAATTCATTGATTCAATGTATGCATACATTGTTTCAATGAAAATTTTGATTGAAGCTCAATATTAAACTATTCATTGAAAGCATTCATTGTTGTTATTCTTTAACAAAATTAATGAATCAGTTCATTGATTTAACGTACTAGTACATTAGGTCCACATTAATGAACAATTCGTTGAAAGAATGAATTTTTCCTCGAATTTATGTACCTTTTCGGTTCACTGAAGTTATAGTGACTCGGCAAAGGAAATCTTGTAAGTCTTACGTTTAAAGTATAAGATGTGCTCAGCACTTTTATGTAAAATAACACTATGGAAATTTTTCGGAATATTGTGGCCCCATAACTCTTCGTTTTATGGGTTGTTTCGCAAAAATCTCCCCTTCAACTGCGATTTAGCGGGCTGAAATGTTCTACAAAAATCTTTTCCTTGGTGTTTTACATAAAAGTAGGTGAACACATCTTATACTTTTAATAAAAAGCTTACAAAATTTCGTATGACCAGCACTAATTGTGAAAAAGTACGAAATTAATCCTTAGACACAATTTAAGTTTTGCATAATTTCTGGCCTTCAAGTTTTATCTGGAGCTTGGGTGTCCTTAGAGACTTGTTGTATAATTTCGTAGAAAATATTTTTGTAAAATATTTCAGCCCGCTTTTTCGCCGCTTAAAGGAATTTTTTTTTGTAATTTTTTTAAGAAATGGACAAAAAGACGCATACAACGAAGAGTTGGAGGGTTAAAATGTTCCACAAAAATATTTCTTGCGGTGTTTTACATAAAAGTGCTGAGCACATCTTATGCCTTTAATGTAAAGCTTATAAGATTTCTTATGGCGAGTGCTAATTGTGAATAAGTACAAAATTAACCATTAAACACATTTTAAGTTTTTAATGATTTCTGGCGTTCCAGTTGAGTCTGGAGCTTGGGTGTGTTTGAAGACTTGTAGTAGAATTTTATGGATAATATTTTACATTTTAGCCTGCTATATCGCCGCTGAAGAGTAGTTCTTGCCATTTTTTTTAAAGAAAGGGACAGAAAGACCCATACAACGAAGAGTTAGAGGGCTAAAATGTTTTACAAAAATGTTCCTCTCGGCGTTTTACGTAAAAGTGCTGAACACATTTTATACCTTAAATTTAAGGTTTACAGGATTTCTTGTGCTAAGTAGTAACTGTAAATAAGTACGAAATTAACCCTTAAACACATTTTAAGCATTGAATGTTTTCAGACGTTCAAGTTGAGTCTGGAGCTTGGGTGTCTTTGTAGACTTATATTTTTGTGGAACATTTCAGCCTGCTATATGTCCGCTAAAGAGAAGTTTTTTGCCTCTTTTTTTAAGAAAGAACCAAAAACACGCATACAGGGAAGAGTTAGAGGGTTAAAATATTCCACAAAAATGTTTTTGTGGTCTTTTACATAAAAGTGCTGAACACATCTTATACCTTAAACGTGAGGCATACAGGATTTCTGGTGCTAAGCAGTAATTGTAAATAAGTACGAAGTTAACCCTTAAACACATTTTAAGTTTTTAATGATTTCTGGCGTTCGAGTTGAGTCTGAAGCATGGTTGTTCTTAGAGACTTATAGTAGAATTTCATTGCAAATATTTTTGTGGCACCTATCAGCCCGCTTTTTCGCCGCTGAAGAGAATTTTCTTGTCCCTTTTTTAAGAAAGGGACAAAAAGACGTAAACATCTAAGAGTTAGAGGTTTAATATGCTCCACAAAAATATTTCTAGTGGTGTTTTACATAAAAATGCTGAACACAGTGTGTACCTTAAACGTAAGGCTTACAAGATTTCTTATGCCGACTCACTATAACTTTTATATAGAAAAGGAGAGACCTTTACCTCCCTCTAAAATGATTTCCAGATGTAATTCTTTAAAACATTGATACTCTTATATTCTTTTTATTTTGCTCTCTGCCAGAATCAGTCATTAGAACCATGTTCTTATTTATTATTTTTTGTTTGTTTATACAGCATGATCGGCCTTGTTTATGTTTATAATCAATCACTGATTTTATTTGTTTTTTTAGATCTCTTTCAAAATGTGTTTTTTTTACGAAAAGTGCTCTTCCAAATCACTTAATTTTTGACAAAAGAATCGATTTAAAACTTAAAGCAACTGTTAGCGTTTGAAAAATAAAATTATTACTATAATGTTCCCCGAGCTTAAACGTTCTTTTTTAAAAAGTAATATGTATATAATATTAATAAAATAATACAATTTAAAACCATTTTATTTCACCTTTTTTACTTCCATACAAAATAGCATTAATTTTTGATTTAAAAATTTAAGGAAGTGATTTCGTTAACTCAAGTTTGTGGCTTAAGTCTTTCGTTTTGTTTGACGGGCGGAAATCTTCAGGTATGGGTCTTAAGTCTTTACTATTAATGCTATTAAGCTTAGTTTTCATCACGAACATACTTACACACTAATAGAAATGAAAAAGCCAAACAAAAACTAAAAAAAGCTTATAAACTAATTTAAGTAAAATAAACTCAAGCATAAAAAAGGACAACATAAATGTGTGTTAGGAGGAGGTGTGTATGAGTGTATGTGTGTTAAAAAGAAATAAAAACGTTAAGAAAATGAAAAAAGTTAAACTTTATTTAGAGCATGCCAGAAAACAAAGTGTTAAAAAGTGTAAGTTTTGCAAGAATTTTTTCGTTTTAAGTATTTATTAGCATATCCAATTTTATTATACTTTTTAGCATTGTCTTGAGAAAACTTGCTTTGTTTTATATACAAATTAAAAATTGAAAGTAAATTAAGATATAAATGAATAGGATGAAAGGATATAAAGGTTTAAGGAGTCTTGTTTGTAGTGTTAGGAAGACATGAGCTGGGAGGTTTTTTTTTCTCTTGGGGAGTTTCTTCATTCAAGTTGATGTATTTGCAGTTTATGTCTAAAGGCTGCATTATAATGCATTATATAAATATTTATATATGAAGTTTGTTGGTTTACTTTTCTATTTATAAGTAAGGCAGTTTTTTTTTTCTATAGATTTAGTTTAGTCCTGGGTGATTTTGTTTTGTAGTTTATATAAGATTTACTGCGCACATTTATATTTTAATAATAATTATAAAAATACAATGAGTTCATATCACACTGGTTTAATAAGAAAAGCTGAATTCTGTTTTTATATATAGATTTTATTTAAGAAAACAAAAGTAATATGAAAAAGCCACAAAACTTAGAAAAAGAAAATAATTCAAAATCAATATAAAACAAAACAAATTAAAAAGCCTTTTGATATGAAAGCCATAAAGTTTATTTAAGATTCAAATATGCAATATTAAATATTTCTTTTTATATAAATATTTTTGTCTTTTTGTGGCTTGTTTGAATGCTTTCGATTTTTTATTTTTTTGGTGTTTCAAGTAAATATGTAGTGTCAAAGTGCTGGATTTTGTGTGTTTTAAATTCTTTGCAGAAAATCTTGGTGTTAAGTGTGCTTTAAGTGCTTTTTCTTGAGGGCAAGTGAGATATCGGTATGCATATGTTGAGCTGTTTCTTTTTGCTAGGCTTAGCTTTTTACAATAATATTTATTTGTGCTACTTTTTAGATTACACAATGTTCTATATATATTTTTTTTCTATGTACACTTGATAAGTTTGTATGATATGTCATGGCCTTAAAGGCTTTCCATTTTATCATTGCTTTGAGAGAAAAATATATTTTTAAAAACAAGAGACTACGTCGCTTCATACCGACTTAGCGGAAAACAATACATCATTTTTATTATTTCTATATCTTAAATAACAAAACAATTTCAATTCAAATTAACAAACAGAAACTCTAAAAACTTTTGAGTTTGCTCAATGCAGGCAAAGACCGGAAGGACTTATGTTACAAAAGCTTTCATAAAAAAAATTAGGGATTCAATAATTTTTGTATCAAAATAAGGTAATTTAATTTCTGTACTTTCACTCTACCCACAGTGGGTCCTATTGAAAAAAAAATAGTAATAAATCTGTATCCTTGAAGCTTGCAATCCAATTGCAAAATGATGTATGTAAATTAAAATCTTAAAGACCTGTTTGAAAGACACGGCGGGGTACAGGGCGATAAACTTAACTACCTCGGGCTTACATAACTTTGTTTGTCAAATTTCTAATCCTTTGTTGATCTCATAACTTTTAAATATATTATCTGATTTTAATGATTTTAAAATGGTTACAAAGTTTATAAGCAGGGGAAGATAATACATTTTATTTCGTTAAGATATCTTTAATATTTTTGAAGATATTTGGGTTTGAATTTAAGATTTTCTGTTTTTGGTCTCCGACTATAGGCAAAAATTCTATATCATTTTTATTATCTCTATATTTTAAATAACAAAACAATTCTAATTCAAATTAACAAACAGAAACATTAAAAACTTTTGAGTTTGCTTAAAGCAGACAAAGACTGAAGAGAGTTATGTTACGTAAACTTTCCTAAAAAAAAAAATTATGCTTTCAACGATTTTCGCATCAAAATAAAGTAATTTAATTGCTGTACTTCCAATCTACCCACAGTGGTTTTCTATGAGATAAAAATTTTAATAAATCTGTATTTTTGAAACTTGCGATCCGATTGCAAAACGATGTATGTAAAAATCATAGAGAAGGACCTAAGCTTTAAAAAAAATCTAAATCTTAAACACACGGTTGAAAGCCATTATGGTGCGGTACAGGGTGTCAAACTTGACTACCTCGGGCTTTATTTATAACTTTGTTGGTCGGGCTTCTAAAACTTTGTTGGTATCATAACTTTTACATATATTATCCGATTTTATCGATTTAAAATGTTTGCAAAGCTTATAAGTAGATGAAGAAAATATAGTTTATTTCATTAAGATATCTTTGATCATTTCAAAGATATTTGGCTTTGAATTTGGATATTTCTGTTTTTGGCCTCCATTTTATTCTGTATTTCGTAAATATCTCCGGTAATAAGGTTGGGAAAATTCACAAAAAAAATACATTATGATTTGCAGTACAATCATCTACTTATAAACTTCTCGAAAAATTAAAATTCATTAAAATCGGATAATATTTGTAAAAGTTATGAAACCAACAAAGTTGTTGATGGCCGAGGTAGTCATCTTTGACAACCTGTAGCGCACCGTGTTTTTTAACATGGTGGTCAAGAATTAAATTTGCTTAAAACTTATGTCCTCTATGATTTTTCCATACATTATTTGCCAGGTTTCACAGCTACAGATTTATTACCAACTTTTTAGCATATAAAAATCAATCCTTGCAAAGAGAGTGTATGCTGAAGATGAATGAAACTGATACTGTATAAGAATTAATTGCTTTGCTTTCAAGCTGGCGATTGGACATATTGGTAGATAAATGTAATACCACATATATCGTTCCTACGATGTCCAACTATCGAATATAATAATACAACCTTTTCAACAGATCGGTCATTCCGGAAAGAACAAGTTTTTAATTTTTTTTCTCTTTCTCTGAGAGGATGGAGAACTCTATGAGAAATTTAACATTTTGCAAAAAGGCATGCCGTACGCCTTGAAAGAAGATCAAGGTAACGAATCTAAAAAACTAGTTTTTCACATTCGACAGTTAGACATGGTAGGGACGATATATTTGCAGTTATTTTAACTTAGAATGGAAAGACACAGAAGAACAATTTTAATTCACGAAATTCATTTGTCTATCCAAAGATTTGGGGAATTTATCACTTACAATATGAATTACAACTTCGAGAAATACATTTTTTAACATACACGGAATAAAGATCCTTTTGATACATATAGTCACCTAAAACGAAAAATGCCCTGAATAACGTCTTAATATTTTTAGAGCAGAAGCAAAAAATATGGCAAATAATTGGTCAGTTCTTTTTACTTGTTGATTTTCTTAATAAATCGTTACTTTTGTTCGGAGATGTCCGATATATTTTGTACTGGCGGGTTACTTTGTATTTCGAATCGAAAGAAAATGTTTTTGAATTGCAATGTAAATAAGACACAAATTCGTACAGTTTTCCTTTTGAAACAAATTACAGTGTACAGCGGTGTTGGTGAAATACATCGTAATTTGTTGTTAGTTAGCGCGTTTTGCGTTTTAGGTAACGATATGAGTGTTCATGTTAAATATTAGGCATATAAAACAAACTAACACCATTTGGTAGCATTTAAGAACTATTTTTATTCGAATTAATAATATTAGAATGGAAAATTTCACGGTTAATGTTAATCGAATACAATTTATTATAAAAAAATGCGAATAAAATTATTAAAAAAAATTTTTTTCAAATAAGATTATTCGAATAAAAATATTCGTGTGGTATTATTTGCATTAAAATTAATCGACTAAAATTATTCGATTAACATTATTCGATTAAGATTATTCGAATAAAAATAATAGTTTTATATTATCCGAATGAGAAATATCTTATACAAAATATTCGTATAAAGTCCTATTATTCGAATACAATTATTCGTACGAAATTTAGCCGAATAAAATTTATATGAAAATTATTCGGATGATATGATTTTAATATTATTGTTCGAGCTAAAATTATTCGCATAAAATTATATTAATAATGATATAAGAATGAAAACTTGGTCGAACAAAAATATTCATATAAGGTTATTTAAATAAAAGCTTTTCAAAAAATACAGTCGAACTTCTCTATAGAGAACTTCTATACAATGATGTTCCCTTTTTCAAAACAGCTTTTTAGTTGAAATTTCAGTGTATTTTGATATTGTTATAAAGAATTTCCATACAGTGAATTTTTCTTTACAATGAAAAAAATTTTCAGATGTAAATTTAACTCTCATTTTTGTCTCCATATAATCGCCCATGTCACAAAGTTCAATTCCGTTCGGAAACAGAATTCAGCCTACCCCATTTTTGTAGCAGCTGGGGTCTAAAAAAGAAAACTAAAATACGCAAATTTTTCAGGTGTGCCCGGACTGTTGTCTGCGCTACTCTGCTGCGGTATGCTCCAGCTAGGGCTTGACATATTAGGGTGGATTGAATTCCGTTTCCGAACGGAATTGAACTCTGTGACATGGCCGAATGAATTATTTCAAATAAATTTCTATTACGCATACTAACTAACAGCACTGTGTACCAAAAAGGAAGGAAGTAAAATAGAATTAAGGGATCCCCAAAAAGATGAAAATAAGAATAAAAATCAGATAGACGTTTTCGAATAAAACTAATCGAATAAAATTGTTCGAATAAAAATATTTATATAAAAATATTTAGTCCGAATAAAATTATTCAATTAAAAAATTTTCATATAAAATTATTAAATATTCATATAAAATTATGTATTACATAATAATTGTTCGAACAAGAATATTCGGATAAAAGATATTCAAATGACAATATTCGTATAAAATCATTTAAAATAAAATTTTCGAACGTAAGTATTCAAATAAAAATATTCGTATAAAATAGACTCGCTCAGTAGCTCGAATTCTAACAAAAATTATTCGAATAAAATATATTTGTATTAAAATATTCTTATAAGATTGTTTGAATTAAAATTATTCGAACACAATTATTTTAATAACAATATTCATATAAATTATTCGAATAAAATTAATCGATAACTATTCGAATAATAGATTCGTGTAAAATTTTTCGAATAAACATAATCTCATAAGAATTTTTTAACAAAAATTATTTTAACAAAATATTGTAATAAAAATTATATATTCGAGTACAAAAGTCATTAAAAAAAATCAAACAATGCATTTATATGTAACGTCTTGTCGACGCACAAGCGTCATATCTTATTCGATTTTGCCAAATGTTAAACTTTGTGTCTTTGAATTTGGTTACCAAAATTGTTAGTTGTGGCTACACAATTTGTTAAAAAGAAAATTTAAAATCAATTTAGAACGACAGCAACTAAACTGGACAGATTTTGTTGAAGCTGAGAGCTTGCTTAACCATCTTATCATCATATAAATGCATTTGAGAGTTTTTCATTTCCACATCAGCATCATCGACAGCAGCGACTCGTTTTATAATCTACGTCTTGCTTATCTCCCTTACTTGCTTACTTGTTTCCATGTTTTTTTTTCGAAGGAGCTACTGAGGTAACAACTTTCTGAATAAGTGCTAAATAACGTTAGCTGAAATGCAAAACCACGTAACTATAAACATCGTATTGCATCAAAACACTTGTCCCTACAATTTTTCAAGCTTTTTTTATGATAATCAGTCAAATTAAAAACGAAAATAAAAAGACTACTTCGGTCACTTGAAGTATTTTATTTAGTTCTTTTGCTCTCCTATAAAATTTAAAAAAGTGCAACTTACCAAATTTTGCATTTCAGCTGACGATATGTATGTATAATTTAGGAGCAATTTTAAAAGTTCAAAATATATCTCTGTGTATGTGTGAAAGAGAGAACCAGATAAGTAGTTTATCAACAAAAACGAAGAGTACATGAGAAAGAAGAGTAACGTTCAATACACAATCTAAATTTGTGCTTTTGTTTAACGTTAAAAAAATCGTAAATGTCGGCATCCACGAGAAACGTTATGAAACCACCAATATTTTTTTTCCGTGGTATAAAATCTACTACAAATATTTTCCAAATTGTATTTATCAGAAAAGTGTTAAGAAAAAATTTTTAAATTTTATTAGAAGTTTCTTCGAAAAAATTTGAAAAAAATACATAAAAATGTAAATCGCTTTGGCTGTCCCGTAACCATTTTCCTTAAGTAAATAAAAACAGTTCCTACCATTTACCATCAAACGTTTTGTACGATTAAAAGTTCCCTCAAGATTGCCAGCCTTACACAAATACTGGCCAGCATGCTGAACTGTTACATTATCTACTACTGGTAAATGGTAGCTCTGGTATAATATCTTTGCAAGCTCACAGCCATTCAATGTGAATGGGCAAATCTCTTTTGTTAACAATGCAGGTAAATTGTACGCTTAGATTTGCCAAAAAGGGTGGAACTATTAGTTCATTTTTTTAAAAAGCGGAAAGAGGAATGTTAATTAGTTTGTTATAACAAAAGTTTATACGTTGTGATAAAAGTTTCGCTATATTTCCTAAATCTGAGCAAAAAATATTCCCCTTCAGCCTTCCTAGCAGTTCTGTTTTAAGGATTAAAATTTAACAGAAAAATAAATAAATAAAATTTGTAATTAAACAAAGGATTTGTTTTATGAAAATAATTTTTATTTATGTTTTATTTTACCCTTGACCTTTAAAGTCGACCATTTTCTAGCCTCTCCAGCCTTATTGCTGGCCACACAAGTATAATTGCCTGTGTCTCCTATATTAGTTTGACGCAGGGATAACATTAAAGTATATTCATCGATTTTATGATAAATAGAACGTAACAAAGGTTGGCCATCTTTAAGCCAGTATATATCGATGGGTAAATCACCCGAGGTGACCATGCACATAACACGTACCGCTTGGCCACCATTAACTCCCTTGGGACTAAATTGAAACTGTTCAATTTGTGGTAATTCTAAAGATTACAAGATAAAATACTTAAAATTAAACATAAATTGCGTGTAAATGAATATAATGAAAATGGACAAATGTTATAATGGTGTACACTTTTAGGATTTTTAAACAATTAATAATGGTGTCTACTTTTAGGCGCTTTAAACAATTATTCACAATAAAATTCCCGCTAGCATAGAAGTTATGCTTGTTTTTTTTTATTAAAATGTTATGTGACTACATAGATTTGTTTCTTGGGTTGCAAGTTTAATGATTTCTTTAAAAGCCATTTACAATTAGTTAAGCCAACACCCCTAAAATTATGCTTTAATTTTAATTTGCATTAAACATTTAGGCGCCTTAACCTTTTTAATATAAAAAAGCATGAAAAGTGTAAAATACATAATGCATTGCAGGATATTTAGAACAACAAAACAAAAAAGTACAAAAAACCACAAACCCCTTATGGTTAGATTGGTTGAAACTTCCGTATAACCCGCTTGATTGGCACCAATACACGAATATTTTCCCACATGTTCAGCTAAAACACTTTCAATACTCAAAGAACTGCTACGTTTACTATGCATTAGTACAGTTATGCCGGGCATATTATTAACCGACTCATCATTATAATACCAGGTTATATTATAAGGCGAATCACCATGTAAAACCGCACAGTTTAATTGAAAATAATCTCCCAAAAATAAAGGATTGTCCACACTAGAGGGTAAAGGTGTCAACTTGGGGGGAACTTTAATATAAGAAAAGCAATAAAAAAGGATAACAACTTAAGCAAACAAATAATAATAATAAAAACAAAAGAAAAAAATTTTAAATATATATAGCAACATCCTTAATACCATTAACAATCAAGGCCGCCGTGTAATTGGTTAACCCCGCAGAATTTTTTCCATAACAAGTATAATTGCCGGCATGTAGACCCTTTACTGATTCTATGGTCAATACGGAACTTCGGGAGCCCATTTTAGATATTTGTATACCCATTGTATGGGCCAGTGTTTCATTGAGTTTTTGCTGATTAAAATACCAATAGACTAGTAAAGGATGATCTCCATGTATTATAGAACATTGTAGGGTAAAATAATCACCCGGATAGAAAGCTTCCGCTCCCGACGTAAAAGGAGCAATTTTTGGCAAAACTTTTACAAAATATTAAAAAAGCTAGTTACTCGTAATATTAATTATCTGTACAAAAAATATATTAAAGGATGAAGTTTGCTATTCTGGAAAGTGTGGTATATTTATGCGGGCTCCAGACCACTCTATTCCTACAGCAATTTACTTATGCTTCGATGGATTTTTCCGGCAAAGATCAATACATGTGTATTTTCTCATAAGAATCTGTTACCAGATAAGCTGTCTGATACCTGATCAGCTGTCTGCTACCAAATCAGCTGTCTGCCACCAGATCAGCTGATCTGATCAGATACTTATGGGATTATACAAAGGCGAAGTTCTCTAACCAGCATTTATGAATGTTTTATTTTAACAATGACGTGATTTGCTATCATTGTACTAAATATGAGTCGTAGGGTAGCTGGTTCGTCTCTCCTTAAAAGCTGTAGGTGTTTCGTATGATAAGTAGAAAATACTACTTTGTTTATTAAAAAAGTTGGCCACTAGCAGCTATTTAACCCTTCTGAGCACCCGAAATTTCTTGAGTTTACAAAGTAGTGGAAATTTGTATTTAATAAAATAATTTTTCATAGCTGACAGCTTTTTTAAGAAACTTTTCTTTTAATGAAACAATTATTCAATACATTGAAAAACTTTAATTGTCATAACCTTAGTTCTACTGATGATAAATACATTTTTTTCCTATAATATTCAGGATTAAGGCACAATCCTTAACCGCTTAAGTCGAGTTATGACAAATTTGAATTTGTTGGGAGGTCGTTTCTTTTCTTGTATAAATCTACTTGCTTTAAATTTTTCTTGTATGTAACTTTTTTGAGACGGCTATTATCTGTAAAAATGTTAAAGAAAAATAAATCAACGCCTGATTGGAAACGAGCTCTAGAGACGTGTAACAACTAAGTTGCGAATTTTTAGACGAACTGTATGGATTTAATCCAAACAAAAATATAAAATCAAACCAAAGAAGTTTGTCTTGAGTAGAACAAAAATCAGAAAAATGGGAATGAAGAAAAATAAACTGATGGCAACGCTGGGAAAGTGCACTTTAATATCAGCTTGAGAGTGATTTAATTCTCGTATTCAATTTTCATGAAAAGGTTGTATATATAAGAATTAAAATCACATTCTGCAGAGCCACCTGACAAGTGGTGATATGCAAATACACGTGAGCACTGACGATGGAAGTGTAGCGGCTTCCGAAAGAGGCGCTACTCTGTTCTGCTGTGTACGTTGAAAAATTAAGCTGATGTTAATTTTTCCTTTGTTCCTTGGAATATTAATCATACCCAATTCTTTCTGAATATAACGTTAGGAACCTTAGCCTAATAATCAATTTAGATTCAGAAAGCAAATACGTTCGAAATAATCATATTAATCAAAAATATTTATGTTTGACTTAAGTTTCTTTTGAATTAAATTTTTCAATAAAAATGTTTTTTTATTTTTAAAGAAATTTTTAAAGAGAAAGAAAAAAGATAAAGAAAATTTTGGCTGCACTGAAGGTTGAACTTACATCATGATGTTTCGAGTCTGTCTACGATCTTATTATCAGAATTCTTTTCCGCCTAGACCTCACTGCCAATGACAACAGCTTGCAATCAGGTAGATGTACAACATATACTTTTAATCAATTCTGCTGAGTCACTCTGTAGAGAATAATCTCCAGTTTTTTTTTTCAAAATCGGAGATCTCTCATGCAGAAAGTGACTGATTTTCTGTTTTACATAAATTTAATTTTTAAATGGCTCTCCCGAATTCTTAAATCCGAAAGATCTTTCTAAAAGTTATTATAGTACTGTCTTAAAAAACCTTAAAAACGATTTAAGAAAAAAACTTACAATGTGCAACAAAATCATTTTTTTTTCAAATAACGACTGATTCTGGCAGAGGGCACCAAGAAAGTGTACACAGGCATCGGCGTTTCGAAAGCTTACATCTGGTATTCAGGGCAAGCTAATTTCCCCACATCCCTCCCCCATGTTATATGGGTTATATTGCCCCTTCCTTAAAAAGGGCACAAAAACTCCCATTCAGCTGCAATGTTTTACAAAAATATTCCTCGTGGTGCTTTGCATGAAAGTGCTGAACACATCTTATATCTTAAATGTAAGGCTTACAAGGTTTTGTATGCCAAGTACTACTAATTGTGAATAAGTACGAAACTAATCCTTAAGCACATTTTAAGTTTTTAATGATTTCTGACGTCCAAGCTAAGTCTGGAGCTTGGTTGACTTTGAAGATCTGAAGTACAATTTTATGGCAAATGTTTTTGTACAACATTTAAGCCCGCTATATCGCCGCTGTAGGGGAGACATACCTCTTTTTGAAGAAAGATGCAAAAAGACCTATCCAACGAAGAGTTAGAAGGTTAAAATGTTCCACAAAAATTTTTGCCGTGGTGTTTTACATAAAATATAAAATATCTTCTACCTTAAATGTACAGCTTACAAGATTTAATATCCCGAGTACTAATTGTGCATGAGTACAAAATTAACCATTAAACACATATTAAGTTTTGAAGGATTTCTGGCGTTCAAGCTGATCCCGAAGTGGTTGCCTTTGAAGGAGAATTTTATGTCAAATACTTTTGTAAAACATTTTATCATCCTATATCACCGCTGAAGGGGAGATTTTTTACCCTTTTTCAAGAAAGAGATAAAAAGACCCATCCAACGAAGAGTTAGAGGGTTAAAATGCTCCACAAAAATTTTTGTCGTGGTGTTTTACATAAAATTGCTAAACACATCTTCTACCTTAAACGTAAGGTTTACAAGAATTCCAGAATTCTCGCTAAAATTACTCCCAGATGTAAACTTTCAAAACGCTGATATAAGTGTATTTTTTTTGCCTTCTGCCAGAACTATGCATTTAAAAAATAAAATTCATTTTGTTGTACAGTGTATATTTGAAACTGGAAAAAGAATAATAGTAGAAGAGAATAGAGTAGCACATATTGCTCGTTTTCTGAATAGACATTATATGGTAGGAATGTACTTATCTATGAAATTTGCACTCGATAATAACGATTTCTCTTCTGGAAAATTTTACATGTTTTGCCCTTTTTTGCAAAATGCAACATTTTACCTATAAGTTTGTGTTGAACTGATAAAAACAAAAAATACCAGCCTTAAAAGTTTCTGTTAAAAAGTTTTTCTGTTAAAAAGGCAACAAATTAAATTTTTCGAGAAAAGAAAGCAACATGAGTTTAGATATTTTCAAAAAGGGCAATTTTTTTTTTGTAAAAATATATTTTACATAATTTAAAATTTATTTTCAAATCATTTCCATTATTCATTGTGTTAAAAATATATCTTTTGTGCTTTTCATGCAAAATTCTAAGTTATCTTTCAACTTTTACCCATTTTTAACATGCATTTAGTAATTCATAGTTTTCTACTTGATTATATAAATTAACCCATTAAGAGGCAGCAGCAAAAGCAGTCCAGTATATAGATTTTTTTAGCATATTAGAGAAAAACAAGAAAAGATTATTTTTTAGTAATTAAAAAGATTGAACCAAGAAGAAAGTTTGAAAGTTTGAAATTAAAAAAAAAATGTAAATCATTAAGCTAACCATAAACATTTAATTCCGTGGTAAAGGATTCTAAGCCAGCACGATTACGAGCCAGACAAGTATAATTGCCCGCATGATGGTCATCTACCGAATCTATGGTCAAAACACTAGTACGCTTATTAACCATTGTGGTTGTTATACCCAAACTATCCCCTGCCACATCTTGTTCATTCAAGAGCCAAGATATATTCAAGGGTAGATCACCCAGAGAAACGGAACAGTAAAGAGTTAAATATTGGCCCGTTTGGGCAGGACCCTCATCAAAGGTAAAGGGTCTAATGCGGGGTAAAACTAAAGAAAATTTTGGGATTAAAAATTAAAAAGAAATATTAACAACAACAAACAGTATAATAAATAAAAAAAAATAACTACTTTTATAAAATATTTTTTTTTATAAATGAATTAAATACCTATAACTTTTAATTGTGTGGTAAAACTGGCCTTGCCAGCCTTATTTGAGCCCTGACAAGTGTAATTGCCCGCATTTTTGGCCTTAACACTTTCTATGGTTAAAACACTACTGCGTCTACCCAATTTGGAGATTAAAATATCTTGATTATCTTCATTTACCAAAGGTTGTTTATTAAAAGTCCATAAAATATTTAAAGGTAAATCACCCTCGGTTATGGTACACTGATAAGTTATATACTGATCTAAATGAACAGCCTCCGAACTGGCCGAAGAAAATGGCGAGATTTTGGGAGGTACTTTTCCAAGAATGAATAAGAATTAAGGAAAGGATGTTTTTTTTTAAAGCAACTAAAAGCCATTATAAGCAAACTTAATTATAAAATATTAAATAAAAATTAAATTAATAACCATTAACGATTAGTTGAGCTGTGTACTCCGTTGTTTGGGCCATATTTCGAGCAATGCAAGTATAATTGCCCGCATTATGGCCATTCACTGTGTCTATGGTCATAACGCTGACTTTTTTGCCTATTTTCGATGTTGTAGCACCCAGATAATCATTCAAAGCATAACCATTAAACAGCCAATTAATATCGACCGGTAAATCACCCTTGGAAATGGTACATTGTACGGTCACTGAATCACCAAAATTGGCCGGTTCATCACCAAAATCAAAAGGGGTTATTTTAGGAGGAACTTTTTTTTTGGGGGGGGATTCAAGGAAAATAAAATAAAAAATATTATTTTTATATTTAAAACTTAATAAGAAAATTGTTAAAACTTATAATTATTCCTAAGCAAAAAAAAAATAAAAAAAATTTTTATTTGTGCACCATTGACATTCAATTCCGCTGTGTGGTTAGCTTTGCCCGCTCTATTCTCCGCCATGCAAGTGTATGCACCCACGTGCCCTGCATGGACCGCATCTATGGTTAAAACACTGGCTCGTTTGCCACTTCTCAAAATGGTTATACCGGTGCCGAATGGTTGCATAGTTATATTATTGTGCAGCCAAGTTATATTGACTGGCATATCACCCGAGGAGATTAAACAGTTAACAGATACAGAATCTTCAAAGTTTGTGGGCTCCTCACCAAAATCGAAGGGTACAACTTTAGGTGGTACTAATCAAAATAGGAAGGGAATTAAAAATAAATAAAAAAAATTTTCCTTAGCCCGACAAAAACGCCATTAAAAGAATATATGAAACGTCTAGTGCAGTAACCACGTAAGCCACACGATTTAAACAATTGGTTTTATGGGTTCATTCTTTACATTCTACCCCAGTTTTTAACAAATTCTGAAATTTCTCAAATATGTGTGACTTAAAAGTAAAAAAATTCCTAAAACTATACAATTAAGAACTTTTCAAACTTGAAAATCGGTTTATTAAAACTTTATATTTGTGGCTTACATGGTTATTGCACTAAGCACTTTATAATAGGGTGTCCGTTATTTGTATGTAAAATTTTTTTATGAAAAATTTCAAGTCCCATCCTTCCAAAACTTGAGGCTTGTTGCAAAAATTACTCTCGCGAAAATTTGACGCCCCATGGGACCAAGCCCTCCCCTGGTGAATTACGCTTGAAATTTTATTAAATTACACTTATACGGCATGATGACCAACAAGTCGAAAAATATGACAACATCATGAAAAATTTTCCTCTGAACAGTTGTTGTCTGTGAAGTTTCCAACAGCTTTTGCCCGACTTTTATCTAAATCGTATATTATTTAACAAAATAAACACCAAAATATCGAAAAAGTCCAACTAATACAATAACAAAAAAAGTCTAAATTTTGGTAAACATTTTCGGTCCCTAGAAATTTAAGTTTTTCTTTAATTATTTGGGCCGCTGAACGCGAAGCTGTACTCGCAATTTTTTTTTTATCAGTTTTAGTTTTCGATATATACCGTTATTTCAAAAATGAAGTCACTTGCACGACATATTAGCATAACTGGAGAAGTGTTTGCCGTATTCAGTAAAAAAGAAAAACCGAAATTCGGCAACCAAATTTTCTTTAATCCAAACGAACATTGATTCTAAAACTGCCCAGTAGTTTCAGAGATATCGTAAAAGTTGTTACCTAAAAATTTTAAATTTCATAAAAAATTGTAAAAGTTCTCTCACTAAGTTGTAAACAAAATCAAAAGTTATGCACCAATTTACACGAAAATAAGATTCTTTCCTTTAGAATATATTAAGCTACATGATACTAGAGAAAAAATGGTACTGTTGGTGTACGTTTTTATTATTATTTTTTTAATTTTAAACAAAAAAATTTTTAATTTTTTTTATGAAATTTTTAATTTTTACGTAAAAACTTTTACGATATCGCAGAAACTAGTTCGCTTGGCTGAAAGATAATTTTGTTGACGAATTTAAACAAATATAGACATACTATGGCTATAAGCTGTTCATAATATGGTACGAAATTATTTATTATTATGATCAAATATAATTTATTATGATCAAATATAATGATATATTTTCAAGCTAAAACCGAACAAAAATAGTTTTATGCGGTAATAAAATGTTGATTGTAGTCTAACCGAAAGTCGACTTATAGCATTATTATTACTTTTCCCACGAGATTTGATTCAACTAATTAAAAATTTTAAGTTATACATACAGAAGTTCAAATGTAACTGCATTATAATAATAAAAAATAAACAAAATATGATCATAAGCTATCATAATATGGTCCGAAGCTATCCTATTATGATAAATAATTAATTAAAATATGATCATTTCAGACTACAAACGAACAAAAATAGTTTTGATACAGTAGTGTTCACACAATTTTGATTGTACTCCAACCTTATTGCAATTTGTATTAATGATAATAACACTATACAACAATTTCGAACTTTTTGCAAAATTACGATTTTTTGATAACCGATTCCAGTAGAGGAGACCAAAAAAAAAATATACCTGTATCGGTGTTTTGAAAGATCACATCGGAATTTTATTTTAGATGGGTTAAGGTTTCCCCAATTTGCCAGTTCATGTTGCATATCGGTACGAAGCTATTAGTTTGTTACATCTGAGGTATAGAGCAAGTTCTTACAAAATATTAAGGCAAATATTTTTGTCATACATATTAACCCTCTAACTCCCCTACATAACATTAATTTTTTGGTCCTATTCTAACAAATCGTGAAAAACATCCCTAAAAGGGGGAGGGCGGGGATGCAATGTTCTACAAAACTCTTGACAATAAAATTTTACTATAGGTCCTTAAGGACAACTAAGCTGCAGACTCAACTGTTGCGCCAAAAATCATTGATAATTTAAACTGTGTTTAAGGGTTAATTTCATACTTATTCACTATTTGTACTCGGCATAGGAAATCTTGTAAGTCTTACGTTTAATGTGTAAGATGTGTTCAGCACTTTTGTGTAGAACACCTTAAGAAACATTTTTGTGGAAAATTTTAACCCTCTAATTCTTCGTGTGTGTGTGGGTTTTTTGTACCTTTCTTAAATCAGCGGCAAAAAACTCCCCTTAAGCGGTGAAATAGCGGGCTGAAATGTTTTACAAAAATTTTCTTTGTGGTGTTTTGCATAAAAGTGCAGAACTCATTTTATACTTTAAACGCCAGACTTACAAGATTTCCTATACCGAATAGCAATTGTAAAATAATTATGAAATTAACCCTTAAGCGCATTTTAAGTTTTCAACGATTTCTTGTGTATAAGTTCAATCTCGAGCTTGGCTGTCTTTTAGGACCTATAGTAAAATTAAGTGGCCAAAATTTTTGTAGAGCACATCATCCCCATCCTCCCTCTTTTTAGGGGTTTCTTCAGGATTTGTTAGAGTAGCGCCAAAAATTACCGTTATGTGGGGAAGTTAGAGGGTTAATATGTGTCACAAAAACAATTTTCCTTACTATTTTCTACAAAGTTGCTGAACATACCCTACTCCTCAGATGGAAATAACACATAATTTCATAAACCGATATACTGCACGAACAGGTCAAATGGGGGAAACTTTGACCCTCCAAAATAAAACTCCGATATGACCGATACAAGTATATTTTTTTTTGTCTCCTCTACCATAATCGGTTGTCAGAGCCCCATAATTTTTTTTCTTGTTGTATAGTGTTACTTAGTAAGAAATTGTAAACAAAAACTTTTCTAATATGACAAATATAAAAAAAACATTTCATTGCAACCTACAACGTTTTTCGCCCCAATCATAATATATTTGCGACCATAACGCAAGAAATCATGCCGATCCTGCACGTAGATTATTCTCATAATATAATATTTTTAACCGTATTGTGATTTAACAAAAAAAAAAATACCATACAACCATAATCATAATATGATGCAAATGAATGATATAAAACATGTAAATGTTTGTTTTCACAGAAGCCCTAAAATATTGTTGCGGACTTTCAATCGGCGAATCGTTGTTTTGGTTATACATATATCCTATTTTATTAAATGATTTGTAACAATTAACAATACATAGATAATTAAGTAAATTGCAGCTACAACCAGCCTTATTTATAATCAAATTTACAATCTTTGCAAAAAGCTCATTACAATTAAAGCGACAAAATTAATAATTATAAATAAAGCAAATTAAATCAGCTAAGAAAATTATAGTAAAAAAAAGTCTGTTAAATCGTGAATTTAAAGGGAAGAATGTTGGATGATTCATTTTAGTTAGTTTTTCCGATATCGACTCTTTGAGAGATAAAAGGCAGGTCGTGTCAAAATTTCCGAGAAGCCATAGAAAAATCGTTACGCACAATTTCAGGCATATTAAATTTCATTTTCTGTAAATGAATTCATTGAAATAGTAAATATTTTGTCTAAGAACGAACCTACAAACAAATTTGTAAATATAGACTAAAATATCTCAACAATTTCATTGAAAAAAAAACTGTTTACAAATTGGAAACAAAACAATTTACTAAATCAAACAAAAATATTTACTGGACTTTCTGAAAAATATCAAACAATATTTTTGTCTGAATTTATAAAACAATTAGTCTAAAAATACTACAAACCCTGCGGTCTTGAGTTCAAGACTAGTTTCAGTCAAGCCAACAACATCATGCATTTTTCTCATTTGCATTGGTGTGTTATTGTGTTGGTTGTTGTTGGACTGTTAAAGTGATGAAAGCATAGCACTGATCACTTTGACAGTACCGGCAGCGAGTAATACTAACATATCCTAATGCACTTCACAGTACCCTCCTTCGTCGGTATTGTAGCAAACCCGTCGGCGAAGTAAAAGAACTAATAAAATGGCTACACAGCTTAAACAACTCAATGCCTTTACTTCACACCAGAGGGGCTTGCAACACTGCTCTACAAAAAAACGCGCAATAGCAGGGTTGTAAATGAATTAAGCTTTCTATCTCCCTCCCACTTCACCACCTGTTCTCTCTACACTATCCCTTTCCCAAAGAAGGTAACACATTAATTAATTAACTGGTAGGAATTAATTGCCTGATTGTGTTACTTCTCTTTAAAAAAAAATCAAATATTTTACTTAATCAAACAAAAATATTTACTGGCTTTTTCGTAATAGTATATCAAACAAAATTTTTGTCTGCGTCATCATCATCCATTAAGCATTTATGAAATTTTACTTTGTTAAATGTGTTCAAGTCTGAATGTTTATCTAAAGACTAAAAAAATTAATGAGAATTAACTTAACCATATTAACGAATTGATTCACTCAAAAATCGTTAGTAAACAAACTTGGTACAATCGCATTCATTTTGTTGTAATTGTTACTGTTGTTGTTATTTGTGTATACGTCGTCATCGCGGTTGTTTTTTTACTACACAGTTTTTCTTGTTTTTTTGGTGTTTGCGTCCTAAATAAGAGTCAAACAAACAATTCATTGATTATGTAAAGAACATTTAATGAAAATGAAATTTATTTTTAGACAAACTTTTGTTTGAAAATTTTTTGGTGATGATTTTTTCTGTGTAGGGTATTCATAATGCAAAGACAAATTTCGACAAACCGTTCTTAGTCAGGATACCGAATAGGAAGGATGGAAAGGTATATTCGATAGTGCGTTTTCCATCTTTACAAATGGCCACAAATTGCAAGATACTGGATACTGGATCTTGAGAATTCTCGGAACATCTTTAATTTTTCCCTCCACTTACCCGATAACTGCACAACGTTCCAGGCGCTAACAATATTTCTAGGCAGAGGCCTGCCACAATAATGGCTGAAGATGAGAAGGTTGTGCAGTAAAAGTTTAAATCTGTAATACTTTTTGAATAATATCCAATCTGGATAGTTTAGGTTCCAGGTCGTGAGCACATCCGGCGGTATAAGATGATCGATGAAAGCATAATATATAAGTAGCTAAATAAATCACCACTCAAAAGTATTATTATGTGTGTAAGGAAATATTTTAAATTTAAGAGACCAAAGCGGGTTTTCTTCAATACCCCATTTAATAGTCAAAAATAAGTTGTAATAGAAATAATATACAAACTCGAGCAGTTCTCTTTTTTAATCAGGAACCGGCAAAACATATCACATGGGGCTTTTTACTCTTTTACTCTCACACGTATGCACTAACACGTATTAACTAAAAGTAAATAAAATCAATCAGTGTGGCAGGACGTGTTATCGCTTGTTTCTTGCTATTGCTTGATATACACTAACAACAACTTTGTAAGAGCAAGAATTGCAAAATAAAACCCATACAAGCAAAATTTATTAGGACGTGTTTGCCAGTTCCTGTTTTGAATGGAATTACGGAAGAGCTCTACAGGTTCCTTTCTGCTTTAAATTTAACAGACTTTTATAAAAACTAATAATAATTTAAAGCTTTTTAGAAAATAATCATGCATATTTAGTTTCAATAAATTTAGTTTTAAAAAGTGTTTTTAAAATATCTATATTATTTGCTTACTACCAAGGAAGTTTTCATTAGGACAGGAACTTATAAAATAAAAAAAATTTTCAACATATAAAAAACCAAAAATTTTGCTTAAACTTTTTGAAGCTATTTTGTTATATTTTCATTATTTTATAATCACCATTCACTACCAATTGTGCGGTATACGACGAGGAAGCCCATAAATTACGAGCTTTACAAGTATAATTGCCCACATGACGTGCACTAACAGCATCAATCATTAAAACACTTAACCGTTTGCCCATTTTTGAAACCGTTATGCCCGAATATGAATTAATGGGACTATCATTAAAAAGCCATTCAATGTCTAAAGGTAAATCACCCGAAGATACTAAACAATTAACGGAAACGGAGTCTTCAAAATTGGCAGCAACTTGACCAAAATCGAAATGGGCAATTTTGGGAGCAACTTAAAAAGAAACGAGGGAGGAGGGGTGGAAATTAAATTATTGTAAAAGAAAAGTAAATTTATATTAACTATATTTAAACTTTAACTTTATTATACTGAAATTTCGAGTACCGTTAACTATTAATTCAGCGGTATAATTAACCGAGGCGGCATGATTTTTGGCTTTACAACTATAAAGGCCCGCATGACGGGCACTAACATTATCAATGGTTAAAATGCTGGTACGTTTACCACCCTTAACCACTGTCATACCGGAATAGGAACTAATGCCATAATCATTAAACAGCCATTCAATATCAATAGGCTGATCACCCGATGATATAAGACAGGTAATCGACACCGAATCCTCAACATTGGCCGGCTCTGAACCAAAATCAAAGGGTACAATTTTAGGAGGTACTGGGAGTAAAACAAAAACTTTGTAAATAAATTAAATTTAATCATAAGTTTTATTTTATTTGAATAGATTATAAAAAAAAAACTACCATTAACCACTAATTCAGCGGTATAATTAACAGCAGCAGCATAATTTTTGGCTTTGCAAGTATAAAAACCAGCATGATGGGCCTTAACACTATCGATGGTTAAAATACTAGTGCGTTTGCCACCTTTTATAACAGTTATACCCGAATAGGAACTAATGCCATAATCATTAAACAACCATTCTATATCTATAGGCTGATCACCCAAAGATATAATACAAGTCACCGATACAGTCTCCTCAAAATTGGCAGGATCTTCGCCAAAATCAAAGGGAGTTATTTTGGGAGGAACTTTGTTGAAAAATAAATTAAATAAATAAAATGAAATTTAAAAAATTAAGATTTTTATTAAGAAAAAGTTTTATTTGTTATCTAAAAAAATACCCTTAACAATTAATTCAGCTATATAACTAACAGCTGCCGCATGATTTTTGGCCTTGCAGGTATAATTGCCCGCATGATGGGCTTTAACATTTTCTATCGTCAACAAACTGGTGCGTTTGCCACCCTTCATAACGCTTATGCCCGAGTAGGAGCTAATGCCATAATCATTAAACAACCATTCGATATCTATAGGCTGATCACCCAGAGATATAATACAAGTAACAGATACAGTTTCCTCAAAATTTGCTGGTTCATCACCGAAATCGAAGGGAGTGATTTTAGGAGGGACTTTTTGTAAACAAAAAAAAAATAGAATAAAAACAAAGAAAACAAATTGTATAAAATCTTAAAATTAAAAAAAAAACAACTACCATTAACAATTAATTCAACAGTATGATTAACGGCAGCAGCATGATTTTTCGCCTTGCAAGTATAAAGGCCAGCATGACGTCCCTGTACACTGTCTATGGTCAACATACTGCTACGCTTGCCACCCTTAACCACTGTTATACCCGAATACGAACTAATGCCATAATCATTAAACAGCCATTCAATGTCTATGGGCTGATCACCCGATGATATAATGCAGCTTATGGATACAGTTTCTTCAAAATTGGCCGGCTCTTCACCAAAATCAAAGGGATATATTTTGGGAGGAACTTTAAAATGAAATTTTTAATTAAACATAAATTAACACAAACTCATAAAAATTACTCTTAACTAAAATTAGTTTTAATATATGCATAAAAAATACCATTAACAATTAATTCGGTGGTGAAATTATTGTAAGCCGCCTGATTTTTGGCTTTACAGGTATATTTGCCAGCATGATGGGCCTTGACATTATCAATGGTCAACATGCTGGTACGTTTGCCACCTTTCACCACTGTTATACCAGAATACGAACTAATGCCATAATCATTAAACAGCCATTCTATATCTATGGGCAAATCGCCAGAAGATATAAGACAAGTTATAGAAACAGAATCCTCAACATTGGCCGGTTCTTCGCCAAAGTCAAAGGGAGTTATTTTGGGAGGAACTTAAAAAAAAGTGTGTGGTAAAAAAAGAAATAGAAGATTACTGAAAAAATACTACAAAGAAAAAGGAAAATCATTGCAAAATATTTATTATAATACACAAGTTAAGCACCATTAACTACTAAAGCTGCCGAATATTCTTCAAAACCGGCACGATTTTTAGCTTTACAAGTATAATTGCCCGCATGGCCGGCATGCACAGAGTCTATAGTTAATAAACTGGTACGTTTGCCACCTTTTACTACAGTTATACCGGCAAATATGTTAACCGGTTCACTATTAAACAACCACTCAATATCGATGGGCATATCACCGGAGGAGATTAAACAGTTTATTGATACAGAATCTTCGAAATTGGCGGGTATATCACCAAAATCGAAAGGTGCAATTTTGGGAGGAGCTAAAAGGGGTTTTGGACCAAAAAAATAAATAATATATAGTTAAATAATTACAATTTTTGTTAAAGTAAACAATTTGTTAATACAATTTTAAAAGTCTAAGTAAGACCCCCGTTCCGTAGTGATCTTTTTTGCGGACATTAAGAATTTTTGCAACAAAAAAAGAAAAGATTTAATTAAAATAATTATAATTTTAATTAAAGTTAACAATTTGTTAAGCGAAATGCAGGACATTAACGCAATGTTGAAAATCTGGAACACTTATGAGCTTAAAAATACTCCATTACGGCAGGAACCTTTTATATGAATATTATATTTAAATATGTGAGTTGTGAGAGGCTGGGAGTTTAAATTAAAATAAAACAACGAAAAAAGTTCATAAAGAAATTACAAAAAAAAAAAAATAGAAACAATCAAAAATTTATATTTATCTCTACCATTAACAACTAATTCTGCTGTATATTCAGCTGCATCAGCATCATTGCGAGCCTTGCAAGTATAATTGCCAGCATGGCCACCATGTACCGAATCTATTGTTAAAATGCTGGCCTTTTTGCCACCCTTAACTATAGAAATACCAGTATAGGCATTAATGGCTTTACCATTAAATAGCCAATAAATATCCATGGGTAAATCACCCAAATAAATTAAACAATTGACGGAAACAGATTCTTCAAAATTTACCGCATGATCACCAAAATCAAAGGGAGCTATTTTGGGAGGGACTAAAATAAAAATATTTGTTAGGGTAACTAAAAATTAGTCTTTAACAAAAATTTAACTAAAAATACATTAAATACACTTATACGAGTATGTAATAATAAATAAACACTACCATTCACTATTAATTCAGCTGTATGATTAACCGATGTAGCCTTATTGGAAGCTACACAAGTATAATTGCCCGCATGATGAGCTCTAACAATGTCTATGGAAAGAGCACTAATTTTTTTGCCCAACTTTACCATAGACACATCATAAACATTATCGGATATTTTACGACCATTAAATAGCCAAGCAAATGTTACCGGAAAATCACCCGATGTCACCAAACATTGAACACTAGCCGATTCACCAAAATTCGCTGGTTCATCACCGAAATCAAAATGGGCTATTTTAGGGGGTACTGGAGGATTTTTTGTAGGTTGGGATTTAAGAAAACAAAAGAAGAAAAAAGAAAAAGAAAAATTCAGAAATATTTAAACTTAAAACTAAACACACCATTAACTTTTAATTCCGCTGTGTAATTAACACGACCAGCTATATTTTCTGCTACACAAGAATAATTTCCCATATGCTTAGCAGCTACCGATTCTATGGTTAATTCTAAAATACGTTTACCACGCTTGGTGGTATAGATCTCCAAATATTCCTCAAAAGGTTGCCCATTTAGCAGCCAGGTTATGTTGACGGGCATATCACCACCGGAGACAATACATTGGATACTAATAAATTCACCATAACTCATGGGCTCATCCCCGAATGTAAATTGATTAATTTTTGGAGGCACTAAAATTTTTCTTGTTATACTTTATTTCTTTTAATAAAAATTTAGCAAGGAGTAAAAATGTTAACCCATGTAATCAACAGGGTTTTATTCATAAATAACTTGCTTAGTATTGCGACATTAAATTGAGATGCGGTCATAAGAGAACAAGTTCATAAAAAAATGGAACATTTAAGCCATCTAATTGGAATCAAGGTGCTGTTTGGGTTTGATCTTGAAGTATTCTATAGTCACAGAATTAAAAAAAAAATCTATAAATAAATTCAGTAAAGTGCGACTTTGGCTCGCACACGAAAGGTTCCGTACGAATATACATATATCCCTTTTCGTTTTTGCCCTTTTTCATTTTGGGAATTTTTTCTTTTAATTTTGTTTTTTTTTATTTTTAAGTGTTTTTCGTTGTTTTACCAATTTCTTTTTTGTTTTGGCGTTTTTTTCAACGGACACGAAAAAAGTATTTGAAATGAGAATCAGCCATATATGTGTATTGCAAGATGTTTTGTTGTAGGAAAAAATTAAGCTGAATATTTCAATTCAGCAGCTTTTAAGTTGTAAATATTTTTTGTAAAACATTTATCGATACATTGGGATATATATTTAGGATATTTTTCAAAATCAAAAGGAATCAAAATCATAAAAAAAAATAAATGAAAATTTTACTCTAGATTCTAACACAACACACCATTAACTTTTAATACGGCTGTATAATTAACACGACCAGCTTTATTTTCCGCTATACAAGAATAATTTCCTGCATGTTTTGCAGCCACTGATTCTATGGTCAATTCGTTGATACGTTTACCCCGTTTCGTGGTATAGATTTCCAAATAATCCTCGAATGTTTTACCATTTAAAATCCAAGATATATTGACGGGTAAATCACCACCCGATATGATACACTGGACATTGATGAATTCGCCATAACTCATCGGTTCATCGTTGCCAAAGGAGAAATAATTAATTTTTGGCGGCACTAAAGTCAAAGCAAATGAAAATTACACTATTTTAACATATGCATACGTAGAACACACTCCAACCAACACTTTAACAAACAAAGTCCTTTCAATTATACTCGTATCATGTTTAGTAAGGGACAACTACTACTTAAGAGAATTAGGATATTTAAAGCAAATTATATGGGAAAAATAACTAAAAGTAATAGTCTGAAACAAAAAACAAAAGACTAGTTTTTCTTTCAACTCAATTCATCACTAACCATTTACCACCAATTTAGCTGAATGTTCTGTTTTTCCAGCTACATTGTTAGCAATGCATGTATAAATGCCAGCGTGTTTGGCCTCAATGGCATCAATCATTAAACTATGAATACGTTTACCACGTTTTTCAGTTAAAATATCCAAGTCGGGCATTAAAGGATGTCTATTGAGAGTCCACATAACCGAGACGGGTAAATCGCCACCAGATATTGTACAATGTACCGATACGGGCTCACCAAAATTTAAGGGTTCATCACCAAATGAAAAGGGAGTAATTTTGGGAGGAACTTTATACAAGGCATAAATAAATGGGAGGATTGCATGTGACATGGGTGCAAGGGAGTAAAATGAGAGAAAAAAGAAATTAACATTTTTATATTAAATTGAATAAAACAAACCATTAACAATTAAACGAGCATAATGTTCGGTAAGCCCTGCCTTATTTTGGGCGCGACACGAATAATTGCCAGCATGATGTGCTGCCACCGATTCTATGGTTAAGACATTTACTCTTTTGCCAATACGCGCCAGAGATATATCATGGAAACTGTCTATGGCTTTGCCATTTAATAACCAGGTAACATTTATGGGTAAATCACCACCCAGGATGGTACATTGTACCGATGCTGGCTCGCCATAGTTTAAAGGTTCTTCACCAAAATCGAATGGTGCGATTTTGGGAGAAACTTTATAGAAAATAAATTAATTAAAATAAAAAGAGTTGATATATTTAAAAAGTAGTAGCACACATTTTCATTAAATTATTAGAACTCTTTTTAGGAGCAATATAGGTTTTTTTTTAAATTATATTTAGCTAAATACAGCTGTTTTTTATAAATTCTCTCGTTAAATCAATATTTTTCCCCCCACTCTAGACTAACAAGGAGTAGAATCAAGAAGAAATCAGCCGGTTTACAGAATAATTACACTGTACAACATGAAAAAAAATTACGGGGTTCTGTAAAGCGATTCTGGTAGAAGAGCAAAAAAAAAATATACGTGTCTCGGCGTTTTGTAAGATCACATTGGAATTTTATTTTAGGAGGGTTAAAGTTTTCCCCTTTTGGCCTGTTCCTGCAGCATATCGGTGCATGAAACTATGTTTCTTTATATTTGAGGTATAGGCTATGTTCATCAACTTTGTAGGAAATATTACTGAAAATATTTTTGTTGAACATATTAACCCTCTTACTCCCCCACATAATGGTAATTTCTGGCTCTTTTCTAATAAATCGTAAAAAACACCCCTAAAAAGGGGAAGTGCGGGAATGAAGTGTTCTAGAAAAATGGTTGCCATAAAGTTTTACTGTAGGCATTTGGACCGATTTTCCGTCATCCCACGTCAAATTTGGTTGATAAAGAGACTGGTTTCGGCTATGTGACATCTTCAGTGTCATTCAAGAGAACACTTCAACTATATTCAAGGGTTAACTTCATACTTATTCACAATTAGTATTCGTTATAGGAAATCTTGAAAGTCTTACGTTTAAGATATAAGATGTGCTTAGTACTTTTATGTAAAATACCACGAGAAACATTTTACTGGAATATTTTAACCCTGAAACTCTTCGTTGTATGGATCTTTTTGTATTTTTTTTTAAAAGGCGCAAAAAACTCCCCTTTAGGGGCTATATAGCGGGCAAAAATATTCTACAGAAATGTTCTTCGTGATCTTGTACATAAAAAACTAAACATCTTACCGAGTACGAATTGCGGATAAGTCCGAAATTAACCCTTAAAGACATTTTAAGTTTTGAATGATTTCTAGCGTCCGAGTTAGGTCTGCAGTTTGGGTCTCTTTAAAGACCTATAGTAGAATTTTATGGGAAATATTTTTGCAGAACATTTCAGTCCCCTATATCGCCGCTGAAGGGCAATTTTTCGCCCCATTTTTAAGAAATGTACAAAAGGACCTATAAAACGAACAGTTACATGGTTAAAATGTTCTTGTAAAATGTTTCTCGAGGTGTTTTACATTAAAGTGGTGAACACATCTTTTACCTTAAACATAAGACTTACAAGATTTCCTATGCCTCCTAGTACTAACTGTGAATAAGTATGATGTTAACCCTTAAACATAGTTTAACTTTTCAATGATTTCTGACGTACAAGTTGAGTCTGCAGCTTCGCTGTATTTACAGATGTATAGTAAAATTTTATGGTCAAAATTTTTCTAGAACATTTCCCGCCCTCTCCCTTTTTATGGGTGTTTCTTACGATTTGTTTGTAAAAAGCTAAAAATAACTATTAAGTTAAAGAGACCCAAACTTTAAAGAGACCCAAACTTCAGACCTAACTCGGACGCTAGAAATCATTCAAAACTTAAAATGTCTTTGAGGGTTAATTTCGGGCTTATCCGCAATTCATTAATATGTTCCACAAAAAGATTTTCTCTAATATTTTGCTGCACATATAGTTTCATGTACCGATATGCTGCATGAACAGGCAAAAAGGGGGAAACTGTAACCCCGCAAAAAATAAAATTCCGATGTGATCTTGCAAAACGCCGAAACACGTGTATTTTTTTTGTCTCCTCCACCAGAATCGGTTTACAGAACCCCGTAATTTTGAAAAAAGTTCGAAATTGTTGTATAGTGTTTTTACCGCAGGAAGGACTCTGCAAGGAGCCTTTTTCATATTTGATTTTTTTAAAATTAATTTTAATTATTTTTAAAGTACCTTTTAAAAAAGTACCTTTTAAAAAAATACCTTTTAAAAAAGTACCTTTTAAAAAAGTACCTTTTAAAAAAGTACCTTTAAAAAAGTACCTTTAAAAAAAGTATCTTTTCAAATAAGTACCTTAAAAAAAAGTTCCTTTAAAAAAAGTACCTTTAAAAAAAGTACCTTTAAAAAAAGTACCTTTAAAAAAGTACCTTTAAAAAAAGTACCTTTCAAAAAAATACTTCTAAAAAAATTACCTTTTCAGAAAATCACCTTTTAAAAAGTACCTTTTTAAAATGTACGTTTAAAAAAAGTACTTTTTATAAAAGGTGCCTTTGTGAAAAAGTATCCTTTTAAAAAAAGTACTTTTTTAAGTTAGTAAGCTTTTTTTAAAAAGTATAAATTGTGGGAGTACCAGGAGGAATTGGAACGTAAATAAAATGAACTTAAATACAAAATTTGGATAAGCAATTTTTTTTCTAAACATTCTTCACACCATTCACAATTAAAGCTGCTGTAAATGACGCCTTGCCAGCTTCATTTTTCGCCACACAAGTATAATTTCCAGCATGATTTCCCGTAACACTCTCAATACCCAAAGCATGAGTGTGGCGCGTAAATTTCGATGTAGCAATTTGTAAATGTGCCGGTATATGATAATCATTAAGAAACCATTCAACACTTATAGGCCAATCACCGCCCGATATAGTACATTGCAAAGAAGCTGGTTCACCAAAATTCAACGGTTCGTCACCAAATTGAAAAGGTGTTATGCGTGGTGGTACTAAATAATGTCAAAAGATGAGGTTTTGTTATTAGAGTGTAGAGAAGATATGTTAATTATGACAGCAGATAATTGTTAATTAATAAATATAAATATGAGAGTTGTTAGTTTTTAATCTGTAGAAAAGCTTTAGCATTTAGAATAAAAGATACACAGTTAATATATTCTTCAATATAAAGCTTCTAACACAAATTTTTTTAGTTGTACTATAAGTTAAAATTCTCGTTTAGTTTATTTCTATTATTGTTATTAAATACCATTAACTGTTAAATTTGTACTGTAAGTGGTATAACCAGCATTATTACTGGCTGTACATGTATACGTTCCGGTATGAGCAGGAGTAGCATTCGGTATGGAGAGTATGCTAGATTTACTGCTAATACGATTTATGCGCATGACTGGTTGTTGGATGCCAAAACGCAAATCATCCGAATTTCGTTCAAAACTCCAATGGATTTTAATGGGACGATCACCCTTTTGTATTTGACAAAATAAATCCACCGAATCGCCCGTATTAATGATGTCGTCATAGGAAAAGGGTATAATTTGAGGTAAAACTAAATTGATTGAGAAAATCTAAATTATAATCTCTCTTAAGAAAAGCAAAACATCAACAATTATTTTGAATTTTCAGTACATAATTTCAACTCAGCCAAACTCAAACTTTTTGCTTTAAAATTCTTTCAGTGTATTTGTGTAGGGTGGTAGCAAAATAAAAAGAATAGAATGAAATAAAAACTGCAAGAAAAAACAATACTTTCTTAACTTAATCACCATTTATCAGCAATTCAGAGGTAAACGAACTCTGGCCCGCTTTATTGTTGGCCATGCAAGTATAATTTCCTATATTCGCAGCCTTTACCGATTCAATGGTCAATAAACTTATTCGATCACCCATTTTGCTTGTTAAGACACCCAGATGCGAAAATAAAGGTAAATCATTGTGCAGCCAACGGATTTTTAAGGGCAAATCACCTTTGGCCACATGACAGGTTAATTGCACGCTATCGCCTTCATTGGCTTCATTGTCAAAGCTAAAGGGATGTATAGAGGGCAGGACTTCAAAAGGAATAAAGGAAAAAGAAAGTTGAATGAAAAAGAATATACCAACAAAATAATGAAAAATAATTAAGAAAAAAATATATATTATTTTTATAACCATTAACTTTAAGCTCTGCTTGATAAGAGCTTTCGCCTGCTACATTTTTCGCCCTACAAATGTACATGCCCCGATGATCCGCCGTTATATAATCAATATTTAAAGTGCTGGATTTCGAAGACATACGGCCGATTATTATCTCCACTTTGCCACTGCTTAAAGTTTGATTTTTTAACGACCATTCGATTGTGATGGGCAAATCACCCTTAGAAACGGAGCATTGTATACCCACCGAATCGCCCGAATTGGAGGCCTCATCACCAAAAGAAAATGGTTTAATTTGAGGAGGTACTAAAATAGGTTTAAGGTAGAAATAAAGAAGAAAGGCATTAAGCCTAATTAGCACATATTCAGCTAAACCCAGCTAAATACTATATGTACATATTATGCATTTTTTTTCTTATTCAACTGAGTGATTTACACATTCAGCTGAATCCTGAATAATTGATGTCCAATATTCAGCTAATTTAAAATCATTCTAACATATTCAGCTGTTTATTATGAGTATATTTTTCACATTTAACAAAAACCTTTTTGATTCATAACTCCCAAAATTTCAACAATTTCATGCAAACTTAATTAAATTTAGACATTTCAAAATATATTCGGCGTTCTGCAATACATTACAACAAACTCTCCGTATTTTGATAAGGATAAATGTTTAGGGATCAAATAAAACAAATAAAATAAATTAACTAAATATTATAAAATAAATTTATGTACTAAATGAAACTTATAAAATTTGATCTTGGTCTCTCTCTCTCTCTCTCTCTCTCTATCTCTTTACCATTAACACTCAATTCGGCCATTTGGTCTGCACTTCCGGCTGCATTTGTGGCAATACATTTAAATAGGCCACGATGTTGACCGTTAATTGCATCAATACTTAAGGAACTTAGTTTCGGTGACATTTTAATAATCCTTATGCCCGACTGTTCATTTGTTATGGGCTGACCATTTAAAGTCCAGTGTAATTGTAGTGGCAAATCACCTTTAAAGACCATACACTGAACGGCAGTACTGTCGCCATAATTAGAGGGCTCATCGCCAAAAACAAATGGCATAACTTGGGGTGGTACTAAGAAAAAATTATTTTATGGATAAGCTGAATTGGTAGATAGTATTCAATTTTATAAAATTGTCAAATATTGCTTATAGCCATTTTACACTATCTCACCGTTCGACTTCTGTAGAAAATACAAACCTGATGTAATGAGTTTGTGGAAAGTTGTGTAAAAGCAATAACATATTATATCAGGTTTGCATTTTCTACAGAAGTCGAACCGCTTGTGGGCTATTCTAAAATAAGCTTTAGTGATATAAGTGCTTGCTCTTTACGAAACCATATGAATTTATAAGTCAGGCTGACTAAATACTTTATCTCTAGCAAGCTACCTCGGAGGCTTGAAGTATTTTTGAACAAAGTATTTCATTATTTATTAGCTGTTTAAAATTTTTCATAATTCAGCTGCTTAAAATTTTATTCAGCAAGGTTTTATTGGTTTTAATTTACTTAAATAATCATTTATTGGGTATATTTGAATTTTATTTACGATTCAGCTACTTAAAGCGTTATTCAGCAAAGTTAATCTACTTAGCTGATAGTTTTTTTTTGGAATGTATTTGAATTTTTTACAATTTAGCTACTTAGTCAACGTTTAGACGATGCAAGTCTTATTGATCAGCTTCTTATTCAGCTGTAAGAAAGAAAGAGAAAAGAATACAAATGTCTCTGTCTTTCTCACAGCTGAATAAGAACCTCGTCAATAAGACTTGCATCGTCTAAACGTTGACTTACAACCTTATTCAGCAAAGTTTAATTCAATTTAAATTACTTAGCTGATTATTTATTTGCTGTATGTTATATTTTTTGCAATTCAGCTACTTAAAATTTCATTCAGCAAAGTTTTATTCAACTTCATCCTCTTAACATATTTTTTTTGTAATGTATTCAAATTTTTGTACAATTTAGCTACTTATAACCTTATTCGGCAAAAGTTTTATTCCAATTTATTACTTTGCTAAACCTTCTTTATCGTTAACTTTAATGAGTTTCTAAACAATTATGCTGCCTAGATCATATATCAACAGGATTGTTATTAAATTTTTAAAATTAAATTTTCTATGAACAATTCGTTTTAGTTTATAAAATTAGCTTGTTTTATAAAATACACTCGCTATTGCAATTCAGCTAAGCTGAATATATCTCTTATAATATTTTTTTAATAACTACTGCCAATTCAGCTAATAAAAGTTCTATTCAGCAAACATTTTTTATATAGAAATGATTAAAAAGTAAAATTTGGTAATAGTTGTAATACAATTTTGTATAACCAGTTTAGCTGAATATACTTTTCCTTACTCATTTATAGTTAATTAATAATTTTAATTATATCACTACTTATGTTCATATTCAGCTAGCTGAATCATTTATTTTGCCAAAAAAAAAACGTGTAGTGAAATAAACTTTAAAAAATTTCCAACATTTTTTTAATTTAAATCTCTTAGAAGTAAAAAGCTTTTGCCTCAAAAAAAACAGCTCAATTTTTTGTAGTCACACTTTAACAAAACACCTAATTCAGCACCAGTTGTATGTAATTTCAGCAGAATTTTATAAATGTGCACATAAATTATGAAAAAAAGAATTCTTGGCAAATAAAATTACGATACAAGCAAATGTTGTTTTGTTTAAGTGATATTTGTTTGTTAAATAAAGTCCCACCAACCATTAACCTGTAATTCAGCAGTATATTCACTTGTTCCGGCCAGATTGGTAGCTATACATTTATAAGTACCGCGATGAAAGGCCGTTAAGGAAGCAATATTCAAAGAACTGGTACGCTTATTTAATTTTAATATAGTAAAATCATTTTCACCATTAATGATGGGTGCTGAATTTAGAGACCAACGGATTTCTAAAGGTAAATCGCCTTTGGGCACCACACAAGTAGCGCTAGCAATTTCACCCACATCGGCAGCATCTTCGCCGAAAATAAAAGGTAACACTTGGGGAGGCACTAAAGAGGTTTAAACAAATTATAAGAATTTAAGAAAATTAAAAATTTAAGAAAAAATATCCTTTTAAAATAATTGAACAACTAATAATGGCCAACGAACCATTAACCTGTAGGTCAGCTGTATACTCATCACAACCAGCTTTATTCGAAGCTATACATTTATATAAGCCACGATGATGAGCTTCCAAAGAATCAATATTTAAAGAACTAGTACGAGCATTCATGCGTGATAAAGAAAATCCATGTTCTCCGGTTATAACAGGAGCTGAATTTAAAGTCCAACGTATTTCTAAAGGTAAATCACCTTTGGTAACCATACAAAAAGCTCCTGCCATTTCACCAGTATTAGCGATTTCATCGCCAAAACTAAAGGCTTGTATTTGAGGGGGTACTTTGAAAAAGGGGAAAAAAACGAAATAAATGAAGCAAGTTTGTAATTCAGCTAAGCTGAATATATGTATTATAATAGTTTTTGTAATTATAATCATGACTTTACGCAATTCAGCAACCTAAAGTTTTATTCAGCAGATCATTTTTTGTTTAATAGTTATTAAAAGTAAAACTGAGTAATAGTTCAACTGGAATTTTTTCTAGTGAGCTTTGCTGAATACACTTTTCCTTACACAATTTTATTTGTTTAATAATTTTCAGTATGAGTTAAGTTAAGATACATTTTGTATACTGACATTTCTTGCTTCTAATAGCGATGTTTTTGCATTCTTTTTTTAGTAATTAATTTGCTTATCACCCTTTTTGGAGCAAAAACAAATTGTAACCTTAAAGAATCTTAAAACTAATGAATTAATAAATTTTGACAATAAAGTTAACGAAGGTAATACGCTGTAATTTCTGTGGAGCCGTTTTATTTAATTGCCCGTAAAAAAATTCAAATAAATTGTAACAATCAAAGAACAAAACCCAAATTATGAACGTAAATAATCTTAAGTTTAATGAACTAATAAATTTTAGCTAGAAAACAAACGAAAAGTACTTGGCGCCCAACGTGGGGCATAGATTTTGTTAGGAAAAGTTAATGGTATCTATTTGTTCATCAAACAAAATGTAGTAATTTCAAACGAAATATGTTGTCTAATCTAAAAACGTGTAATTTATATCAATAAGCTAAAACTTGTGTCAGTAAACAGCTCAACTTTATGTTGCCACACTTTAAAGCACCATAATTCAGCACCAGTTGTATGTATTTTCAGCATAATTTAATAAATGTGCACAGAAATTAAAAAAATAGTCTAGGCAAATGAAAATACTATACAAGCAAACGTAGTTTTGTTTAACTGATACTTTTTTTTAAAAATAAAATCACACCAACCATTAACCTGTAACTCAGCAGTATATTCACTAGTTCCCGCCTGATTGGTAGCTATACATTTATAAATACCGCGATGAAAGGCTGTTAAGGAATCAATATTCAAAGAACTGGTACGTTTATTTAAGCGTACAATACTAAAATTATTTTCATCGTTAACTATGGGTGCTGAATTAAGAGACCAGCGAATTTCTAAAGGTAAATCACCTTTAGGCACCACGCAATTGGCACTAGCAATTTCACCCACATCGGCAGCAACCTCACCAAAACTAAAAGGTAACACTTGGGGAGGCACTAAAGAGGTTTAAGAAAATTATAAGATATAATTAAAGAAAATTCAAAATTAATAACAAAATAGCAATTAAATATTAATAATAATAATAATTAATAATGGTTAACCAACCATTAACCTGTAATTCAGCTGTATATTCATCAAAACCAGCTTTATTCGAAGCTATACATTTATATAAGCCACGATGATGAGCTTCTAAAGAATCGATATTTAAAGAACTAGTACGAGCATTCATGCGTGATAAAGAAAATCCATGCTCTCCTGTTATAACGGGAGCTGAATTTAAAGTCCAACGTATTTCTAAAGGTAAATCACCCTTGGTAACCATACATAACACTCCTGCCATTTCACCAGTATTGGCAATATCATCACCAAAATTAAACGCTTGTATTTGAGGGGATACTTTGGATAGCGAAAATAAAAAGGAGGAGGATTTACTACATAATTTGTTTTGATTAACTAAAATAAAAACTAATACTTTGCACTAGAAATTTAATATGAATGTTATTAACCATTAACTTCCAAAATAGTTACATGTTCAGTATAGCCCGCTGAATTATTGGCTATGCATTTATAAGTGCCACGATGAAATGCCTCCATGGCCTCAATATTTAAAGAACTGGTACGTTTATTCATTTTGACGATATTAAAACCATTTTCTCCGTTCACAATTAAAGCAGAATTTAAAGTCCAATAGATGTCTAAAGGCAAATCACCCTTGGGTACTACACAAACAACACTGGCGACTTCGCCGCGGTTTAAGGGTTCCTCGCCAAAACCAAAGGGACTTATTTGAGGAGATACTAAATAAAAAATTACTTTTTTAGGTGATGTATAACAATATTTGCTATTCAGCATGGAAAAAATCTTATTCAGCAAGCAAATAACATTAGTAATAACTTAGAAAACCAAAATTTAACTAAGTATGACAAGATTCACCAGAAATAATTTTATTCAGCTGGCTCCAAAAACAATTCAGCTACAAGTTTGTTGTGTTCTGACGCTTCAGCATACATGAAGCATTATGCCAAAATATTTATTTTTCTTAATTTTTGTAACAACTTTCAGTTTGTAAGCAAGCACCTGATTCAACTGTTCAATAGGAAGACAGTAAGTCTTAATTTACACTATGCAAGTCTTACAGCCCTGTTGCACTAGCAAAGTTTACTTTGCAAAGCTTTAATTTAGCCGGTAGAAAGACAGAGAGAGAGAAAAACTTCATCTCTCTGTCTTTCTACCGGCTGAATTAAAAATTTGCAAAGTAAACTTTGCTACTGCAAAGCGGTGTTATCTATCAGCTTCTTATTCAGATGTGAGAAAAACAGAAATGTATATTCCTTTCTCTGTCTTATTTTTTATTTTTGATGACATACCTGCACTATTGCTATTCAGCTGATGAAAGTTCAGTTCAGCGGTTATAAAAACAAACTAAAACTTTAAAATTATTATTCAGAAGCTATAAATGCAATTCAGCAGCACTAAATGCACTTTTTTAGAATATCTTAAAAAAAAACTAATTGCAACTGCTGAAAACTTCTAATCGCGCACCAAAAAATAAATATAGCTAAAAATAGTGATATTCAAGGTATTCAAAATCCAATTCAGCTAATGCATATTTATATTTTTCGGAAAAAGAACGATTTAAGCACTTAAAAACAAATATTCACATTATAAAATTATATTCAGCATGCATGCAAGTCAATTCAGCTAAAATTTTTTGATACTGTTGATCAGATTTTAATTCAAAACTTACAATTCAGCTGCTATTTTTTAATTTTGATGACATACCTGCTCTATATAGCTATTCAGCTGATGAAAGTTCAGCGCAGCTGTTATGAAAACAAACTGAAACTATTATTCAGAAGCTACAAATGCAATTCAGCAATAATAAATTCACTTTTTTTATAATATGTTGACAAACAAACTATAGTTCAGCAGATGGAAACATTTAATCAGCCACTATAAAATGGATATATGTGGCTAAAATAGTACTATTCGACGCATTCAAAATACAGTTCAGCTGAAGCATTTTATATTAAAAAAAAATAATTAAGCACTTAAAAACAAACATTCACCATACCGAATTATATTCAGTTAATATTTATTATTTTTTTTTTTTATACTCTTGATCAGATATTTACTCAAAACTTACAATTCAGCTGTTAATTATGGTAAAATCTCGGCTCGCAATTACAATCTATTAACTTAATCAAAAAATAAATTATTCTATTTATCTCACATTCAATAATATTCACAAATTTTTTTGAGTTATTACAATTCAGCTGCGTAAAAGTACAATTTACCGGTCAAGAAAAAATAACTTTGCATATAAAATTGTTGCACCACATATATAAGCGCTATTCAGCTAGATTTTTTTATTGGATTTCATAACACATGTATTGACAACTCTTTGATTAAAATTCGAATGCGAAAAAATGCATTAAGACAAAACTTAAAATAGACCTCTTTGACACAGGCAAAGTTTTCTTTCTCAAATTTGAATTCAGCTGGGAGAAATAAAAAAAAGAAACTATTTATGTCTCTCCGTCTTTCTCCAATCTGAGTTAGAATTTGAGAAAGAAAACTTTGCCTTGTAACAGCGGTTACAAGCATTTTTATTTACTTGAAAAATGTTTACCTTTTTACGGAATGCAGCTGCTAAACATGTAATTCAGCAGCGAAAAAATGCATACAACTCAGACTTTTTAACTTTTTTCAAAGGTTTTTTCTTTCAAACAGAGGGTTAAAAGGCAAAATAAGGAAAAAATATAGATACAAAAAAAAACTATAAACAAAGTTAAACGTTAAATTAATATTTAAATATAATTAACCATTAACTTCCAATACAGTCACATGCTCCGCATAGCCAGCCGAATTGTTGGCAATACATTTGTAAGTGCCACGATGATTTGCTTCCAAAGAATCAATGCTCAAAGAACTAGTTCTTTTATTCATTTTAAACAGATTAAAACCATTTTCACCATTGACAATCAGCGCTGAATTTAAAGTCCAATAAATATCCATGGGGAGATCACCCTTGGGTACAATGCAATTAACACTAGTGACTTCACCACGATTTAGGGCCTCCTCACCGAAATCAAAAGGACTAATTTGAGGAGGAACTAAGACAGAAGAGATTTACAAATAAAATAGATTTTAACTAATGAAGCTGGCAAAAACAGAATTGAGCGTTGGAGTTATATTAATAATAACACACTAGCCCAATTCACAATCTTGTGCAAATGGTCTTGCATCGTAGCATTTGCAAAATGGTATTGCACATTGATACTCACCACTTTACAATTGTTAGAGGTGAGTATAATTATACTATACGATGCAAGACCATTTGCACAAGATTATGAATTGGGCTACTGTAACAGTGAAAATACTCATGAAAAATGACTCAGTGAGGCTTCACGGAAAAAAAAATTCACTGCACTGTATCTGCACCGATAATCATTTTTTAAACGGTGTCGATTAGTTGAGGACTTACGCCTTCCGTGCGTATTTAAATGATTTTATTTTGGTTATATTTCATGGAAATATCACAAAAAAATTAAATTGTTTATTTTTATCGATTTTTTAAAATTTTGATTATATTTTTGCAACACTTTGCTTGAAAACTTACTCATATTTTTTTCTTAAGAAGTGTATCTTATAACGATTACAATAAGCCCTAAACTATTAAAATCGGTTGGGAATTTCCAAAGTTACAATATTTTCAAACAAAATTTCAATATAAAATTATACAATCCCAGAGCTTTTTGGAGTTGTCCACAAAGTAAATAGTAAAAAATGTATAACTGCTAAACTATTCTTTACATTTATTTGAAATTTAATATACCAATAGTTAAGGGGCTATACTTGCACAATATAGTTTGGGCAAATTTACAGAATATGTACTAATGACTCTACAGTGGGCTAAAATTAAACGCATCGCAAATCTCAATCGATTTGAAACATTTTTATACACTAGCTTTGAACAAAAATTATAATATACTAAAACAATTATATTCTAAAAACGAGAAAAAAATATGGCTATGTCTGAGCCAGGCATAGAGAAAACAAAATAAATGAGAAAAAAATTGTTGTATAAGTGTGTTGGTGTTTAATTGCATTGTTGATAGGTACAAATGACTGTTGTGCACTTTTTGTTGTTTATTTTGATTGTTTGTGTTGTGTACATGTAAATTGTCGGCCGTGTACATGTAAAATTTAAAAATAGCCGAAAAGAAGTCAGCAAACGTCGTGGCTCACATCTACACATCGCCTGCCCTGGTCTAAATGTACAAAATTAATTTTTGCACTGAAATATCTCTTATATTATAAAAGGTAGCAGAGTTATAATGCTCAAAAGGTAGCAGAGCAAAAATATATAAAAAGTTTTGAAATTGGTTGAAATTTGCAAAAGTTAAATGGCTTGTAAAGTATTTCACATTCGATGCATTTAGTTTTAGCCCACTGTACAGTGGTTAGTTCATATCCTGCACATTTTTGGAAGCTATAGTGTGCAAATATAGCCCCTCATCCATTCATATGTTAAATTTCAAATAAATCTAAAGAGTAGTTTAGTAGTTATACATATTTTACCATTTATTTTGTGAACAGCTCCAAAATGCACTGGAAATTTTGTTTAAAAAAATTGTAACTTTGCCAATTCCCAAACGATTTCAATAATTTAGGGCTTATTGTAATCGTTATAAGATACACTTTTTAAGAAAAAAAGTATGACTAAGTTTTCAAGCAAAGTCTTGTAAAAAATACGCAAAGTTTTGAAAAATTGGAAAAAAATAAATTAAAATTTTTAATTTTATTTCCATATTTCAATGAAATATAATCAAAATAAAATCGTTTAAATATACGCGGAAACCTTAAGTCCTCCTCTATTCAACACCGTTTAAAAATGAAAATCGCTGCAGAAACAACGCAGAGAAAAACTTTTTTGTCCGTGAAATCAAAAAAAAAATTTTTTTGCGGTAACTTCCGGTGTTGAGGATGTATTGCAACTTTTTAAAATGGCAAAATTATCTACTCAACTAGACATACAATCCTCACTAAGTCGTTTTTCACTAGTAAAAAACACTTTCTATTTTGTAACAGCATGTAATTTTTAAAATTCCACTAGAAAATTTGTACTTTTCTTCAACGGCCTCTATAAAATTTTGTAAAGTATGCGGACTTACAGACAATATAGATTATTATTTACTATAATAATTTGTATTCAGCCAGCAAAATTTTATTCAGCAAACATCAAGAATTTTATAAAACATTTCGAGTTTAATAAGGAATGGGAATTTGAAATCAGCCAAAGAAATAAAATTAAAAACAACAAAAATAATATTTGATTTATATCTTAACCATTAACTTCCAAAACAGCGATATGTTCAGCATAACCAGCTGAATTGTTAGCTATACACTTGTAAGTACCACGATGTTGAGCCTCTAATGAATCTATGTTCAGTGAACTAGTTCTTTTGTTCATTTTAAATAGATTAAAACCATTTTCACCATTAACTATTAAGGCTGAGTTAAGAGTCCAATATATATCCAAAGGCAAATCTCCTTTAGTGACAATACAAGGAACACTTGTCACTTCGCCGCGATTTAAAGCCTCTTCGCCAAAATCAAAAGGACTGATTTGAGGTGGCACTAAAGTTAGGTTATGTAAAAGTAATAATTTAAATCATTCAGCTCGTAAAAGTCAAATTAAGCTAAATTCAGCAATACACTTAATAATTTTATTGATACTCAAACTGAAAATAGAAATAAAACTAGCACTTTTCATTGAGCTTCAAAACAGTTTTACCATTCAGCTACAAATAATGTTATTCAGCAAACTATTCTAATATTAATTTGGGAAATTTGTACAGATTTCTGAATTCTCAAGATCATATTGAAAGTAAAGATTTCCAAAACCAGAATATTCTTAATATACCATGAAGCAAAAAGCATAAGGCAAGTCATCAAAAATCCTTTAATGACTTGGAAAGTTGGAAGTGGAGCCTCATTTTTTGTGGGAGTAGAAGTAGGATTTTGTTTCATAATAAATTTTTATATAAATTTATGTAGGGAAGGGAATTAGAAAACAAGAACATAAAAATAAAAAACTAAACGACAAAAATGAAATATCGTAAAAGAAAAATCGCTAATAACCATTAACTTCCAATACAGTTATATGTTCTGCATAACCAGCTGAATTGTTAGCTATACATTTGTACGTTCCACGATGAAATCCCTCTAAGGAATCTATATTTAAAGAACTGGTCCTTTTGTTCATTTTAAAAAGATTAAAACCATTTTCCCCATTAACGATTAAGGCCGAATTAAGAGTCCAATAAATATCCAGGGGTAAATCGCCCTTAGGCACCATACACGTAACGCTGGCAATTTCACCGCGATTTAAAGCTTTTTCGCCAAAATCAAAGGGACTTATTTGGGGAGGGACTAAAGGTACGAATAAAAATGTTAAATGAGTTAGGACATAAAAGTAAGATATTCAGCCCAGTTAAGTTAAGATCTAATGAATTAATTTTTATATAGATAGTTTCGACTAGAGATGGGCGCGTGTCGACATTTTCCAACACGACACGAACACGAATCCCGGATGTCCAACACGTACGAAACACGCACGCCCAAAATGTTCAAAACACGAACACTGTTGTGTCGAAATCAAATCCCAAACTAAATACATAACAACATTTTTTATATTCAGACATATTTTTCTTCTAGTTTAACGTTTCATGTTCTACATGTTTAGTTGTTTTTTATCACAGTGATAATTTTTTTCACAGTGATATTTTTTTTATCAGTGATAATTTTTTTTATCACATTGATAATTTTTTTACAGTGATTTATCACAGTGATAATATTTTATCATAGTGATAATTTTTTATCACAGTGATAATTTTTTTATCACAGTGTTTATTTTTTATCACAGTGAAAATTTTTTATCACAGTGATCATTTTTTATCACAGTGATAATTTTTTATCACATTGATATATTGTTTTATCACAGTGATAATATTTTTTATTACAGTGATTTATGACATTCATAATTTTTTATCACAGTGATCATTTTTTATCACAGTGATATTTTTCTATCACAGTGATATTTTTTTTTTATTACAGTGATTTATGACATTGATAATTTTTTATCACAGTGATATTTTTTTATCAAATATAATTTTTTTATCACAGTGATAATATTTTTTATTACAGTGATTTATGACAGTGATAATTTTTTATCATAGCAATAATTTCTTATTACAGCGGTAATTTTTTATCACAGTAATAAATTTTTTTATCACAGTGATAATTTTTTATCACAGTGATAATTTTTTATCTCAGTGATAATTTTTTATCACAGTGATAATTTTTTATCACAGTGATAATATTTTATCACAGTGATAATTTTTTTATCGCAGTGATAATTTTTTTATCACAGTGATAATTTTTTATCACAGTAATAACTTTTTTTATTAGTGATAAGTTTTTTATCACAGTAATAATATTTTTTATCACATTACAGTAAAGGTAATAGTTCGGACATCATCCTATTTTTAAAACTTCATAGACGTTTTTAATAGTTGACGACGTAGGATTGTTAGAGGAAAGGTGAAAAAATTTAGAAAAATTATAAAAAAAAAACATATTTTATAAAATAATAATAATGTAGTTATTATATTTATATAAAATAATCCAGCACAGCTCTAACCATTAACATGTAATTCCGTTGAATATGTAGCAGCGCCAGCATTATTATTTGCTATACACTGATAGAGACCACGATGTTTAGCCTCTAAATAATTTATATTTAAAGAACTTGTACGAGGATTCATTCTGATTAAGGTAAAACCTTCTTGGCCGTTTATAATCGGCTGCGAATTCAAAGTCCAATATATATCAACTGGCAAATCTCCTTTGCCCACCATGCACTGAGCGCCAAACCAATCGCCCACATTCATGGGTTCATCGCCGAAAGAAAAAGGCACAATCTGGGGAGGAACTAATGATGAGAAAATTTAATAATAGAACGAACTATTGATGCAACAGGCTCGTTATATACTAGATTCGAACAAATTCATATGGGCCACAACTCATTTCCAGGTAATCTGTAGTAGGGATAAAATACGTGTGGTTACTTGACTGAATATATTTTTTTCCAAAGCGTTACAAACTGAACAAATATTATTGGCAGATATTTAACATCTCTTCGAGCATTAAGCCACTAGAATAGAATCAGCTGGCATTTTCATATATTCCTGCTAGGCAGTGCCATCTTTTGCAAACAAATTGAACTAGAATGCAAACCCAGTAATAAGGAAACAGTTGCCAATCTATAGAGTTGTAAATCTTTAGAGCATAGATTTTAAAATATCAATTCACCTAAGCTATTTAATTTTTTAGTGCAATTACAAATTAAAAAAAATTGAGAGGTTAAAATAATTATCACAATTTATTCTCTTCTATATAAAAATTTGGAAACTCCTTATTTTATTTAGCAACGCTAAAATCACACCAAAACTGTTAGTATTATTAGTAAAACGATTAATAAGAAGTTAATGAAGAGAAGTTTAGTTTTTGTTAAAAGTTTTAGTCTTATTAATAGTTTTTGTTTTGTTTTTTTGTTTGGACCAACTACCTTGAAGAATTAAATTTTTGCAACTAAATTACATTTTATAATACTTCCTCAAACACCCACCATTAACCTGCAATTCAGCAGCATATTCAGCTAAGCCTGCCAAATTCACTGCTACACAACGATAAGTGCCTCTATGTTTGGCCTCTAAAGAGTCTACACTTAAATAGCTTGTACGTGAATTTAATTGTACCACCGTAAAACCATTTTCACCCGTTATTATGGGCTCAGAATTTAAAGTCCAATGAATGCGTAAGGGAAGATCACCCTTAAGCACAACACAATTAACGCTTAACAAATCACCCATATTATAAACTTCTTCGCCGAAATTAAATTGTAAAACTTGGGGAGGAACTACAGGTTTTAATAAAAGGAAAGTTATGTGAAATAATAGAAGAGATCACTATAAAATAAAAATTTACAAAAATATTAGTAATTCTAAAACGTTTAACTCTTAACCCTTCTAACCATTAACATGTAATTCAGCTGAATATGAGGTAAAGCCTGCTTTATTATTTACTATACACTGGTAAACACCGCGATGTTTGCCTTCTAAGGCATTTATATTCAACGAACTTGTACGAGGATTCATACGTAGTAAAGTGAATCCTTCTTCATCATTTACTATAGGTTGAGAATTTAAAGTCCAATAGATATTGAGTGGTAAATCACCCTTACTAACCATACACTGAACCCCAAACATATCGCCTACATTCATGGGCTCATCACCAAAAGTGAAAGGCATTATCTGGGGAGGAACTAAGAGTTTGCACAAAAAACATTTAGGATCTGGATGTAAAATAATAAAATAATAATTTAACAAACAAACAAAAAATTATAAATAATCATACTAAAATCAATTTCTTTTCTTCAATACCATTGACATTTAATTCGGAAGCATAAAATACTGATCCCGCCTTATTTTCCGCTATACATTTGAATAAACCTCGATGATTTTCCGCCACACTGGCAATATTCAAGACACTCGATTTTGCCGACATTTTCATTATAGTTATACCTTCTTCATTGTTAATTAGAGGTCTAGCGTTAAGGGTCCATTTAATATTAATGGGTGTATCACCTTTTTGTATCATACACTGAACACCGGCGCTTTCACCTGTATTCACTGGGTCATCTCCAAAACTAAAAGGTACAATTTGCGGTGGTACTACGTGTTGTGGAGGAATATAGAAAATTTAGACAATATGTATTATAAAAAGTTCTGATCTTTATAAAAAGAGTCAAATCTCTAATAAAAACTGATAGATTTTGAGTTGTATCCAACTAGAAATTTTCCTGCAAATCCATTTGGAATCCAACTAGGATCCCAATTGGGATGTAACGCACAAACGTATTATGGGGAAGTAGCAAACTTTAATACTGATTAAAAATTGATATAACTGTCCAAGGGACAAAAGTAAGACTACGACAAAGGTTCACGTCGTTTTCGATGCCTCTTGTAAGACATCTGCTCAATTATCTCTCAATGATCTACTAATGATTGGGCCTACTATTCAAGAGGAATTATAGTCCACGCTTCTTCGTTTTCCGAACTCATAAGTATGCGATTACTGCTGTCATTGAAAAAATGTACCGTTAAGTATTGATTGATGAGGCCGATAGAGATTTCCAACTAATATTATAGTGTGAGAATCAGTTTCCAAATATGGAAATATACAAATTGAATACAGTAACTTCTGGCAGTTCATCGGCACCCTTTCTTGCGATCCGATCTCTCATTTATTTAAGCGAATTGTTCGAAAACTCATTACCTATCAGGTCCAACGTCATCAAAAAAGACATAATCAAATTTACCGGCCGTTTATTTATTTCGAGCGAAAAATTACAAGCTTTTCAAACCAGTCTAAATACTTAAAAACAATTACAAGAAAATCATTAATTTAGTGATTTCAATTCCCTAAAAAATAATAAGCAAAAACATTTTGGCCACTTGAGAAGAATTTATGGTAAATCACTAATCCCATAAAAATAAAAATTTATTTGCCCCTCTAAGGGCTGGAGATAAGAGTCAAATATATTTTGAGAAAATGTTGGGAACAAAAAACTGATTGAGGTCAGACATTCATTATACCCCCTAAGGGGTACTCCTTGGAAGTTATGGGACTTTTTCTGATATATATTTCTATTCTGTAAGGTAAATTTTGTATGGAAATTCTACATTTTACCCATCTAGGAGCATCATAGGAGCTGTAGGGCCAGTTTTTTCATTTTGTTAAATTTTTTACTTTATTTGGGAGCCTTAAGGAATTGAAATAGGGGCTAAATATGATCAGAAAAAGTGTCGAAAAGAAAAAACTAAGAGGGTCGGTCTTACATTTTACCTCTCCAGGAGTGGCTCTGTGGTAGTTATGGAGTTTTTTTTTTTGTAAAATTTCCCCTTTTTATCCCCACTTTCAAAGTATCAGCTGACGGTCTTTCCACCGGTATACAGCCAGCAATAATATATTTTTATTCATAGTTCCATATAAGCTAAGGTAAATTTTCAGTTAGGAGGAAAGGACTGAAAAAAAACTTTACGTGTTTTGGAGGCTGGCGCCGCTCAACCGCCAATGGGACCGCAGATGACTTCCACGGGGCTTTGTGATACTATTCCCTGATGCGTCTCACCAATTATCGTTCGAGAAGAAATAAGTGACCAAATATGTCGCTGGCTCCTGGACTACTAGTAGCTCGACGGATAAATATCCATCAACGCAGGGCTTCAAAATATGAGTCTCAACACATGACAGTTTCTCCAGAGGCAGAACCACTGACAATTTCGTTCTGACACCTCAGACATTGATAAGATATTACATCCATCTTCTAATTTAATTCACTTTATTCGATTGGTCTTGTCACTTATTTGGAATTTGGCAAACACTGATTCCGCTAATGTTTCAATTTTATTATCAATTCGTCTTTGTTCTCACTCTCGGCAAGGGTTCCGGAACGGTGTTTATCCCAAAACGAGGAGGATTTGTACGTGCTAGCGGTTGATGGGCTTTCCTTTGGGATCGTGGTTGAGAGCATTAACGCTTCGGCGCCCCACCAATTGGTAGACTAGGAGCCACAAGCCCCACGGAGGCTGCCTCCACTGCAAGGACTCAAATGATTACTCTCGGCACATGACAGCTCTCTGCAGGAACCAAAACTGCTGGCAGACCTCATTCCGACCATGGCAAAGTGATAAGAAGGTGAGAACATTGGCGAATTCTATTCACTTTAATCGATTCGCCCTGCCACTTATTTGCCATTTGATAAATAAGTGTCAAGCGAATTGACTAAGGCGAATTGATTTCACCAATACACCCACCTTCACTCATGCCTACCAGCTTAGTATCAAGTCGCTTTTTCTCTAGTCTTGCAGTAATGAAGAAATTATATTCACAAATTATATTCTCCTCGGCAAGACTTCTGCAAAGGAGTTTGTCCGTGGACTTCGGTCTAATCCCAAAACGTGGGAACGCCTTCCACCTTACTATCATTTCGCTTCTGCTCTCGTTTTGCTGCAATGAACAAATGATGTTTGCCTCGCCAAGGCTTCTGCAAAGGAGTTTGTCAGTGGACTTCGGTCTAATCTGAAAACGTGGATGATGTTAGTGACTTGCCTTTGGGACTATATGAGGTGGATGTGAACCAAATTTATATCGTAGGGATGAACTCCGGACTAGTTAATTGTCTGAAAGACTATTAGATTATTATGGCGGATTCCGAAAAACCCTGAGTCTTCCTGCAGTTTTTTGTTTTTGTCTCCAATTGGAGACATGGCCTCGATTTCCTGTTGCATAACAACAGAAACCTGTACCGACGATTATCTTGGTTAATGCCCTTCATAAATAATTTAAATACAATAAAACTACTTTCTATACATACATTTCTACATATAAAACGACCTCTTGCAATATAGAATAGATTTTCATTGGATTTTAGGAATTTTTGGAATGTAATACATAATAACATTTTTTTTAAATAAAAATAATAAATTTATTTAACACAGGAAAGTAATACAAATAAAGCAATAACGAACCCTTTACAGCCAAAATGGCCCACTGTAAAGTAGCACCAGCATTATTCGTAGCCACACAAGTATAATTTCCCGAATGGCGAGCACGCACTGATTCTATATTCAAGACACTTATGCGTTGGCTATTGCGAGTAACAATTATACCATCATTGGTAAAAACACGACCGCCATTGCGAGTCCAATATATATCCAGAGGTAAATCGCCCTTGTTAACCGTACAATAGGCCGAAACCATGTCGAGCTCATTAATGCTTTCCTCACCAAAGTTAAGGGGTACAATTTGGGGTAGAACTGGTTGGTAAAGGAAAGGTATGATACATAAACAAAACTACTATGTAGGTGAGAAATTATGTAACAAAAAAAAAAAAGCTTTAATCTAAAACAGACAAAATTAGAAGATGAAAACAAAACAAAAATCGAACCATTAACCCTCAACAAAGCGGAAGATGTAGTAACACCGCCACCATTTGTAGCAACACATGTGTAATTTCCAGCATGTCGGGCACGTACCGATTCAATGCTCAAAACACTTAAACGTTGATTATTACGCATGACCACCACACCATCGTTGGTATAGATACGACCATCATTTCTCAACCAGTAAATGTCCAGGGGTAAATCGCCCTTATTAACGGTACACGAAGTTGAAACCATTTCCAATTCATTAACACTCTCCTCGCCAAATTTCAAAGGTCACAATTTGAGGTAAAACTGAGGAGGTTTTCAAAAATCAAGGAAATTACAAAAATGAAAATTGAAATAAATTTTAATTAACAGTAAAATTGTAAAAAAAAACATGTAAGAATAATTTTTCAATCTTAACCATTAACTCTAAGTATGGCCCAATGTTTGGTAACACCCGCATTATTGGTGGCCACACAGGTGTAATTGCCAGCATGACGGGCTCTCACCGATTCGATGCTTAAAACACTCATGCGTTGACTCATTTTGCCCACTACCACACCATCATTTGTATAAACTCGACCGCCATTCTTAAGCCAGGCCACATCAACTGGCAAATCACCTTTATTAACGGTGCATGAAGCCGATACCATGTCCAATTCATTAATACTTTCCTCACCAAAGTCAAAGGGAACAATTTGGGGCAACACTAATTTTTTTATATTTTGTTTTTATAGTTAATAAAGACAGAGCAGAACACAAAAACGGTTAAAGAAAAGGGTAAAATTAATCATGATATAACAACTCAAAATAATCTACAAAAAATATATAAATTCCTTTTAAAATAAGAAATCTGACATTTTTTTATTATCACCATTAACTCTTAACTCGGCCGTATGATATGCCACTCCTGCTGCATTACGCGCCACACATGTATAATTGGCCCGATGGCGGGCATGTACCGATTCTATGCTCAACATACTAATACGCTGGGTAGTTTTTGTTATAAGTATACCATCGTTGGTCATAAGACGACCTGCTCCCAGTGTTGGATCGGGAGCTGTAGTCCAATGTAGATCCAAGGGTATATCGCCCTTGTTTATTGTACATGTAGCCGAAACCATATCGTTCATGTTAATAATATCGGAGCCAAAATCAAATGGTACTATTTGGGGTGGTACTAATAAAACAATATTACCAAAAATATGGCAATATTATTAAAATTGTAATAAAAACGAAAGGTTTTCTTTAATAATTACCCCTGTTATGAAAGGCGACGTCGACAGTAAACAATTGTCACTTGTCTACTCATTGTCGACAACAATTTTCTGAAGCTTATGAAATTAGTCCAGCATGTTAATATTAATCAATTGTTGTCGACAAAGACTAGGCAAGTGACAATTTTTTGATGTCATGTTGATGTGACGTCGACGTCGCCTTTCACAATAGGGGGGAATAAATTGGGAATAACACTATACAACAAACAACTACAATTACGGTGCTCTGACAACCGTTTCTGGTAGAGGAGATAAGAAAAATATATACGCCTGCCGGAGTTTTGAAAGATCACATTGGAATTTTATTTTAGCGGTACGAGGGTTAAAGTGTTCCCCATTTTGGTCTGTTCGTGCAGCATATCGCTATATAAAAATATTTGTTCTTTACATCTGAGGCTTAGGGTATGTTGAGCAACTTTGTAGAAAATATTAATGCAAATATTTTTGTGATACATGTTCTGGTATGTGATGGAAATCGATCGATATCAAATCGCTCGATTTCATAAAACTAATAATGGCCAAATATGTCTTAAGTAAATCGCACGACACAGTGAACTCGAATGTAAGATGAAATAAAATATTCTAAGCCTCGAAAACAATAAAATCATCAACAACTTATCTTTGAGGAGATTTTGTTTTTTGAAATCGATCGATTTTCATCACATACCAGATTACCGCCTAACGGTAATTTTTGGCTCTATTCCAACAAGTCGTGGAAAACGCCCCTAAAAAGGCGGAGGGCGGGAATGAAATGTTCTACAAAAATGTTGGCTATAAAATTACACTATAGGTCTATAAAGACAACAAAGCTCTAGACTTAACTTGTATGCCAGAAATCGTTGAAAACTTAAACTGTGTTTAAGAGTTAATTTCATGCTTATTCACAATTAGTATTCGGTATAGGAAATCTTGTAAGTCTTGCGTTTAAGGTATAAAATGTGTTGTGTACTTTTATGTAAAACACCACAAAGAACATTTTTGTAAAACATTTCAGCCTGTTATTTCACAGCTTAAGTGGAGTTTTTGGCCCTAATTTAAGAAAGGAACAAGAAGACCCATACTACGAAGAGGTAGAGGGTTAAAATGTTTCACAAAATTGTTTTTCATTGTGTTTTACATAAACGTGCTGAACACATCCTATACGCTAAACGTAAGACATACAAGATTTTCTATTCCGAGTACTAATTGTGAATAAGTATGAGCTTAGCCCTTAGACACAGTTTAAGTTTTCAATGATTTTTAGCGTACAAGTTTAGTCTGGAGCTTAGTTGTGTCAAATGACCTATAGTAAAATTTTATGGCCAACATTTTCGTAGAACATTTTATCCCCGCACTCCCCCTTTTTACTGGTGTTTTTTACGATTGGTAAGAAAAGAGCCAAAAGTTTCCATTATGTGGGGGAGTTAGAGGGTTAATATGATGTTCCACAAAAATATTTGCCCTAATAATTTGTATGAAGTTGCTGCACATTATCCTACATCTCAGATGTAATAAACACATAGCTTCATATACCGATACGCTGCACGAACAGGCCAAATGGGGGGAAAATTTTAACCCCCCCTAAAATAAAATTCCGATTTAATTTTCCAAAACGCCAATATACGTATATTTTCGTTTGGCTTCCTCTACTAGAATCGGTTGTCTGAACCACGTAATTTTGAAAAAAGTTCGAATCTTTTGTATAGTGTAATTACTTATCGGTTTGGTATATGCAAAGAGTTTGATATTTCATTGGTAAAAAAAGGGTTAAAAGTCTTACAATTTCGCAAAAAACAAATAACTTTTTCTAAAATAATTAGGTCGTTTGAGTGTTGTTTTTAGTTTAGTTAGTTTTGTTGAAAAAGTTTAATATTTCTTTGGTAAAAAAAGGTTAAAAATCCCACATTTTTCAATAAATTCTATACATTTATCGGAAATAATTAACTTATTGCAGTGTCCGAGTTAATTTTTTTTATATTGAGAAAAATTTCCAAAATTTTAAACAGTTTATATTTAACCCTTTTATTACCCACTTTTTTTAAGAAAAAAATAGTTCAAACTATTATAACAGACCCTTAAATAATATAATTAACACAAGAATCAAAGATGTGTGCACTCTACAGTAAAGTGGTGGTAATGAAAGGGTTAAGTTTCTTATATATATCTGACTAGAGCCCAGTAGTTCTGGCTGCATTTAAACTTAACTTTAATATTTAAAAATTTCAATCTCTTTGCAGTCATAAAACTAGAAATTTAATTATAATTTGAAAGAAAACAGATTTTTGTTCAGATTTGGTTTATTAAGAGGAATAAAGATCAGCCATTTTCGAAACGTATTAAAAATTTATTTGACCCAAAAAAAAAAACACGATGAAATACTATTGAGAGGAAAAAAACAGCAACCAACGATGATTTGGAAAACCCCGTATAGAACTTTTATTTTTTTTTTATAGAAAAGAAGAGAACTGTCTAAGAAATTGTAGATGGGTTCTTAAAATAAAACGGACAGACTTCAAAGGAACTTGTCAGGTCATTAACCAACTTTAATTTAAGTTTTAATTTTATTAAAATCCCAGTAAAAAATACATTCAAAAGTAGTCACAAAATGCATTTCCAATAATTTTAACATAGGCTTGTCACTGCAAGAAGTTTTCTTTTTTTTATTCCTATTTACCGGATTTGATTTGAGCGATTTTAAGAAAACTTTATTTTTTGTCATTCTATTATATTTTGCTCTGGGAAAAAGTACAAAAATTTACCCATTTTCTCAACTAGTTTCTTTTTATGCGAATTTAAACGGTAAATATTATTTTGATGTAAATCTGTATAATTAATAAGCAAGACAATTCTATGTTATCGATTTTACGCTCACATTATACAGCTGATTTTGACAAAAGTTATACCATTTTAAAGAAATTTATTGTCAGATGTGCACAATCTATATTTTGTGAAAATCGATTCAGTATTTTGTGATCTATAAGCATATAAAGTTGCTACTAATACATGCGCCCATAATGACATATGTATGTATTAGCTTTGAGTTAAACAAATGAACAGAACTTGCGTGTGTTTTTGCAGATTTTGCTTTTGCAAAGAGAACAATAATACAAAATGTGTTCTCTGCTTTGAATTGGTGTTGTTGTAAGAAAGGTATAAGACTAAACGGGAAGAAAGTTCAATAAATTACATGTATCATTAATTAAATATAGTCGCATTACACATAGAGAGATTTTTATGAAGCAATGAAAATGTACTTCCTAAAGAATTACTTTCAATTTTTCTTACTGGGATTTGAGTAAAATTTTAAATAAAATTGTCTTTAATATATAGACAAGATTTGTATCATTTATTCGTAGCCATTTCTTTCTTAGCAGTTTCTCTTCTCTTCTGTGTTACATTTTATCAAAGTCATGATCAACATTTGTCTTCAAAATGCAATGTTGATCCTAAAATGGAAACTTGAAGAACTTACCCATAACTTGTACTTCCAAGGAGCCACGTGCAGAGAAACCCTCAACATTTTTAGCGACACAAGTGTAAGTAGCTTGATCCGAGTTACGTTCAACATTTTCAATGATTAAGGTGCCATTTGGGAAGACTTTTTGTTTGCGATTAATTGGCAAGGCACGGTTATCTGAGGAAGACACAAAATTTAATGTTCAATGTTTTATTTAAAATTCTTTTAAAAAATTTTCTTTATCGAAAAATTACACATTTCATTTTCTCAGTCTGCTCTTGAAAAAACACACATTCTTAAGGCTCGTTTCCGCACACACCGAAAACGAAATTCCATACATTAGCAACGAAAAAAGCTCTAAAACGAACTTTTTTTATTGCTAATGTATGGAATTGGCTGTATGAAATAACGTCCAATGAAATAAGTCCCAATGTGACAAAAGTGCCAGTGTGACAAAGTAAAAGTTATAACAAATGACAATTTTTAAATTCCTTAAAATATAAATTAACTAAAGTGCGACTTTGGATCGCACACGATGGGCTCCTTACGAATGCACATTCATATATCCCTTATTTTATTTTTTTTTTTTTTCAATTTTATTTTTTTTATTTTCTTTTTCGTTGTTTTTGCATTTTTTTTTGGTTTTGGCGTTTTTTTAATTTTGCTGATTTTTTTCTTTTTTTGCGATTTTTCGTTTTTTGTCGATTTTTAAGTTTTGGCGATTTTTTGGTTTTGGCGTTTTTTTGTTTTAACGTTTTTTCGCTTTTTGCCGATATTTTTAGTTTTAGCGATTTATTTAAGTTTTGGCCCTTTTTTCAGTTTTGGAGCTTTTTTCGGTTTTAGGGATTTTTTTCGGTTTTTTTTTGTAATATTTTAGTTTTAGCATTTTTTGTTTGTTTTGACACTTCGTTTTGGCGATTTTTTCGGTTTTTGGCGATTTTTTATATTTTTGGCGTTTCTTTTTTGTTTGAGCGCTTTCTTTCGTTTTGGTGATTTTTTTTCATTTTTGACGTTTTTTTTTCGATTCTGATAATATCTTTAGTTTTAGCGATTTTTTAAAGATTTAGTGCTTTTTTCGGTTCTTGGCGGTTATTTTAGTTTTTTTGCGATCTTTTTAGTTTTGGATATTTTTTGCGTTTTAGCGATTTTTTAATTTTAGTGTTTTTTTCCTTTACGCGCTTTTTGGCGATTTTTCTATTTTTGGCGTTTCTGTTTTGTTTTGGCGCTTTCTTTCGTTTTGGTGATTTTTTTCCATTTTGAAGCTTTTTGTGATTTTTTTAGTTTTAGTATTTTTTGTTTTTTTTTTTTGTTTTGACACTTCGTTTTGGCGTTTTTTTATATTTTTGGCGTTTCTTTTTTGTTTGGGCGCTTTCTTTCGTTTTGGTGATTTTTTTTCATTTTTGACGTTTTTTTTCGATTTTGATGATATTTTTTAAGTTCTAGTGCCTTTTTCGTTTTCACGACATTTTTCGGTTCTTGGCGGCTATTTTAGTTTTTTTGCAACCTTTTTAGTTTTGGTGACTTTTTGCGTTTTAGCAATTTTTTTAATATTGTTGTGTTTTTTCCTTTACTCCTTTACTTTTGGCGATTTTTTTATTTCTGGCGTTTCTGTTTTGTTTTGGCGCTTTCTTTCGTTTTGGTGATTTTTTTTCCATTTTTGAAGACTTTTTTTCGATTGTGGTGATATTTTTAGTTTTAGCGATTTTTTTAAGTTTAAGTGCTTTTTTTTCCGGTTCTTGTCGGTTATTTTAGTTTTTTGGCGATCTTTTTGGTTTCGGTGATTTTGTGCGTCTTAGCGATTTTTTTTAATATTGGTGTTTTTTTTCAATTACGCCCTTTTTCAATTTGGCGATTTTCCGTTTTGACATTTTTTTTTTAATTTTAGAATTTTTTTATTTTTAGGGTTTTGTAAAATTTCATGAGTTTGTCTTACGGTTTCCAAGATAAAACAAATTGTCTAAATCGCATAGTCAAAAGTACATTAACTGATAGAACACCCTTTAATTTGTATTGTTTTAAATGTCAGTGTTAATTGGTGTAGTCTATTCTACAGACTACACTAATTAACACTAACTTTGGAAATTTAAAGTGTCTATATGTAAGTGTCTGTATATTACATTAGTAATTCAATATGTTTCGTTGCTCGCTTTAGAACACCCTTTAATTTTTAACTGTCATATGTTTGTTGTTGTAGCGTCCAAAGTTTTACATATTCTATGAAAATTTCTGGTCCGTAGCTCTTACAGTTCAAGAGAATACAGCCTGTGACAGATGGACTGACACAGACGGACAACGTAGCGAAAACAATAGGGTGCCTTTACACTTTTGGTGTACGGAACCCTAAAAAATTTTCATTTAATATAATTTTGTCATATGTCGCAAAGTTCAAAATAAGGGGTTTATTTTAACTCACCTCTTTCCCATACAATCGAATCAATTGGATATCCGGCAACGGGACATGTAACGATCAATGTTTCGCCAGCAACAATAGCTTTCTTTTCCATTTGTCTTATGTAGGGTAAACCGTAAACATTTAACTTAGCCGAGTGTTCAGCTACACCAACTTTACTCTTGGCAATACATTTATAGAGACCACCATCGTTAGCATGCACTGAGGTAATATTCAAATACGACACAACATCACCATTTACCGTGACATATTGGCCAACTTGGAAACGATCATTGTTTGCAATCTTTTTGCCATCTAATTCCCAAGAAATTTCAGGAGTTGGATTACCGCCAGCCACACACTTAAGAAATACACTTGGTCCAGGTTCCATGGTTTCTTCTTGGAAAGCTTGTCTAATCACGGGAGGATCAAAACGGCCGCCCAATTTTAATTCAGCACTAGCTTCTGCGGATTCCTGATCATTGCGTACAAAACACTGATACATGCCTTTGTCCTCCTTTTTAACCGATTCGATGCGTAAGACAGGATCACTGTGGCCAATGGCTTTGCCATCCTTTAACCAGCTAATAGTCTTAATAGGATTTCCGGTATATTGACAGGTGAAAACAGCTGGACGTCCAAAGTCAACAGTTTGGGTGGGAGGATCGATTTTCGCCGACAAAGGAGCGGTAACAGTTAAAACAGTTTCAACAGATTCACCTCCCACGGAATTGTTGACAACACACAAATATTTGCCCGAATCATCAACAACAGCATCTTTAATGATCAAAGTACCGGATACCTGCTTAACACGATCATTCAAAACAACAGCTTGTTTGCGGGTTGTACCTTCAATAAATTTATACCATCTGCAAAAGAAGTTTTAAAAAAGACACAATTATTAGTGAGAAGGTCTTTCTGAAAAATAACTGAAAAAAACTAAAAATGATCGTGAGAATTTTGGTAATGAAATGCTACAGCTTTTTTTTTTGTTTACTCATACACTGAGAAAATAAATCGCTTTGAAATGTAAAATGATCGTAACTTGCAAAAGAAAATAGTTTCAAATTTTTGATTGTTTTTAAAACAAAAAGTTTGTTTCAACTACTTTTCTAAAACAACAAAAAAAGCTTTGAAGCACCGAGTATCCCTTTAACATAGCTTTGTTGACAATTTTGAAAAAAAAGTCTTAAAACTTATCTTTTATTCGAGAGCTTCATTTTGTAGCAGCATTTCATCTTTAATTCAAGATCATTTTTAGATTTTTTTTTAAGAAATCCTAAAGCCCTGCGGGAATAAAGAAAGCTGTTCTAAAGGGTCTTTACCTAGAGACGAAAGATCACCGATTAAGGTAATCTGAGGTCCATTTAATAAATGGATTTATAAAACAAAAAAGGACCAAAGAGAAATGTTATCCGCAGTAAATTAGGCATCCTACGCCATGCCATAGGCACATTAAGGAAAAAGTTCTAATCTCGTTTGAGTAGTGGCAAATTTGGTTCAATATTTTATTTCCTTACACCATGCAACAGGATATAAAACAATAATAACTACTATATTTTTTGGATTTGCTATGCTCCTCTAACTACAAAAGAATATGTTTTTAAACGAAATTTTGGGATTTTCTTAAAAGGCTAATATGGGGCATTATTTTTAAAGTATACAAGCCAAAAATTTTTTTTCCGAAATTCCTTGATATTTGGCATAACTACAGTTCTTGTAGGTATAAATGTGTATGCAAAAATATTTTTCTTTGTGTGATGCTTATTTGTCGAGTCATGTGAAAAAAAATATTTTGAATTATTGTTTCGAAGTAGAAAACAAAAAAAAACAAATAATTAAAATAGGTGATTCTTTTTGGAAATCGTCTGATTTTTACAAAGAAAACATTTAATTTAAAAAAAAAATGTCACGATCAAAACTGGAAATGGTTAATTGAAATTAAAATTTTTCTAACCTCGGCCCTTTTTATTTTTTTTTCCAAAATTAGTCTATGGTGTCCTTATTATACTGTAAAAGTTTGATAATGGAATATCCATAATTTCAAAAGTTAGGCAAACTTGTTTACATGAACCCCACCTTTTGGTCATTGCTACAGAGAATCGGTGTAAGATATCGTGTAAACCTTACGTCTAATGTTCTAGGTGTGCTCAGCACTTTTATGTAAAACTCTACGAGAAATAATTTTGTGGAACATTTTAACCCTCTAGTGCTGCGCTGTATAGGTATTTCTATACCCTTTCTTGAAAATGTTCTTTCGATTAAATTCTTTTTATTTTAGAAAGAAATTCTAAAGCATGTAAGTATTGAACATTCAAAGAAAAATTTTTGGCTGAATGGAAGGTTGAACTGGCGAGATGACGACTCATTTGTTAGTTAGTACAAAGTATTAGGATTTTCGCTCGATGCTTGTTGCTGCCTTCTCTGGCAGTGTCGTCTCAGTCGAAAAGAACTCTGATGAGAAGACGTGGTGGTCTCGAAACATCTGCTGTCAGTTCAACCTTCCGTACAGCCAAAAATTTTTCTTGGAATTTTCAATATTTACATGCTTTAGAATTTCTTGCTAAAATAAAAATAATTTAATCGAATGATTAAATTAAAAACGAACTTAAGCCAAACTTATTAAATAACTTTGGCTTAAATATTTCTTTTGAAAAGATCAGACGATTTCCTATAAGAATCACTTACTTAATTTTTTTTTGTTTTATTTTTTTTTTCTAGCTCGAAACAATAATTTAAACAATATTTTTTTTCAAAAACGGCAATACTTTCGAACCCCATAACTCGACAAACAAACATCATACAAGAAAATAATTTTGCATACACATTTATAACTACTAGAGCTATAGTTATGCCATATATCAAAGAATTTCGGCAAAAAAAACTTTTTTGGGTTTTCCGCTTCAAAAATACCGCACCATCTACATATTATTTTTATCGTAACTTAAGAACGCCTAGTCCAATTGGCTTGTTAAATATACCAACATGTTATGATTTCCATTACCTTTAAGCTTTTTTAATATAGGTTTTTATATACCCAATGGTTCCCGAGTTATACAATGAAAAAGAAATTATTTTAGCAAAATTAAAATAAATATATTTTTTAAAGATTCTTAGAAAATCAGAGACGGTAAAAGTGTACCGCTTTTGGCTACATGAAGCTACATGTATCTCATATAAAATAAACTTTTTGCTCTTAAAATCGCTTAACAAGTGTTGACTTTATGCACAATAAACTAAGGTCAAGCGAGTCTTGCAGAAGCTTCGAGTCTTAAAGAGGCTGATCTACAGACTTGAGATTTTATCTCTAACCAGGTGCGGAACCACCTCAAGGTTTTCTTCAACAGAGAAGGGAGAGCTTAGAGAGAGAAATTTTAGTTTGTTTTTAGCAATGCAATATAAATATGCGTCCGGTGTTAGAATTTTTTTGCCTTCTACTTCTTTCTCCACACTTTCTTCTATTAAAAATATTGCAATGTCTACCTATAAACTGGCACTGGATATGCCTGGCCAGGACAATGTCCTACATATGTTTCGCCAACAGGCACATCAGAGAATTCAATGCTCTTTGTGGCAACTTTAGGTTTGACATGACCCAAAGGTTCTGGAAAAAAATATAAAATAATTTTTTATTTTCTAAAAAAAATTCAATTCAAACGACAACTGCCCGAAATCTTTCTAAACTTTTAGCAAGAACCATAATCAAAATTATAAAACTTATTTACCTAAAAACTGGCATAGGATAAGCTTGAGCTTGACATAATATGGTGAAACTATCATTAAAAGTCATGGTATGTTCCTGCAAACGATCACCAGAAACACGAGGAGCAATACTACCAATCGGTTCTAAAAATTAAAAGTATTTCATAGAAAATGTTTTCCTCAAATCATAAATTTATTGAAAATTGCCTTTGAATTAAAGTACCTAAATATTGGCGTGGGATATGCTTGACCCAAACATAAAATAGCTAAACTATCTTGAGCTTTTTTGGTAACCTCTTGCAAACGTCCACCAGAAATTTTAGGGCCCACACTGCCCATAGGCTCTAAGTGAAGGTTAAAAAATTAGGAATCATGTTTAAAACCAAACTGCCTGAACATTGTTTTCTGAGAACTAACCTGATTATTGGCACTGGAAATGCTTGAGCTTGACAGAGTAGTGCAAAACTTTGGTTAATATCTTTGATAAATGTAAAACTTTTCGATTCACCAGAAAATGTAGGAGCTTTAGCACCAACAGGTTCTAGAAAAATATAAAAGTTTACAAAAAAAATTAATCTAATAGAGTTACATATCATAACAACAAACATATAAGAAACATATTTTACATAATAACTTTAAAAGCTTTAACCTTTTCCAATAAAAAGTTTATTCCTTTAGGAAATAAAGCTTTACCTTATTATAGGTACTGGATAAGCTTGAGCTTGACATAATAAAGCAAAACTTTGACCATACAAACGTATGATAGTGGAACTGGCCACATCGCTAGAAAATGTAGGAGCTTTTGCGCCCATGGGGTCTATAATTAACGAAAAAAAATTTAAGTAAATTTATAGATAAAAATCTAATAATACATAAGAACCAGTTGGTAGTGTAGACCCTTGCGCCTCTTTTTAACCCTAGAAAATTTACCTAAAAAAAGGCACTGGGTAAGCTTGAGCCTGACAGAGTAAAACCAAATCTTGGCCCTGTTCTTCCCAAAATGTACTGCTTTTCATGGCGGAAGGAAAGTTGGGAGCTTTTGCTCCTAAAGGTTCTGTAATGAAATTCATATTGTAGCATTTTATAAAGAATTTGAGAATTATAGATATTGAAAACTGTCTAAATAAATATTTTTTTCTCTTTAATTTACCTAAATATGGGCACTGGATAGGCTTGAGCTTGACATAATAATACTAAATCTTGGCCTTGATGTTCAATGAATGAACTAGTTTTGGAAGTTGAAGAAAATGCAGGAGCTTTAGCACCTAATGGTTCTGGAAATAAAAGCTTTAAATTTCGATATGCGAAAATTTTATTTTTTGAAAACTGCCCTTATGTTATAACTTTCAGACTGTTCTTTCTGTACATGCACGAAGTTGCGCCAAAGCTTTTTTAGATACAAATTTGTTATTGAAAAGACCTTGTGGGCAAGTTTGATCAACTTCGTGCACGTAAAGGAACAGACATATTAATTACATAATAAAATTACCTATAAATTGGTACGGGATAAGCTTGAGCTGGACACAATAGAACTATGTCTTGACCCTGAGCTTGCCAAAATATACTGCCCTTTGAGAGAGAGGCAAAGGCAGGAGCTTTAGCACCCAAGGGTTCTTAAAATATACATTAATACAGGAGGGGTTAAAAGGAAAATATTCATATTATTCGAAAATATAGAAAACTTTTGCCATTATGTTGGGAAACATGGGGACTGTTTCTGTACGTCCACGAAATAACCGAAAGTTATCGAAAAGCTTTTCTTTGCACAAATTTCGTATTTAAAAAAAACGTTCATTAAATCCGTCTTTGCGCAGTCTGAATTTTCGTCTGATTTCAATAGCTAACTTTAAGAATATGATATATAAAGCTCATTTTGTATATTAGATGAAAATACAATAGGTTATATTTTTAACTAAGCACAGACGAAAAATTAAAACTTGTATATTAGACACGATATTTCTATTTTACATATTGAAATCAGACGAATAGTCAGGCAGCTTCCGGCTTTATATATCCTTTTTCAGCATAAGGCAAACAAAAATTTTTAGCTTAGTCAAAGTTTTAATATGAAGCATTGATAAATCTTTTTATAAAAAACTTTTTCTATAAAAATCTTAAAGAAAGCTTTTAAGTTTTTATAGAAAAAGTCGTAAGTAAAAAGCTTTTATCTGAAAAGCTGTTAAGTGAAAAGCTGTCAAGTGAAAAGCAAAATCCTATAAGCTTGTATGTATAAAGAGCGTTTAAGTAAAAAGCTTTTATATAAAAACTTTTATATAAAGAACTTATGAAAACCTCTACAACAGTTTTTTTATGAAAAGCAATAACAAATATTAAATGATAAAATTCATAAATGCTTAATATTAAAAGCATGATAAAGTTTTATACGAAAAGTTCGCTAAAGGTTATTTATTAGCCAAAGTTATTTAATAAGTTTGGCTTAAGTTCATTTTTTAATTTAATCTTTCGATCAAATTATTTTATTTTTTTTTTTATTTAAAAAAGAAATTCTAAAGCATGAAATATTGAACATGCAAAGAAAAATTTGGATGTACGGCAGGTTGAACTGACAGCTGTTTCGAGACTACCAAGTCTACTCATCAGAGCCCTTTACCTAGACTACCAGTGACAGAAGCAACTGCACTGTAGCGAAAATCCTACTAATTTTAGTAAGCTCAATTAACAGACTGTCGCCATCTCGCGGCCAGTCGAACCTATTAATGAACTTTTTTCTAAATCTTCGGAACTTCACTAACTGTATTTTCAACTATTTTAAGCTTTTTTCATTTCGGCTATTTATTAGTATAAAGCTTAGCAAAAATTTCGTATGAAAGTTTGATAAAGTTAACGAAAAGCTTTTCTATAAAAAGATATAGAAAAACAAATTTTACATAAAAAGCTTTAATGTAAAAAATCTTTTTTGTAAAAACCATAAATAAAAGATTTTATACGAAAAGATTCGTTTATAAAAATTCTATATGACAGCTTAAAATAATAGCTATATGAAAAGCTTGATAAAAGCTTTAGAGAAAAGTGCTGTAAAACTTTTTTGTGGAAAGTACTGTAAAATTTTTTTGACAAAATCTGTTATGTAAAACCATTTTGCGTTAAAGGACTAAAGCTTTCACATAAAAACTAATGAAAAAATTTCGTAAAAGCTGCATTGCTAAGTAAAAGTTTATATTTTTAAGCTTTAGAAAATCTTTAAAGTCATATTAAAGATTTTTCAGTAGCTAACGTACATATATATAAAGATTGTGCAATAAAAAAATTTTAAGCTTTTAGTTAAAAAGCTATAAAAAACAATAAATGATTCTCTTCATAGAGTTTTAAATTTATAAGTACGTAAATTAAGAGAATATTTTGTTATATGAAATATAAAAGCTTTCATTAAAAAAAAGCATTAAATATTAATTTCGTTCCTTGAAAATGCTTTAATTAAACTTCAGCGACTTTAAAGTTTGTTTAATTAAAATTTTTATAAAAGGAGTTATTTTAAGAGCATATTTTAAGTTTTTGGATGCGATAAGTTTTGATCTCTGGAAATTTTCATTAAGTAATTGAAAATTTTACCTAAAAAATGGCACTGGAAAAGCTTGTGCTTGACAGAGCAAAACCACTTCACCCGAGCTTTTCCCCAATAAACTACTTATTTTAGAGACTGTATTAAAAGTGGGAGCCTTTGCACCCACCGGTTCTATAAAAAAAACAATTAAACAAAAGACATTAAGTGCAGGACAAAACAGATATGTAGTATAACTGCCTGAATGTTATTGTAACAATTATTACCTTATTAAGGGCACCGGAAAAGCTTGAGCTTGACATAGTAATGCAAAACTTTGATCAATATTTCTCACATACGAAAATGAATTTGAATCAGTATTGAAAGTAGGTGGTTTTGCGCCCACAGGTTCTGTTGAAGCAAACAAAACTATTTAATCAATGTTTAAAAGTTTTCTACTTGAAAACTGCCTCAAAGGAACTTAAAGCTTTTTTATGAATAATTTTAATTAATTTACCTTATGAATGGTACTGGAAAAGCTTGGGCTTGACAGAGTAAGGCAAAACTGGAGTTAATGGCACGCACAAACATACTAACTTTGGAATCACTAGAAAATGTAGGAGCTTTGGCGCCTACAGGTTCTAAAAAGAATTAAAATTTTGCACTGATTGAAATGGAAAAGAAATTATTTCTAAATATTATTGTAAAAAATACTGAACCAGTTGCAGAGTGTTGTCGAACCCATAATTGTCTTAATAAAAATGATTGCATAAACCTTAAAACATAATAATAATCAGGAAATAAAAAAGCTGAGTTGCTTCTAAAAAGCAAATTTCAATGTGCAAAAAAATTCAATTTATATTTTATAATTTTACCTAAAATAAGGTACAGGATAAGCTTGGGCTTCACAAGTTAAAGCTAAGGTATGATTTCGAGCTACAAAAATAGTAAATGTTGAAGCCACGCTGGGAAATGTGGGAGCTTTATAGCCCAGCGGTTCTGAAAATAATCCATTACATTAGCAAATTTTCAAATTTATTAAATGAAAGCTTTTAATGTTTGGCCTGAATGTTGAGCTATTTTAAAGGTCGAACTTTTTTGTAAGTTATTTATTAAATGGAATTTAAAGTTTCCTAAACCGAATTAAATTAATTTAATAGCAGCTTGGAACTTTTTTCTAGAGTTTGCAACTTCGGAATACATATTTAAATTGTTGAAAAAGTAACCCAGTGAAATATGTTGGGAACATTTTTAAATTAGTTTTTTATTTTAATAATAAGGTAACCGACTACTTTCTAAAAGTAGTCGACTACTTTCTAAAAGTAACTGACTACTTTCCAAAAGTAACCGCCTGAATTTTGAAAGTAATCGCATGTTTCCTTTTTAAATTTACCTAAAGAATGGCACTGGATAAGCTTGAGCTTCACAAGTCAGCGCTATAGTCGCATTCCTAGCAATATAAGTAGTAAATCTGGAAGCAATACTTGGAAATGAGGGAGCTTTAAAGCTCAAAGGTTCTGAAAGCAAATTAATCGATTTAGAACTAAAACAATGCAATTGAAAAAAAATGACTGAACGTTGGAAAATTGATATGATGGTAATAAAAAATGGCCGAAAAAAATTAACCATCTTCTTTTGGTAATAAACAGTTATTTTGGAAATTAACCGCTATTTTATAGTAGCCATTAGCCGATTCGCCTAAAATATGTTTCAAAATAGTATTATGACGAAATTTGATATCTAACAAATATTTGAACTTTTCTTATATTCTGTCATCATTTGTCCTGTTAATTTTGAATTTCAATCGGATATTTTTTAAATGAAATTTTTTTTTTGTTTTTAGAAAATTCACTGTAAAAATAGGTAGTAAGCTTAGGAAGTATACTGAAAAATATGGAAACTTATAAGGCTCCATCCAATATGTTTCAAAATTAATTAGATTTAAGAAAAGGTTCACATAAATTGAGCTTTACCTAAAAAATGGCACCGGAAAGGCTTGAGCTTGGCAAGTTAGAGCTAAGGTAGAATTAATAGCGGTGTCATAAGAAAATGTCTTTACGCCACCAGGAAACGCTGGTTTCTTAGATCCCATAGGTTCTGCAGTTAAAAATTTTAAGAAAATATATATACGAGTATGTTTTTTTTTTCATTTTAAAAGCTTAACTATTGAAAATTGCTGGATTGTTATAGGCAATTTCGTTACAGTTAAATTTTAAATTCGCTCAATACAAAATTTGTTATAGTTTTTAATTGACCTGATTCAAAATGTTAAATTAGAATATTGTCTCGCTAGTCTGACATGAAATATACTACTGGATTAATTAAGACTTATAGGTCTTTTCAAAAGCTTTACCTAAAATATGGCACTGGAAAGGCTTGAGCTTGACAGGTAAGAGCTAAAGTTGTACTAATGGCGGCATGATGGGAAAATGTCTGTACTTCTCCGGAGAAGGCAGGCTTTTTAGAGCCCATGGGCTCTACAAAAAAAAAATAACAACAAATTATATTTTACAGTAATTAATAAAAGTGTGTTTTAAAAATATACCTTGAATGTTGGAATAGGTAAAAAGTAATAATTTCAGATTTAGAAATAATACCTGTGCCGCAATTGAAAAAAAACACTTCCAAAAATCAAATTTTTAACTATTCACAATAAGGGAATTTTCGTAACACACCGTCCATACATGCAATTTTTTTGCAGCAATTTCTGAATTTGTGGGAGAGTGTTCAAATAGAACTATATACCATATCTATTCCTCTCTCGCTCTTTCTCACTGAAAAATGACGAATTGCTGCAACAAAAATTGCATGTGGGGACCGGGACTAAGTCTGTAAAATTACTTTTAAAACCAATGTTTCTTTGGACTGATGAAAAAGAACCGTAACAAAATCCGCGGTTTGCATACAGCGTCTACACTGCTTTGGATCTAATCAGTTATAAAAAGGTATTAAAAACTAGTTTAAATTTCCTTTCCTATTATAATGGGTGATTTTATAAGAACTATCGGAAAGTAAAAAAAAAAAAACACATAAAATTCAGAAAAATGCATGAAATATTTATTTGGATCGATAGTTGGGTCGATATAATTTAATGTTTGAAGATTATTTCATGCAAATGTTGGCCGCGGCTGCGCCTCAAATGGTCCATCCGCTTAGTCCAATTTTGGCATACTCTTTCCAACATTTCGGCCGGTATCTCACGAATAATGTTGGCAATGTTGGCTTCCAGTGCGTCAATCGAAGCGGGCTTGTCGCTATAGACATTAGCCTTAACATAGCCCCACAAAAAATAGTCTAGAGGCGTTAAATCGCACGATCTGGGCGGCCAATTGACTGGTCCCAAGCGTGAAATAAACTGTTCACCGAACTCGCCTCTCAATTGGTCCATTGTTTCGCGTGCTGTGTGGCATGTGGCACCGTCTTGTTGAAACCACATGTCATGCAAGTCAAGCTCTTCCATTTTGGGCAGAAAAAAGTTTGTTATCATCGCACGGTAGCGCTCACCATTCACAGTAACGTTGTGATTCGCGCCGAATCGATAATTCACGGTCATCACCAACACTGGCCGATACGGCTGCGATATTTTCTTCAGTTCGCACTCTACGTAAACGTGTTGGTGGTTTAATGTCCAACAATATAAATTTGGTGCGAAATTTTTTTACAATAGCCCGAATAGAAGCCTCAGTAGGTCGATTAAACTGACCATAAAATGGAAGAAGCGCGCGATGAACTTTCTTAACAGAGCACGCATTTTGGTAATAAAATTCAATAATTTTCAAGCGTTGTTCGTTTGTAAGACGATTCATGATTAAATTATAGACCAAACTGAAGATGTTTGACAGTGACACAAGATACAAAACGTGCGTGAGCTGTCAAAACTAGTGTTGCCAAAAAGATAATAGCAAAAAAATCACTCGTTATTATCGTTGATTAGTTTATGTTTTAATATTTTACCTTATTATTGGCACCGGATATGCTTGAGCTTGACACAGTAATGCAAAATTTAACCCGTGAGCTTTTTTCACTTCTATCAAAGTGTATTCCAAAGAAAATGTGGGAGCTTTGGCACCAATTGGTTCTAAAAAATATAGTTTTTTTTTTAATTTAAATAAAATACTTAAGTAACGGTCTTCACATTATGAATGCAACAAATTGGTATTTTTACACGTAAAATAACTTAATTTACTCCAGGTACACGGGAGCCAGTAAATATCCGAAAGAACTTTTTCTAGACTGGTTATTAGTAAGACGCAGATCAAGTGCAGAAAAATCTTGATAAAATGGTTAAATGCAAAGAAGGAATTCTATATATCCACCAACAAATTTTATGGTCTCCATCACATATCATATTGATTTTTTGTTGGTACTCCACCAAAAGCTTAAATATTGCCAACTAATAAGCCAATGTGAGGAAATACTACCGCAGAACTCTCGAAGACCAACTAGCAAAAACAGAGCCTTGGCTTTACTTTACAAATAACTACGGTGACGCGTAGGTTGCTTATTAGTCAAGACCTGATTTGCGACAGCTCGCCAATTACTAGTCTTCTCTACTATCCTTAAACGTGCTTGAACAACGAACAGACTTTAGAGGTTGCTCTTGTTCATATTTTGTTCGCTATCAAATGTAATTTCAAAAGGAGAGAAAAATAGCGAAAGAGGTATGATGTGTCTATTGTGCAACCTCAAAACACAGGGCGGGGCAAAAAGAATCATACTATAATTACGACTTTTGCTTCGAGAGAAAGCTCATTTGTTTTTTAACTGATTGTATTAATCCCACTTCCTTATTTTGTTCCAATTAATTGTGGAAAATTGTGCCCGACAAATGGCCGCCGCCAGAGTTTATGCATTCGTGATGTCATGTTGTCAATTGCGTGTGGAATGTTGTTATTTAACTCCTACAATGTGCGGGGCTCCTTAGTTTACACCAAAGACTTCAAATATTCCCAGAGGAACATGTCTCGAGCAGTCGAATCGCGAGATCTGGCTGGCAAAACGAAACCATCGAAGCTCGAGCTAGGAAGTCAACCTTTAACATACGCATTGAGTTGCATGCAGTTGGACAGATGTGTTCAAAATTAACGTCAGTACCTGCCCCAAAACTGACGGTGCTCGTAACATCGAGTGAAGTTAAATGTTCACCACTACCCTCAAGATTACCCCGAAAGCATCTGTGTGACTTGCATGGAACACAAGGGTTGCAACTCCTTCTACATGAGTCACCCACCACGCACTATAAACACATTGCTAGAGTGTTTGGTCTATCTAAACTCTTACAGCCGATTTCAACCGAAGAATAACCAGCAAGCTACCATAAAGGTAGACGACATCTATACTGGCCTTCCCCAGCACCAAACCACAAAGCACTTGTGATGCAGCCTCTGTTGGATTAGCAGCTGCTCAAAGAGACTTACATTGGTTGTCAGTCTAATCAGCCACTGGGCCTTGCCGAGCATCAGACCTTAAACCAACACCTCTTCCAACAATTTTGGTAGCAACTACGCCGTGAACTCCTTAAGAAGACCTCACCAATAAGCGGTCACAGAAATTACCTTCATGTTGAGGATAAGACAAAATCCGCCAGCATAACTACTCCTCGCATTAGGGAGAGCGTATGGCTTTCGCGCAGCACAACCATTCCCATGGAACATCATCTCTTCAACCCCCTAGAAAGCAGGTCATCGCGGGAGCTACCGATTCCCGTGGCACCAGTATTAAGTTACTGGTCGAGCACCAAAAGAAAACTCCTAGTGGTTAACTTTCAGACTTTGGTCTTGCGTGAGACCTTAGGCACCTTTCCACCTTCTACCAGACTCTCATATGTCAACCTACTTACTTTAAGTAATTATATGAACGCTCGTTGCTCTGTTACTTCAGAAATCGTGTCGGAACACATAAGTTTTATGGGTAATTGGCTAAAGGTAATGTCTTAAGAAACCAATTTCCCTTTCCCCCAAAAAGCATAGCACCAATATGCAGAACCTTGCCCCTCGCGGTATGCAGTATGACAAGTGAAACCGTCCTATTGAAACCACATGTCCTCCAAATATAGATAATCAATAACAAATTTAATCAACATGGATCTATAGTGGTCGTCGTTCATCGTAATAGCATTTCGGTTGGCTCCTTCCAAAATATAAAATGCAATCACCTTTCACGGTATCACCGAGAGAATTTGATATGCGTTTCATGAATTGCGCGTGTATTTTTCTTCCTTTAGAATCGAGAGTTTCCCCTATTGACCGCTAGGATAAAAATGAGCTTAGTCGCTCATGATAAACTTTGATAGAAAATCATCCACTTCGTCGCTGACTCGTTCTTGAGGTGCTGTAATGGTTTCATTACTATTCAATATAAATTTCGCACATGTCTACTTCACGAGTTTCAAAACTGAACTGACATATGACTTCATTGGCGATAATGACAACACTGTCTAATAGGGTGCTACTTATTGCCCCTCCGTGTGTAATGATGAGGCACAACATGTCACGTCTTCTCCACAACAAAGATGAAGAAAATGTTGATAATTGTTCTGTCGACGTTTTGTTCTTGTCGGAACAAATCGTGAGGACGTAGTGTTAACTTTACCAGGCAATAGAAAAAATAAGGAAGTCTACACACTAAAATACAAAATTGTTGCGTTCCCACTGAAAACCCCTTAAAATATATTTATTTTTATAAGAACTGCCTGAAGTTGTCATTTGAAACGTTTAAAGTTCTTTAGTTTCTATCTTTACGTTATTGAACTGTTAAATTAATTAACAACATCATAACGCACAACCTTCAACTTAAGCTTTAATAGGTTAAAGGTCAATGTTAACTATAGATGAGGTCACGAGAGATGGTAGCAAAAAATCAAAGATACCAATAACAAAGCAAAATACGAAACACAAACATTCACACCTTTTTAATGCAACAAGTCCAACGAGATTGATTAATAATAAAACAATAAACAAAACAGAATGGCAGAAAGTGTAAAAATAAATTAACACCAACCAAGCAAATGCCACCAACTAACTCTTCCCAGTTGTTTTTATTAACGTGATAGTATACAGCAACAACAACAACAACAAAATCATATTGTTATACAGGTTATTTAAGTACAAACAAGAATTATTTCTAGTAAACATGACCCAAAAACGTGCTTAATTCATTCATAAAATCCAATACAATTTGTACAACTCTCTTGTCTGAGAAAGAGAAATAAATTTGTGTGATTTTTATCTGTTTTATTTTGCTCGCTCTATTCTAAACATTAACCATAAACACCACACTACCCGGCCCCTTATGAGAAACATGTAATTATAAGTAACAAGCAAAATAACAACTACAAATTTGTTGTCTTTAATTTTAAGGGGCATTTGTTATGGGAAATTATCTCTCACTCGTCATGCGCCTTAATGCCAGAGTAAATGAAATGGCTCCTATATAAAGAGGATAGAGATAGCTAGCAAAACTTTAAACAGCTGTTAAAAAATAGAACCGCTATTATTTGTTTCCTTTTACTTTGTTTACTTCATAAATTGGCACAACAAAAACAATACCGGGTAACTGGTTAGAGTTATTAAAGGGGGTCGCTACTAGGCACACATACAGAAACACACCAATACAAAAAACCAAGTGTGTGGCGAAAATACATATGTATAATGTAAAAAATTTATTTGTTTTACCTGGTTTGCGCTGAGTATTGTTGTTGTAATTTGTTTCGTTTAAATTTAAAAAAGCAACAACAGCAACAACATGAGAAACTGGTTTTACACGAGTTTGAGCTTGTGAGTGTTTATTTTGATTTTGCCGGTATAGACCACAAGATGGAGCAAGCTGTCATAAAAGGTGTTTTCTTTTAATTCTCTGTTTAATTTGACTTGGGTGTATGTCGTACTTTTTGTGTGTACTAAAGAGATTGGCAAGTTATTTTTTTTGTTTTAATTTAATGTGTGTATTTTACTATTAAATTGCAGAGTTTGCGTAGGAAACACAAATATTAGCGAGGTATGAATGAATGAATGTCCGAATTTGTATGTAAATGATATGGAAATATTGACCATACAAATAAAACTTGTTCGATGTATTATTTATTGGCCGTAAAATCTAGTTTACATAAAGACAGTTTTGGTGTTTATCTTAGTCAAAGTTGATTGTTTGCCACAAATAAAAACGCCCAAATAATGTGCATGTACGAATATGTACATATCACGGATGGAAAACTAAAATTATTTTTTATTAATATGATTATTTCGAACGTATTTGCTTTCTGAATCTAAATTGATTATTAGGCTAAGGTTCGTAACGTTATATTCAGAAAGAATTGGGCATGATTAATATGCCAAGAAACAAAGGAAAAATTAACATATACTTATGTATTGTTGATTAAATAATCTTCAGCTAATAGGGCCTAACGCACAAAGCAAATACGTTCAAAATAATCATATTAATAAACAATTAGCTACTGGCTTGAGCTTTTCACATGTTTACATGTTCATATATGCTTAAGTATAAAATCAAACCAAAAAAGTTTGTCTTGAGTAGAACAAAAATCAGAAAAATGGGAATGATGAAACATAAACCGATGGTAACGCTGGGAAAGTGCAGTTAATATCAACTTGAGAGTGATTTAATTCCCGTATTCAATTTTCACGAAAAAGTTGTATATGTAAGAATTGAAATCACATTTGGATTCATAAAATTATTGTTGCTGCCAAAAATATTTTTAAATGGTACTTTTTTTACCCTCAGGGTACTAAAACTTACAGTAGCATGGTGGTCCACCACAAGTAAGAAATACGTGGCATATCAACTGTGCAGAATACAGAGATCTGCCTGCATCGGGAATACAGGGGCTCTGAATGATCTACATGTATTTGCTGTATCGTCAAGTAATCCGGTCAAGTAATGCGACAAGTTTGGCTGCATCTGAATGGTGGAGATCAACTACTTACGGTCATGCCCCGTTATACTCGACAAGGTATAGCACCTATGCCCTGGGTGTACCCCTTGGTTGGTATACGTGGCTGCCTACTAAACTCAAGCATTCAAGTAGAATCAATAAGATTCCGTTTTGAGAAAATGTCACCCTTAGCATATTATATTGAAGGAGGAGGCCTGAAGGAGCGCACTTCGGCTACCAGATACATCAGCATACTAGGACAGTTTCTGAACCACCAATATATTTGGATAAGTGATCAAATACTACCGGCATTAATCTTGAACAAAAACTGGCAACGAACAGCCGGATCAGCTTGGTCAGGACTGGCTCTGATATGGATGCCTCCACCCCTACCGTTTGGCACTATTACGAGTAGAAACAATATCTTCCAACACTATCTTCAAAAAGCTGAAGATGGATGGCATAGCCAATGCCTGCACTGTACTCCATGGCATGAAAATGCCGATCAGTTCTGGTTCGTTGACGGCTACAAGCACCAAAATTGAGATACATTGCAAGAATGTACTGCCCTAACTTTCGAAGTGTCATTACCATGGTTAAATATCCTACAATTTTCCAGGCGGAAGTCTATGCAATCCTTATTTGTGCTAGAGAATGTTTGAGGAGAAAATGCTTAATGTCAAATAGCCAGGCAGCGCTCAAAGCCTTAAGGCCGGGACACATAGAATCCGTCGTACGTTATACGTCGCCTTTTTCAACTGACAACTAAGTTGAAATACATGTTTTCTTATGAGCTTAGTCACATTCGGTACGTTTCCGTCAACGCAAAGTACTAAAGTTGGCCAACTTTTAACTTTTAACGTACGTCGAGTACTTTGCTTTGTTTCGATTTAGTTTTTTCTGCTGTTTGGCACCAAAAATTAAATAAAACAATAAAAACAAATAATATAAATAAATAAAATCAAATCAAATTTAGCTGCAGAAACATGCGAAGAAAAAACAGTTGTTTTAATATCCGTCAACAAAGTACTCAATGTGTCAATCTCCTCCGTCGTTACGTTAATGTCAGTTGAAAAAGGCGACGTATAACGTACGACGGATTCTATGTGCCCCGGCCTTAAATCTCTTATGAGTTAAGGTCAGGTGTTGTCATGGATTGTGTTATATCTCTAAAGGAACCTGGCACTCAAACAAAAACGGACGTTATGATGGGTGCCTGGCCACGAAGGCCATGCTGGAAACCAAACGGATAACCGTCTGGCAAACAAAGCAGGCCACCGGAACACTTCTTTGTCCCCTCACGAGGATATGCCAAAGAGGAGAATAATTCCTGCGTTCAGCTGGAATTTGCCCGTTATCCCAAAACGAACCCCAAAAGTTACTAATAATGGACAAAAATGGCCTTAGATTACTAGCGCGCAGAATGAAGTTCCTTTGATGTATCTTGATGACTCCAAGTGAAGAATACAATCTCTCAAAGTGTACAATGATAGGCTTTATTCGTCGCCTTAATCTGCTCCAGTGTACATTTGGGCTGCACAAAAGATCCTTTGGGTGCCGATGTTTATGGCCTTTACATAATAATAAATGGTTATGCCAGCATCTTGGATCAATTACCATCGATACTGAGGAAATCTACTGATTACATGATACCTCATCTCGACTTTCAGTCTTACTTCCACGGGAGACGGGAGTGGAAGGGAGGTAATATAGAAAAAAAAACTACAACTTCAGAGTGCAGTATACTGATGGATCAATAATAATATGTGGTGTTGACTCTGGAATTTTTTCGAAAGATCCTCCGACTTCCTGATGGATCTAGTGTATTTTAGGCTGAAATATTGGCTATAAGGGAAGTGGGCAGGGTGCTGATTGGCAGGAGGGACCAAGAGATGAGCGACATTTTTTCGACAGCCTGGCGGCACTTCTGTCTCTAAGGTCACCACCAGAGTTACAAGCTGATCGGCTCAAAATCGGCGGCTGGTCGCCGCCGGCCCTTTTTCTTCAAGCCACGCCGCCGCCGATTATATTTTGCTACACTAAACAACTTTTGTTTATGATATATTACAATTTTGTTAGCTAGAAAAATTTTTTTTTTAATTTTTTATTTTAAAAAAATGTTTTCAGTATATTTTCGTTCAAGCCAACATTTAAGCCGCCGCCGAGTCGTCGTTGTAAACGCCGCCGCCGCCGAAGATGAAAAGGCTTCGGCTTAGAACTCTGGTCACCACTATATTTTTCTACTCTAGTTAGCGAATGCAGACTGACGATACTCATTCCCGCGCATAGTAACGAACAGGTGGATAACCTGGTCAGGGTTGCGTCGGCTCTGCTCTGGACTCCTTCATTGGTAAATCGCTAATAATGCCATTTAGCACTATTAGAAATAATATCTTCAAACATTATCTTCAAAAATCTGAAGATAGATGACGCAAGCTGAGTTCATCTAAGGGAACTAGGGAGATGTTGTATTGCCACAACAAGAAATGCTCCACACAGTTAACGAACAGAATCCGTGGACATTTCGAGGCACGTCTCAGTACTGACAGGACACTGGGCGATTGGCAGACATGCTAGTAGAATAGGTAGGGAAAATACAGTTTTCCACCTTCTTGCGAATGTCCGGCTTTTTCATCTCTTGAGACATAATTTTTGCGCAATCATATACCAGACAAGCGACTTCTCAGAGATTAGTCTAGGTGGCCTGATTAAATATCTCAATGTGAAAATGAAAAATAGGGGACATGAAGAAAATAAGCCAACGGCAACATTGGGAATTTCGTGCAGCTAACATCAATTTAGTAGTGATGCAATTCTCGTATGCAAATTTATTATAAGAGGATTTGTGTAAGTAAGAACTGCGATCACTTTCAAACCAGCCACCCAACAAGTGGTAGTAAACGTAGATACAGATGAGCACTGATGGGAGTGTGGGGACTTCCAAAAGGAACGTTGTTCTGTTCTGTCGTGTTCATTGAAAACTAAATTGATGTTAATATTTTTCCTACTCCCTGATCATATATAATTTTTTCTTGGTATAACTTAAAGAATGTTAGCCTAATATAATCACTTTGGATTCAACAACTAGTTTACGTTTTTTTTTACTTTTCGACGTTTATCCCTATGAAATGTAACATCACAGATTTCGAAATTACCATTTTGACATTATGCTCTAAGCCTGTATAGTTTTAGCTTTAGCATAAAATTTTAAATTTATTTTCTTCTCCATTTATCTTATGACATGTCATATACAATAAACTATATTTTTTAAACATATTTGAACTTTTAATTAACAAACTCTACCTAAACACCGGCACTGGATATGCCTGAGCTGGACAAAGTATTGCAAAACTAATGCCACCTTTGCGTTCAATACCAGACCATTTGACATCACCGGACAAAGTGGGAGCTTTAGAGCTGACAGGTTCTACAGAATACATATTTTTATTAAGTTATGAATTTTTAATCAAATTGTATGGTTTTTAATCCAAAGATATTTAACTATTCTCGAATATTTTCGTTCAATTTAATTTTTCAATAAAATAATTTATGTAGAAAGAAATTCTTAAGTATTGAAAAGACAAAGAAATTGTTTGGCTGCACGGAAGGTTGAACTGACCACATGATGTTTCGAGACCAATCACGATGTCATCACCAGAGTTCTTGTCCGCTTAAAGCTCACTACCAATAACGATAGTAGCACTCAATTAGTTGAATATCCTTTAACTTTAATCAATTCGGCTGAGGTAAATGCTATTGCGGTAAAATTTTTCACGTGACGCCTGTTAGTTTTTTTCAGCTTTCATTTGATAGTTTGGAAGTTCACTATTTCCCTTCCCTGATTGCTAATGACTTTTAAACGGAGAAGAACTCTGATGATGAGATTGCGGTTGGTTTAGAAACATGATGTTATCGGTTCAACCTTCTTGCACGTGCATATATTTTTTTGTTTCCTCTGCTAGAATCGGTTGTCAGAACCGCGTACTTTTGAAAAAAAGTTCGAAATTGTTTTATAGTGTAAATTAACTGAAAAGTTAAATTCAACGAACTTATCCCAGAATATATAATATAATATTTTTGGATTGCGTTTTTTTTAACTTCTACAAATCTATGAAATGAAATATTTTAAATGAATTTGTATTAACCTGAATGCTGGCACTGGATAAGCTTGAGCTGGACAAAATAATGCCAAATCATGCGATTGCTGGCGTTCAATCCATGAACGTTTTATGTCGTGAGACAGCAAAGTGGGTGCTTTACCACCGACAGGTTCTAAATGTTTGAAAACAAAATTCAAGCAAAATAATTTTAGTTTAAGCTCTTTAAATATCTAAGTGTAACCAATTTTTAAAACTGCTTGAATTTTTCTATTTTAGCGATTTAGTTTAGCTTTAAATCTTACCTAAATATTGGTGCTGGATAACACTGAGCCGGACATAATAAAGAAATGTCAAAATTTTGCTTGAGTTCTAAGGGCTTCTGTTGCAAAGCAGGAGTTTTTGGAGGACTGCTTGAGATAGGTTCTAGATTAGAAGGTAAGCTTAGATTTAAACAAGAGAACTATATGTAGTTCGTTGAAAAGAATTTTGAAAAGATTTTGAAATGTTGTGAATGTTGGAATATTTTTTGTTACCTACGTTTTTCTGAAATATAGCTAAAACCAGTTAGTAGAGCTTTAAAAAATGTTTAAAATATTAGGAGCAATCCCAGTAACAGACATCTGCACATTAGACCGAGTTGATCCCGTACATAAAAAAAGTTGTACCCCTCACCCCCTAGGATCAAAGTTATTTCATCGACGAATCTTAAGATGCAAAAAAACAATTCTGTCATGCCTTAAACTACAGTTTTTTTTTATATTTCGTTGCCATTTCGCTTCCTTGCAACTTGTAAAAAAATTTACATAAGGGGGAAGGATCCTCCGAGATGTTAAAACCTGCATCCAAACGATTACCAACGTTATGCAATATATTCCTAGCGATCTCAAACAGGCAACGCAGCATACAAAAACTAAATGGGATGCAGTTTGAGACGTCCCAGAATTACTTTTATTCACATGCTTAGAATCGTTATTGAAATTTCTTTCAAAGTCAAAAATTAATCGAATTACATCGTGAGAAAATTCTCCATGAAAAATTTTTTTTTACTAAAATATATTTTCAAAATATATAACAAATTCTATAAAAAACTTCCTTTTATACGAAACTTCCCAAAAGATTTTTGAAGAACTTATCAAAAACAACTGAAATGAAATGGAATATAAAAAGAAACAAACCAATTAAAAAGAATACTTTTGCCATCTCTGGCTGAAAAGACAAACCAATCAACAGTGTTGCATTTTTTAGTACATACATACAATTGTGAATGCTATAAATACAACTCTACAATTATAAATTGTTTAATAAGTAATTTTATTTTTTGAATTACTAAAAATATAATTTTACCTAAAAATTGGAGCGGGATAACCTTGAGCTGGACATAATAGAGAAATATCGGAGTTTTGTTTTAATTCGAAAGGTTTGCTCATTATGGAGGGTATACGGGGAGCAGTGCTAGAAACGGGCTCTAAATTGAGAAATGAAAAAAGTTTTTTATCCATTTTTAATAAGAAACCAAGTTGGAAAAAAAAGTTTATCAATTAGTTATTATAAAAACGATATACACAGAAAAAAATAGACAAGAATTATATTCAATAAAACCATGTTATTAAAAAAAATATGAATTTCAATAACATTTATCTTTAACATAATAAAATATTTCGTTGTAAGTATTTCTTTTCCATGCCGGTTATTTCTTTTCTTTTTATACATAAGTACTTAAAACAAGTTGTATCCCATAAGAAAATAAATGGGATATGGCTCAGCTAGAGAGTGTATGCTTTACGTCCGGAAAGCCCGGGTTCGTATTCCAGCCATGTCAACATTGTTTTAATTTATATATATATTTTTATTTTGAAATAATTTTGTTATCAATATAGGGAAATTCTTTATCACAGGAAATTTGAAAAAAAAATTATTGAATACCGGGATTTTTGTTATCAAAAACGAAACTTATTTTTTTCTGTGTACATATGTACATGATATATTACATATGAAAACTGTCAGAATGTTTTAGGTACTCTAAAAAAAAGTTCACTTTTTTATTATGTATTTAACCCATTTTCCTACCTAAAATTGGGCTTTGGATAACCCTGAGCCGGACATAATATCGCTGAGCTTTCGTATAAATCCACTACATTGGGTTTGTAGGTTAGCGAATTTATTTTTGGGGGGCTACTGGATATGGGTTCTAAATATAAAAATATACACAAGAGTTCAAATAAATTCAAGAAAATATTTATTTAACACAAAATAAATTTTAATTTCTTAAAAACTGCCTGTTAATTTTTAAAGCTTACAGAAAATTAGAAAGCTTACCGAAAATTAGGTGTGGGATAGCCTTGAGCTGGACATAATATGGAAACACTTGAGTTTCGTTGCATATTTAAAGGCCTCGCGCTAACTGGAGGCACTTTAGGGGCTGTGCTAGAGATGGGTTCTAAAACAAGAATATTTAGTTCAAATAAAAATTAAGATGTGAAAATAGCTAAGCAAGTTCAAAGTTAATATGAACTATTTCGAAATTGGAAAAGTAGCGATGTATCAACAATAAAAATATGGTCAATATCCATATATCAGCTTAACCGAAGTATCACTTATATATCAGTATCGATTTGTATTTTGTATTTTTGCATTGTGCTATTAGCATAAAATAACTGATTGAATGTGGGATATTAAAATAAACTTAAAGTTTGGTTTTTAAGCTGTGATTTAAATTAAACTAAAGCGAGAGTTTCTCACTTAACGAAAAATTATTACAAAGCGCGAGCTAAGTCAAGAGTATAAACAGAAGAAATTAAATTTAATTTTTACTGCATGTGTTTATATGAAAACTCCCAAAAACTAAATGAGAATTACTACAATAACATTAAAAAGCCTGCCGATGCTTACAGCGCACAGTGGCGTAATTAAAACGAAGTAGTAATAAATATAGAATTTCAAAAGTACTGAACGGATTTGCCTTAACATGGCTGTAAAGGAGGAGTCGAGCATTCAGAATCTTGTATTTTGAAGTCTGCAGCTGCACCAGGGGCGGATCTACAGGTGGTGAAAGTTGGCTACCTCGGTTGTGAAAAACTTTGCGCGGCTTGTAACTTTCTTAAATACTGACCGATTTGTAAAATTTTAAGCGCGTTAGATTTTGTCAGACAAAGAAGAAATGTGCTTAGAATTTCTTTTGTATCTTTTATAGTTTAAGAGATATTTCACTCCGAAATTGGAATTTTTTACTAAATATCTGATGTTAATTTTAAGCCCACCATTAAATTGCTGATAAAATTCTAAGTAAACACTTAGAACAAAACTTTGAAATATATTAATCCGTTACGTCTTAAAAGATGCCTAAACTCAAAACTTTGAAAAAAATGCTTAATTTTTCCAAAAAAAATGCTTTCCTAATTTTTAAAATTGTAAAAACTTTTGTTAAAGTTTTTGCATTTTGGACATGTATCCTACATTTGGCAGTGGTTGAAAATGATCAACTTTGAAAATAATTTTTTGGTTTATGGGCCTGTCAAAAAAATGACACAGGGTGCGTCAAAAATTCATGTACACTTTATTTAGTATATTTTTGGCATTGCTGGTGCATAAATTTAAGACATCCTGTCTATAAATGTGGCCACTAGGTCAAAATTAGAAAAGAAAAAAAACTAAAATTTCGGGAAGAAAGTTTGTATAAAAAAAAAATAACTAAAAACTTATTTTTTTCTGAAATTTATACTGTGAGCTCTAAATATTGAAGTTGTAGTATAATTAGCAGAGAAGACAAAAAAAACGACAAGAAAAATCACGTTTTTCAAGAAAAGGCACAAAAAATAAGAAACAAAAGTGGGCTGTACATTTGACCAGACCCACCTCCATACAAGTATTTTGACGCGCTGAATCGCAACCTGAGGTCCGTTTGGGCCGTTATCTCTCAAAATCTAATCAGTTCTTAAACTCATAAAACAATGTCGACTACTGCAAATTTGATTGAAATCGGTTGAATGGTTCGAGAGATACCGTTGTCGAAAAACTTCTAAAAAGCGGTTTATCTTAACAACTCTATAAGTTCTTGTCAAATTGATTTTAAGGATTCATTAATTTTTTGGTCTTAAAGCACCGCAAATTAGCTCTAAATCGGTTGAGTGGTTCAAGAGATATCGTGGTGGAAAATTTTTATTTATTTTTTTTTAGTTACTCAAAAAAATATATGGATTTTCTTTCAAGCCCTTTGAGCTTGAAAATATTGGGAAGTTCCAACGATGACCTGCAAAATCAACAGCAAACTTCAGCAAACAAAGTTGTTTTATTTTACATTTGATATTAATTGTATGAATTCGGATATCGCACACTTTATTTCGTCCTTGTTGTTGTTGTTGTGGTTTTTTACATGAGCATAAACAAGTGTTGTGTACTAGAAATATACAACACTTTTCAATAGGGACTTTGTACAAAAATGTATGAATACAAAAAAAAACTCAAATAGGAAGTTTTATTTTTTTTCGTGATGGGCGGACTTTGATGTAAGAATCATCAATTGATTTGTCTTAATCCTGAGAGTGTCACTAGTAATATGAGTAGTCAATATTTAAAATGGTGTCCAACGCACGGCATTTTCTGAAAACGAAAAAAATAAAAAGTCGGCAAACTATATTGAAATGGGTAACATTGAACAGGTATTTGAAAATAAACTTTAGGGTGTTCTTATCATTTTTCATTTCGAATGACCATTTAGAATCTGTAACAGTTTAAAGTTGATTAACAACCAAAAAACCTAATTGCGTAAAAATTTAACTTTAAACAAAAAATTAAATTTATTTGCTGGAGTTTAAGTATTGTCTATATGCATTTCATTAGTGCTTTGCCAATCGTCAGTAGGCTTCAAACACAATTTTGAACAGTTTTATCTTATGTACAGACTTTCAAAAACCATTTGAGAATTCACAAATATGTAAATGATATTCAAAAATAAGCATAGTAAGCTTTGAAAATTTTACAAAACCCAGCAAATAATTCGATATTAATCTATTTTATTTTTCTACACCTTTAAAAAATTTAATTCATCAAATTATGACAATATGTCAAATAATAAACTTCTTAAAGGTTTAAACAAAAAATCGAAAACAAAACTGGGTCCGACAACCAAAAAGAAAAGAAATAAAAAATAAATTAAAAAAATCAAAAAACCGGACAATGTAAAAAAACTAAAAGAAAAAAAACAAGTCTAATATGCGGAACATAGCGACAGTCGGGAAGCATTAAAAATAAAATCTTCACAATAATGGTTCCCGGATGTAAAACTCGCTATATTCCGCACACCGTACTTGTTTTTTTTTTCTTTTGGTTGTCTGTGTATGTGATCTGTAGTACATTTCACATCCACATTATGAAATTACTTGTGTTCAGAATTTTGTCATTTAACCAAAGATTTCCTTTGTCCCAACGCGTTACATATTACATATTTTCACATAACGAGGTAAATTGTCCATCTCTGGTATAATCATTTAAACTTATTTCTCCCTAAACTATTGTTAATGTATTTGAATTCATTGTGCCTATTGTAACGTCATTGTGAATGCAATTTCTATTGTTACTTGCTAAGAAAACTTTAACTATTCATTTCGATTTTACCTAAAAATTGGCACTGGATATCCTTGTGCAGGACATAACAGAGCAAATTTAGAGTGTGAAGGAAAAGTTTTCATATCAAATTTAGCTGTGGATATAACCTTGGGTATAGCGCTGCTAATGGGCTCTGAAATTTTAAAAAGAAAGTGCAAACTATAAAGAAAAAATATTGAACGTTTTGAGAAAAACTGCCAGAATATTGAAAAAAGTTATTGAAAATTACTGTGATTTTTTTTCTAAATTTTCTTATTACCTAAAAAACGGCACCGGATAAGCTTGAGCTGGGCACAGTAAAGTGGCACTTTTATTAAAATGTATATCGTTATTACGGGTCTTGTCGCCAGACGTTAATCTTGGACTCACCGAGCCTACAGGTTCTGTAATAGGATTTTTTTATTCAATTAAAATTAAAAAAAATTTATTTAGTTCAAGGACTTAAGAAACCACCTGAATGTTGATTTTAACTTTTCTTAGGCTTTAATTTGTTCAATTATGTTTAATGAAATCTCACCTAAAAAATGGCACTGGATAGGATTGAGCTGGGCATAATAAAGTAACATGCTGATTTTCTTTTGAACGCACCATATTAAGTTCATCTTGGGCGTTTATTTTGGGACCCACACTGCCCATAGGTTCTTCAAAAAAAAATATTTTATTAAGCTTTAAAAATAACTGCCACATTAAAAAAGATCATTGAAATTACCGCCTGAATGTTAGGATAGTGTTTTAAATTCGTTAAAGCCTACAGAGCTCTAAAAATTTTTGATCCTAAGAAATATCATTTGGAGCAGCAGGGAGGGGTGGGGGTGGGGTTGCTTTCCCAGACGTTTACTTAAAGTTATTACCTAAACAATGGCACTGGATATGACTGCCCTGGACAAAAAAGCGTAATGGTTTTACCCAGACCGGCTTCAGCATTCTTTAAACGATTTTCTACCGATATTTTGGGAGACACACTACCCAAGGGCTCTAAACTCAAATAAAAAAATATTTTAAAGTACACAAAAAAATTCTAAAAATAAAAACTGCCTGAACGATTCGTCTATGGAGCAAATTTTTATTTTATTTATTTAATATTTTCAATTTTCCCCAACATTTTTTTATAATAAACTCCAGTTTCTACAAGTTAAACGATTCGTCTAGAGAATTTTTTTTTACAGAAACTAGTAAGAGAAACTGAAAATTTTTCATATCAACTTATTAGACGATTCGACTGTTTGCATTATGGAAATCTTACTTTTACATTAAGACCTCTTTCACACTGGCAAAGTTTTCTTTCTCAAATTTTAATACAACTGGGAGAAAGACAGAGAGAAGAATATTCTTATTTCTGGTTTTCTAACAGCTGAATTAGAATTTGAGACCGAAAGCTTGGCCTGTATAAAAGGGTCTAAGTACTAAAATTATTTCGAATTTGTATTTCGATTTCGGTACCTGTAACTGGGCATTGGATATGCTTGAGCAGGGCAGAACATGGTCAAAGTGGCATTTTCTTTGGCAGCCGCATCACTTAAACGTTCTCCTACGCTAATTTTGGGTCCAACATAGCCTACAGGTTCTATAAACATTTTCAACAGAAAGAAAAATTTTAACAAATTTGCAAAGAATATAAAAAGAAACTGCCTGAATGTTGGAATTTATAACAGTGTCAAATCTTTCTTTTAAAAACTATACTTTGGAATCAATGGTATAAAAATATATATTTTATTAATTTAATCTTTCGATCAAATAATTTTTTTATTTAAGAAAGAAATTCTAAAGCATCTAAATATTGAACATTCAAAGAAAAATTTGGATGTACGGAAGGTTGAACTGACAGCTGTTTCGAGACTACCAAGTCCACTCATCAGAGCACTTTACCTACACTACCAGTGACAGTAGCAACAACACTGTAGCGAAAATCCTACTAATTTTAGTAAGCTCAATTAGGAGACTTTCGCCATCTCGCGGCGAGTCGCTAAGAAAAGACAATTAGTGAAGCTCCGAACATTTAGAAAAAAGTTCATTAATAGGTGCGACTCACCGCGAGATGGCGACAGTCTGTTAATTGAACTTTTTTCGCTACAGTGTTGTTGCTACTGTCACTGGTAGTGTAGGTAAAGTGCTCTGATGAGTAGACTTGATACTCTCGAAACAGATGTCAGTTCAACCTTCCGTACATAAAAATTTTTCTTTGAATGTTCAAAATTTACATGCTTTAGAATTTCTTTCTTAAATAAAAAAATAATTTGATCGAAAGATTAAATTAAAAATGAACTTAATCCAAACTAATGAAACAACTTTGGATAAAAACCATACAGTTCGACTAAAAATTCATAACTCAATATATTTTATTTTGTATAATTGAAACAAAATCTAAAACGCATTTTCCATCCTTGATGAAACTATGTAGATATATGTATAAAAGTCTGCGTTAACGTTATTAATAAGCAGTGGTTTATATTTGATGCTTTAGTTACTTTTGACTAAGAAATCCTTTTTAAAAGACAAGAACATATGTATTATTTTCAAATCCTACCTAAAAACCGGCACCGGATAAGATTGTGCCGGGCAGAAAATACTCAGCGTTGTATTTATACTAGCCTCAGCATCTTTACGCCTCTCACCCACACTTATTTTTGGTGGCACACTACCAACAGGCTCTGAAGAAGAGAAAACAAGGAAAGAAAATAACACAGCATGAATCATAGACAGGCATGTTAAAAGAGATTAAAACTCATGGAAAAAATAGTTTTTAAGTAACGGTAAAACTATTCTTTTTTTTTATCAATTGAAAACTTTGCTGCCTTTTGATGTTCTTAGGAAAAGCTTAACTTTTTATGGCTTTTATAACAATACAAACATGCTTAAGCAGGATTATTAGAATGAGTAAATGGTAATTTTCTTACAAAAGAAGAGAGAGTAGTGGTTGAACAGGAATAAATAAATCATAAGAAATAAAACATTTTAAATATTTAAAGATATTTTATGTTTTAAAATTATGCTGAATATTAAAGAGATTTATTTGTTATGCATTTGCACGATTTTTGTTCCTTACTAGGAAAGAATATATTAACAGTTTTTGGGGAATTTCCCCAACCTTAAAGCCTATACTGTCGGGCAACATAAAGTACTTGAGTACCATTGAGCATTTTATTAAATATTATTTAGTAGAAATAAAACCCACCTGTAAGCTGGCACTGGAAATGATTGAGCTGGACAAAACAGGGCCACAGTGCCATTTAAATTTACTGCAGATTTTTGTAATTGCTCTGACAAACTAACCTTAGGGCCAACGCTACCCAGAGGCTCTAAAAATTTCAATCAAATAGTTAAATGCAACAAAATGCTTTAAAAAAAAGTGCCGAATGTTGGAATTTAACGAGCAAGACATACAACTAAAATTTAAAGGTTAGAATATATGTGTTAAAAATATTTTTTTTAAGAATTTACCTATAAAATGGCACTGGATATGCTTGAGCTGGACACATCAGAGTAATTTCTTTGCCCTGACATACTCTGTCGGAAATTGAACTTTCTTTTATATTAACACGGGGTGCTACACTACCCACAGGTTCTATAATAGAGGGAAACTTGTTAATGTTTTAAAGCTTGTAAATGTACTAAATTCTGTTCTGAATGCTGGGATAAACGAACACATATTTGGATATTTGACGTAGCGCCATCATACCTAATAATACATATGTGAATAGCCCTTAAAATAGATTTCACAATCATTCCGCTGTTACACTAAAAATTCGAATTTGTACTAACACTTTGATTTTGCACTAAAAATTCGATTTTAAGTAAATGTGTTTACTACAAATACTATTTTTAACTAAAAATTCTTTTTATAACTAAAAGTTCGATATCGTTCTAAAAAGCTGATATTATGAACAAAGTTCCCTTTTGTACCAAAAATACTATTTTGTACTAAGACTTTAATTTTGCTCTAAAAACTCGATTTTGTGCTAAATATTTTTTCCAAAAGCCCCACCTTGTACTAAAAATCCGATATTGTACTAAAATTCTCCTTAGTACTTGAATCTCGATTTTGTATCAAAGATCAAATTTTGCACTAAAACTCTGATATATAGTCTGATTTAGTGTTAAAATCTAATTTTTTACTAAAACTCAAATTTTGTACCAAAATCCCATTTTAACTAATAAGCTTATCTTTACTCCGATATTTTATTGAAAATACAGTTTTTTTATATAAAAATCGTTTTTTTACTAAAAATTTCTTATTTTACAAAAAAAAAGTCAGACTTTTAATATAAATCTAATGTATTGCTATAAATCTGATCGTTAACAGAAATCATTTCATATACTAAAAGTTCAATTTTGAAATTTTTTTTTGGTACAGATTTTTTGGTACAGATTTAACCAAAAAATCCAACTTTTTATAAAAATCCGATTTATTACTAAAAACTAGATTTTTTACTATAAATCAAATATTTTACTGAAAATGTAATATTGCACTAAATATGCAATGTTATGCTAAAAAATTCAGTTTTTTTTTTTAATCAAAAATCCGATTTTATACTAAAAGCATGATTTTGAAAGAAAAATGCAATTTAGTACTAAAAGTCTGATTTTGTACTAAACATTAGATTTTATACTTAATATCAGATTTTGTACTAAGGATCTTATTCCTAGTCAAAAATCTTACACAAACGATTAGTAATAAAATTTCGAAGTTGTACCATAAGCCCGATTTTGTACAAAAAATCCAATTTTGTACGAAAAATTCGATTTTGTACCAAAACTCCTATTTGCAATAATAAATAATCCGATTAAAATATTTATTTTTTGTAAGAAATTCGGTTTTGTAAAAAAAAATCGGATTTTGTACTAAAAATCCATCCTATTTTTTTACAATCAATCCTATTTTATTCTAAAAATCTTATTCTGTACTAAATATTCGACTTTTTCCAGAAATTCAATTTTGTGGCAACAATCTTGTTTTGTATTAAAAATCCAGTTTCCTTTGAAAATTTGATTTTGTACTAAAAACCGATTTCGAACAACTAATCCTATTATTCTAGGAAAAACCCCTTATATTGCAAAAAATCATACTTTGCACTAAAAAACGGTCTTGTACTAAAATTTCGGTTTTGTACTAAAAACAAAATGTTTTACTGAACATCCGTTTGCATACTAAAAGCAATATTTTTATTATATATATTTATTTTTTTAAGAAACATCCGATTCTGTGTCAGAAATCCAACTTTTAATTAGAAATAAAAGAATTTACTAAATATTCTAATTTTCGTTCAGGAGCCGCACAACTCTATATACGACCCATTTTTTATTTACCTGTAGAATGGCACTGGATATGCTTGAGCTGGACAAAGAAGTGTTACTTCTTTGCCTTGGTAAATTGTATCTGAATTTAAATTATCATTCTTATTAACTCGAGGACCTACACTACCCACAGGTTCTAAAAAAAAGGAAATAAAAAAATCGAATAAATTTAAAATTAACTTTCAAACAAGACCGGAATGTTGGTATATAAACACAAATATGATGGCTGTGAATTTATTTAAAAAAAAATTACCTAAATATTGGAACAGGATGAGCTTGGGCTGGACATAGAAGCGCTATGCTTTTACCGGCAGCTATCGAATCAAAATCGAAGCTATCTTTTTTATTAACTCTAGGTCCCACACTGCCCAGAGGCTCTACAAGAAAAGGGAACAAATAAAATTTTCAAAATGAAATGCTAAAAAGTAGAATTTTTGAAACATTATTCAAATCATTCAAATATTTAGAGAGGACTTTATGGGAAAGTCCCAAGTTGTATGATCTTTAAATACTTAAAAGCTTTATTTTAGTACAAAAAAACTGCCTGTTGTGGGTTTAAATTGAATTACCTATAATTCGGCACTGGATATGCTTGAGCTGGACATTGTAGCGCCATAGTGCCTTTAATTTTAACCTTTTCATGACTAAATTCATCTTTGTGGTTCACACGGGGACCCACACTACCTATAGGTTCTGGTGAGATAAAAAAAAATTTTAAACCCTCTGCATTTAAAAATAATTTCTGACACATTAAAAGTGCCTGAATATTGTTGGGTAAATTCTTAAATTCGTACCTATAATTTGGCACCGGATAAGCTTGAGCTGGACATTGTATAGCAATGGTGCCATTTAGTATAATTTTATCATGATTAAATTCATCTTTACGATTGACACGGGGTGCCACACTGCCAATGGGTTCTGTGAGTAAGTACGTGTAAAAATAAATATTAATTTTAGTTTTACTAAAAAAGATTTGTTTGTTTTTTTTGGTTTTTAAACAATCAAAAGTAGGAAGGGAAGATTCAACTGTGGTTTCCATTATCCAGACGGTTGACTTTAGTTGAAAATTTACGCGAAAAGAATGCGTTTTTTGTAAACTTCATACAAGTTTTCTTTCTACTCAAGTCAGTTGTCGGTGTTATGGAACCCACAGTTTATTTTTTTATTTTTTAATTGCCTGAAGGTTGGGATTTTCATAGCGCTTTTCTTAATTTATTTGAAAACTTTTTACCTAAATAATGGCATTGGGTATGATTGAGCTGGGCACAGTAATGCAAAAGAAGTATTAGAATTTGCCAAAAATATACCAAGTTTATCCTTCACTTCAACTTTGGGGGCTACTGATCCTACAGGTTCTATATTAAATTGAAAAACTTTATTACAAATTAATATAAAAATTTTAAAAATGATTTATTGTCAAAACTGCCTGAAGTATTTTTAAGGTCATTTCACAAACCTTAAAAAAAATAGCAGGAGAGTTTTCTATAATTCGAACCCAAGGACATGGTTTGCAAAATGCAATATAAAATGCAATCAAATTGGAATAGTTCTAATCGAAAAGAGGAAAAAATTAGTTTTCTTGTATTACACTATGTAACGAGAAAAATGCCAAGGCGTACCACTATACTTTTTTGATGTGTTATGGCCTCCTAACTACAAAAATAGTCGAAACTTAAAATTTCATGGATACATTTTTTCTTTATTTTTTCTAAAATATTGGCATTTTCACCACCGATTTCATCATACAGCAAAACAGATAAAAGGATGGAGAATATATCCGAAATAAAAAATTTTAAATAATAGGACTAATTTCACAATATAACCTTTCATATATTAGGAAAATTTAGTGTAACGGTCAATAAATGTTAAAGTTCTGAGGGAACAAACTGGAAAAAATACAACTTTCCTTTTTTTCTGGAGGCGGTTAAAAATTTCCAATGTATTGTATATATTTACCTAAACATTGGCACTGGATAAGACTGAGCTGGACATAATAGAGCCAAGGAGTTGTTTGAGCTGGACCAAAATATTCCCACTTTATCTTTAATTTCAACCTTGGGACCCACTGAAGCGACGGGCTCTTAGAATGACATAATAATATATATTGCAAGGAAAATAAACAAAATGTGAAAACTGCCTGAAGTAAAATGTATGCCTAAAAAAATATAAGAGATAAATAGATGCGCATGTGGAAAGTATATTAATATTTACACAAAATCCACAAGTTTGATACGGGCAAGTAGTCACATATAAGTTTGTTAGTGCAGTCACAAACCTACACCAGAATATATCAAATCACAATACTTACACGGTTAACGTTGACACGAACCAGCTTGTTGTGCTGTTACGTTGTGCCATGTGAAAACTAGACTTATGTTGATTTTACAATTGATAAAATTTTTATTTGTGATACTGAAACTAGTATCAATATTCAGAAAGTCCCAAAAAAAAAGTGCAAAAAGCTTTAGAAAAACTGAAAAATACTAGAAACGAAACATTATAAGGACTAAAACACTGTTGACTGCCTTGTCACTGCTTACACTCTAAAACACTTTTGTTGAAAATTATTATTATTATTATTATCGATCTAAAATTAGACACGCATTATTTTTGTTGATTTTGAAACAAATTGTTTTTACTAACAAAAAACCATTGGCTGCGTGCAGGTTTGAACCACGACCTCCTGACTTATAGTCTGACGTATCTAACATTCAGCCATAGACGTATTATACTTTATGTTAAATTTTTTCCACTTGGACTAAATATGTTTAATTTGAAAGGTTTTTCTTTAATAAAATAACTACAAAATCGATGTAATTTTAGACTATGAGAAATTTTCAACACAAATTTACACGATATAATCCTAAATTTGAAATTTAGAGTGTAAATATTTCTTAAGTTTCTTTTAATCATCGATTACATTCAAAGTTGTTCGTAATTAAATTTACCTAAAAGCCGGCATTGGATAACCTTGAGCGGGACAAATTAAACTTAAAGACGATCCCAATATATTGGTAGACATTTTAAGTTTATCATTTAGATCCACCTTAGGAGCCACTGAACCCAGAGGCTCTACAAATAAATAAAGGAAAATGTGTTTCAACTTAGAATTGATGAAACTTATAAAAAATTAAAACTAAACTGCCCGAATATTTTAGCATAAAAAGACCATATCTGAATGAATATAGTACAATACATTCAATTATAGGAGCATACCTTCTGAAAAGCATAAAAATTGTCTTCAAACATTCGTTTTAGTATGAATTACCTAAATGCGGGCATTGGATATCCTTGAGCTGGACACACCAAACTTAGCGAAGAACCCAAGGAATTGACAGATATTTTTACTTTATCAGCTAGATCAACTTTGGGACCTACTGAGCCCAAGGGTTCTTAGAAAAAGAATAAAGAAAATTCACGTTGATTGAAACAGTCGTGTAATTTAAAATAAATGATTTTATGAAAACTGCCTGAATATTTTATCAATGCAATATATTTACCTAAAAATAGGCTTGGGATAGGCCTGACCGGGACAAATAATACTGAAAGCCGTGTTCAATTTACGGGCAACAAATTTCAATTTATCATCTGCATCAATTTTGGGTGCTACAGAGCCCAAAGGTTCTTGGGAAATAAAGGAAGTAATTTATTAATAAGAAGGAAAGTGTTAACTTTACATAAAATAATATAAAAGCCCAGTAAAAATATTTTATCTTAGAATAATAAATAATCACGGGAAGGAGGAACTACCATAAGAATTATGTTCGAGTGAATGGGATTTAGAAGGAGATGGTGACCGATGCCGTGCAATGGTGTGTAGAAGTTAGTCTCTGAATTAACCTCTCGTCACGAATGGGCGTCACGTCGACGATTCAGTGTTAACGCGGATCATGCCGAAATATGTAACGAACGAAGCACTGATGCAAGAATTGTACGATCATAGAGCAGAACTCATTCACATCAACTCATCAAACTGACTGAGTAAGTTTAAGACTGCGGAAGTATGAGCAGCAGCAAATAAATCTGAGTTGTGGAACCTCCTGACGTGCTCATCAGGGTAAAGGTAAGAAAACTTGGTTGTATATCATGCAGCTTCAAAGTTCGTTAGCCAAGGTATTGCGACGATTACTCGGCCTCGATCCGACTCACACAGGCATGTGGGGAGCTGAGATGGGAAATAAAACAGTGTGAGAACACTACTTGGCTTTAGGGAACCGAAGGCCATTCTTGACTCCGGTCAAGAATGGGTTCCTATCACGCCTCTGGAATTGTGAAAGAAGAATCTTAGTTCTTAGCAACCTTATGCGGTGGTTCCTCAAGACATAACGATAATGGGTAACAAGTTAAATATAAGTCCGCATACGATGGCATGGAGTTGATGCGGATCTCGGAAAGAGGAACCAGCTTGGGAATTAGGGAATGAAAAGGGATGGATAATGATGAATTGCAATGCAATGTAGAGGTTCATCTCCGAGTTAACTCTTGTCACGAAATGAGTTCTGCAACGATGACTCCAAGTGAATGCGTTTCATGCGGAAATGTGAACAAGCGAGACGATAGAGGAACTAACGCAAGGATTGATGAAAGAGGAGATTTCAAATCATCTCACCAGACTGACTGAGTGAGCTCAAGACTACAGAAGTAGATGCGCCAGTAAAGAGATTTAACTGCAATAACTCGTGAAGCTAATGAACATCCCATCAGCGAAAAGGGAAGAATCCTCGTTTGGAAATCATGAAGGTTGTTAGACGCCCTTCACAGTTAGCTAGCCAAGGTATTGCGACAAAGATTTGGCGTACGTGTTGTGAGAATATCACTTTGTTCTAGGGAGCTATATCTTGCAAAGTGATATGTGAGTTAGCTCCTGTCGCCAAATGGATCTTTGCAACGACTACTCTCAGTTGATGCGAATAATGTGAAAATATGTCGATCTATGGCGAAAAAGTTCCTTCATATTTCTGGAAGCTCTAAATCAGCTCAATTGTGAAAGAAAGAGAGTCCTAATTCGAAAACCAAGCAGCCTGGAAAACAACCATTAGCGATGGTTAGACACAAAAATGATGGGAAACATATTCTATGCGGTGACTCAGAATGGATGCGGATCTCATAGAAATATAGCCGTCGTAAGGACCGCATTCGAGTCAAGAAAATGTAAGAAGATGACTAGCGAAGGCTTACAGTGCGTCGCAGAATTAAGTTCCTGGCTAAACTTCAGTCAGGAATTGGTCCTGCGATCACGAATATATTTAAGGATTGCAAGGCAATCAAGGAGACCTTATTGTCTGAGTTAACTCTAGTTAGAAATAGTACTCGCAATAGGAACGAGCGATAGTTCGACTCCGCAAAGAGAGCACTTAACAAAATTTAAAAAATGCCCACAGCTTTGGAAGCTTTGAACCAGTTCATTTGCGAGAGGCGGATATTTTCATTGGGACTCTGTAAAAAATTTTCGTAGATGGTTGACTAAGGCGCACCGGTAAAGCGAAGCGGATAAGCAGCTGAACTTGCAATAAGAGGTATTTGCTACTACGTTCTCTATACAAGAACCAGTAATCGCGCTGAGAATATTATAATTGGAGCTAAGTTTTTAATCCCAACAGGTGGCAGAAGATCTCTTCTTATAGAAACCCTTGCACAGGAGTGGAAAAAGGCAATTGGATATTAGCGAAATAGTGGCTGCGTTAGTTACAGGGCAGTATGAATAAATCCTGAGAAAAAAAAATTATATTTCTATTGCGTCACAAAAGAGCATTTTAAAAACAGTACGATTCACATAAAATTTTCCCTCCCAGAAGCTTAAGCTGGGTGCGCGCCTAGACAGGAAAACTTGAAGCTAAGACGGCAACTGAGGGTTTGTGCACTAGACTGGGAAATACATGCTATCACATTTTGTATGTCGGTGCGCAACCTAAAGTAAATGGTAGTAATTACTAACGACACAATGATGAGAACGGTAGTCGACAGCCCGATATCATTAAACTCTATTATAGCGAACACTGGAGATGCCATAATACCTCGTAGTCGTGGTGTAGGTAGACAACAGTTGACTGAGACAGCAAAGGAATCATTGAAAATGCCAGAGATAACAAGGTATTTGGTGGGTTCTTCCGGTATCCTTTAAAACAAAAATAGGATGTAAATGAAAATTCTACTTCTTAGGATATTTATTGAATATCCTAAGAACACGCGATCTAACTTTTTTTTAAACAATTAAAGTTTGATCATTTTAAGGAAGTTAAAGATTTTTACTGGGCTTGTTAAATAAAATCCTACGAAAAAAAAACTGCTTGAATGTTGTCTTGGACTAAATACACATTTTGTTGCTTTCAACTTTGTATTACCTATAAAATGGCACTGGATACGATTGTGCTGGACATAATAAATTGAAATTGTGGCCTTTAGGCTTATTAGTCCAATTAATACGATCTTTTTCATCAATACGTGGTGACACACTGCCAACGGGCTCTACAAACAAAAATAAACAAAATTAGTTTTGCATAAAAAACAGATACCCGAAACACCTTAAATTATCGAAAGCTTTTCAAAATTTTATGTAATTTAAATAAAGCGAAACGGATATTTTGGTACGGGCGTTTTCTTGCAAGACCCCTATTGAAAACTGGCTGAATGTTTTAATTTCGAAATGATTTTAATTTCTAAACTTTTATTTAAAATTTACCTATAAAATGGCATGGGATATGACTGGGCGGGACATAATAAATTTATGTCGCTTTCCTGGGGCTTATCTAACCACGTTATACGATCTTTTACATCAACTCGTGGTGCCACACTGCCCATGGGCTCTAAGAAAAAGAAAATCGAACTATTTTAGCTCTAAAGTTTTCTCAATAACAAAATTTTTTCTAAACCTGAATGTTGGTTTGGGTATTTTAAAATTTTTTTATTGCAAGATTTCTTAAATTACCTATAAAATGGCACTGGATAAGCTTGCACGGGGCACTGTAAGGCCATACTTTGCTGAATATCGGTTCGGGCATTTGTTATTTCGTCTTTTATATTAACTTTAGGAGCAACGGAACCCATGGGTTCTTAGGAAAATAAATTTATTTATAAGAATTAGTTTAAGCAAAAGAAATTTATATAAATAAATATTAGACCTGAATGTGGTTTAAGGTTCCGTCATCATAAAAAAAATATAGTTTAAAGACTTCAAAAGAAGTTTGCAAGTCTCATTCTAATAAATTTCTGTCTTACCTAAATATTGGTACTGGATATGATTGTCCAGGACATATGAGAGCTTTGTCTTGGCTAAGACGTACGCGGGCAAAGGTGAACTCATCTCGCGTATCAACTTTGGGCGCTACGCTTCCCATGGGTTCTAAAAATATGAAATTCCAACAAAAATGAAATTTGGCAACAATGCATTATTGAAAAACTGTCTGAAAACTGTTGACGACTTAAAAGTAACAAATTTGCACTGAATTTTTTCTTTGACTACAATAATAGAGATATTTTCTGATGTGTAATAATCTTTAGACATTTACTACTTTAATTTTCTATTCTCTTTTATTTAATATTTGGCGATAGAGATCACCAAATTTCACTAACCAATATTTAAATTTCAAACCTGTTTGAGTATAAATAAAAATATGTTTTTTTCAAAGACCTTTAAGGTTTAAGTAACTTTTTCACCCACCTAACAATTGGCACGGGATATGCCTGGCCAGGACATATCATGGCATAATCTTCACTCAATTTAACTTGTATAGCTTGAAATTTATCATTAAAGCTGGTAATTTTAGGAGGAACAGAGCCCAAGGGTTCTAAATAAAATAAGTAAAATTTTTTTTTTACATAATAAAAAATAATAATAATAATGAAAACTGCAAACCGAATGTGGGACTTAAAGCAGAGATAGGCAAATTTCTTAACTTGTTCATCAGAGAGCTGCAACAAGTATGATCGAGCTTTCTTATTCACTGGCGCTAAATAACAAATACAAGTCAATCAAGCCCTTGGCAGTTTTGTTCACGTTCGAGTATAATACACGAACCAAAAAAATCAGCATCAAGTATGTCTCATTCGCAACATTGTACTTGCATTGATTGGTTTGCAAACTATGCGGCTTGTTTACGAACAATCGCTCACTTGTAGTTCGGCTGTTTTTGGCATGATTTGATTGTGATCGAAACAAAAACTCTCGAGTATATTTTTGTGTTTTGCAAAGTATTGTTGTTGGGAGCAAACACGTACATATGTGTGTATGTATGTAGATTTTCTTATGCCACTTTATAAAGAAGAAACCACACGAATGATGATTGTACGCAACAACTACAATAGCACGAACATTTTATAGCATGTATGTATGGTGTGTGTACTAAAACAAGTAGCTCGCGCTAGTCGTAAAGAGTTTTACAAGAATGATGCGAATTCCATGTTCGTTTCGATCCCTTTGCGTTTACAATCATACCAAAGACACTAATCACAAACGTTCATGTTCATTGTGAATGCAAGCGATTAAAACTGATTGTTTGCAATGAGCTAATGCGTTTACAATCATTACTTGTTGTTGAACAAAAACGATTGCATCACAAAAAATCAAAGTGCGTGATTGGGTGCACTCGAAAGTTTGACACTTGTTGCAGCTCACTGTTGTGCATGTATGTATAAGTGAGAGCAACTAGTGCCTGTTTTACACTATCTCACAAGCCGTTCGTTCGACTTCTGTAGAAAATGCAACTCTGATCTAATGAGTTTATGGAAAGTTTTCAAAAAGCAATTATATCAGGGTTGCATTTTGTGCAGAAGTCGAACAGCTTGTATAATAGTCTAAAAAGAGCTTAAGAGACACTGAGTTAAACCAAAAATCTAACAAACTGTAAAGCAAACAATTATTCATGGTTAAGTTTTATCACTGCTCAAAGAAGACTTACGACTTTTTTTACAATGTACGATTAAAAGTTAACGTGGACTTTATCGGCAAGTTCGGCATACAAAACTTGCCGTTAAAGTCCACGTTAACTCTTAATCATACATTGGGAAAGGAGCCGTTAGCGCCAGTATTACAACTTGGCGCTAGTTAAATATAGGATTTTGTGGGACGGATAAACAGTTTCTTTATTACAACTTTAATTTAACATACCAGGTAGGATGGCCTTTAACCCATCGCGCACTTTAGGTTAAAGTAAAATTTTAATAATGATCAACTGTTTGTTCGTCCGACAAAATCCTACCTTTAACTAACGTCAAGTTGTAATAAAGGCCCTTAAGTTGTTGGCTTAACAGAGAGAGAGGGAGAGGGAGAGAAAGATAGTCCGAGAGAAAGAAACGGAGAGAGATTCAGAAACTCCGCTGTCCGAAAGATTTGCCTCTTCTTAATGTTCTTAACTATTTTATTAAAAAATTACCTTACAATTGGTACCGGATAGGCCTGGCCGGGACATTTCATAGCATAATCTTCATTTAATGTGACTTGTAAAGCTTGAAATTTATCATGGAAACTACTGATTTTTGGAGAAACCGAACCTAAAGGTTCTAAATTTCGAAAATTGTTTAATATATATATATATTAGCATGTATGAAATTTCATTGAAACTCTGCCTAAATGTTGCTTATTTAATGATTTAGTTTGAACAATCTTTTAAACTAAAAACTCTTACCTTACAATGGGCACTGGAAAGGCTTGACCTGGACATTTCATGCTATAACTTTCATTGGTCTTAACTTGTAATACTTGAAATTTGTCATGAAGACTGGTGATTTTAGGCGGAACCGAGCCCAGTGGTTCTAAATTGTCAATAAGAAATTGAAAGTTAAGATCAATTGGTTTTCAACTATTAAATTCTTGAGAAATTTTGATGCTCTCTATAATCTTATATCGAAAAACTTATGCTAAAACTGCAGTGAATGTTGGCTGGGAACTTTTTTTACCGATCTAAAAAAAGGAGAAGGTTTCGAATTCATATTTCTTATTTCCCATTTATAGACCGATTTGGAAAACTTTTGATTTGGATGAGAGGTATATCGTCAGATTGGCCGCGTTGTTAAAAGTTTTACTTTGCCCATCCGTCTGTCCGTCCACCTTTTTTGGAGTTGGATATTTCGCAAGAATTTTATGTTTGATATACCTCAGCTGAAAGGATATAGTTTCAGATTGTTCCCGTTGTTAAATTTATTTATTTTAGGAGATTTTTAGGGTTCCATACACCAAAACTTTAAAGGAACCATGTTGTTTTCGCTACGCTGTCCGTCCGTCTGCCTGGCTATCTGCCTGTCACAGGCTGTTTTTCGAGAACCATGAAAGCTAAATTTTTACAGAATATGTAAAACTTTGGCCGCTACAACAGCAAATATATGACAGTTAAAAATTAAAGGGTGTTCTAAAGCGAGCAGGGAATCACGTTGGAATACTAATGTAATATACAAACACTTATAGACACTTGAAATTATACAGACTTGTATTATTATACAGACTACACCAATTAAAACACTGATATTTAAAACAATAAAAATTAAAGGGTATTCTATTAGTTAATGTAATTTATACAATTTGCTGTATCTTGGAAACCGTAAGAGGCAAACTCTTGAAATTTTAAAAAGCGTTAAAACTAAAAATTCTAAAATTAAAAAAATGTTAAAACAAAAAATCGCCAAAATGAAAAAAGCGCTTTAAGGAAATAGCACCAAAAGTAAATAAATTGCTAAAACGCAAAAAAATTACCAAAACTAAAAAGGTCGCCAAAAAAAACGTTAAACAAATCGCCAAAAAACCTAAAAAATCACCAAAACGACAAAAAGCACCAAAACTTAAAAAAATCACTAAAACTAAAAATATCGTAAAAAACAAAAAAAAATCGCCAAAAATGGAAAAAAATCTTAAAAAAGAAAAAAGTGGCAAAACAAAAAAAGCGCCTAAATTAAAAAATCACTAAAAACCGAAAAATATTCAAAACGAAAAAAGTGCCAAAGCTAAAAAAATCGCTAAAACTAAAAAAATCACCAAAACCGAAAAAATCGCCAAAACGAAAAAAGCGCTAAAACTAAACTAAATCGCTAAAACTAAAAATATAGTAAAAAAACCAAAAAAAAAAAATCGGTAAGAAAACAAAACCGTCAGAAAACGAAAAATCGCCAAAAACCGAAAAAAATCTGCAATATGAAAAAAAGCGCCAAAACTAAAAAAATCGCAAAAAACAAAAAAAAATAAAAAAAAATTTATTTAAACAAAAAAGCAAAACGAAATAAATGTTCAAAATGAAAAATTGGGCAAAATTGAAAAGGGACATATGTGTATTCAAACGGAAACCTTCGTGTGCGAGCCGAAGTCGAAATCTACTACATTTATATATTATTCTACTACATTTATATATTATTGAATTCGCCTTTTTTGCAGGAATTATTTCTTTATGTTTGTTACCTCAGAACTCTGCCATATATAAATCGATTTAGGATTTTTTAACTGAAAGTATATACTTCTAGATTGTACATTCTTTATTAAATTTTTACCGCCCATCTGCCCGTTTCTCTACTTCTTCTATCTGTTTTGTAATCAGTTTCTTTACAAACATGATTTTATTAAGAAATTACCTCACAACCGGTACTGGATAAGCTTGACCTGAACATTGCATAGCAAATTCTAAGCTTTGCGTTACAACAGTTTTCTGCAGTTGATCATTGAGGTTGGGTATTTTTGGAGGCACCGAGCCTAAGGGCTCTAAATATGGATATTTAAACAAAAATTACATTTTCAATAAGATTTTTTGTGAAATTTCTAACCACCTGAATGTTCTTGAGAGCAAACCAAATGTTTGACTTTTTAAAATATAAAATTTTTATTACCTTACTATCGGCACTGGATAAGCTTGACCAGGACACTGCATGGCATATTGCGATTTTTGTGATACAATAATAATTTGTGATTTGTCATTTAAATTGGGAATTTTAGGAGCCACCGCACCAAGAGGTTCTAAAAATGTTAAATAGATTAAAAAGTAAGCCAAAGTGATTGTTATTCGGCTAAAGCTTGTAACCAGTCCAAAAGTATTCAGGCAGAGACAACATTCCAAGTAATTATGAAAAAACTGCACGACAATGTTGTTTTAGGAGGCCTCAACTATCCCAGATTCTGAGGGTGCTGTCGGCTGAAGTGGTAAGCTCGTTGAGTAAAAGCTCTAACGTCTTGGATTCAAGACTAGTTTAAGTCAAGCGATAAACTTCATCAATTAAAGTAATGACGGTATAGCACTGCTGGCTTAGCAGTACGAGCAGCGACTAATATTAATGCACATCACAGCACTTTCCTTCATCGGTATTGTAGTAAAATTTTCAGCGAAGTCAAAGAGCTAATAAAATGACTACACGGCTTTAACCAAATTAATGACTCTACTTGACACCAGAGGCGCTGCAACACTGTTCTACATAATTTAACAAAACAAAAACCCACAATAGGAGAGTTGTAAATGAATAAATCTTTCTGTCTCTCATTTCACCACTTTTCTCAAAGAAGGTAGCACATTAATCATTTAACCGGTAGGCATTAACTGCCTGAGTGTGCTACTTCTCCTTACAAAAAATAAAAAAATGGCTAGGTTGTATATGAATTTAAATCTATTTACACCACTCAGGATTGGAAATAGGATACGAAAATTGCATATTGTTGTTATTGTAATCGTCGATTTTACCTAATGTGCCATATTTCTTCATTATTTTTTTTCTTTTCATTACGTCAAACCTTTTTGGTTTGATTAGCACTGATGTGGAAGTATTGCGGTTTCGGAAGACAACGTTGTTATGTGCAGGTTGTGGAATTAATTAAAGTAAATTTTTTCCTTGATGCTTGGAATATTGTCTCATGTAAAACACTTTTTAGTTAAAAATGTTAGGAACTTAAGCCTAATAACAATGACTGTGGACTAAAAACCAATTTAGTTTGAAAAATAATCACATTAAATAAAATTTCGCTTCACAATCCATAAATGCAACTGCCTGAATGCTTCAAAATTAGACTTTAGGAATAATTTTTTCATGCATATCTTTAGACGCGGATCCTGGGAAGGGGAAAAAGGGATATTTCCCGCTTCCAAGCGAATAAAATGCACCTCTTTTCTATGGAGTTTCTCAAATAAATTTTACAAAACGGTACGTTTCATTAAAAAGTTCCCCACCCAACAGCTTCAGCTGGATCCGCGCTTGCAAATCTTATGGCTCATATTAGGGATGGGCAAGTCAAAAGATATATCGATATATATCGATATCGAATAAAAAATATCGATATATTGAAATGTAGATATTTTTTTAACAATGATAATTCATAAGTAGTCCCCACATTTTTTAAATAAAACAAAAAAAGTACCTTTCTTATAAATAATTAACCTGGAAAGAGTTAATTTCCAAAATCCTTACTGTTCCAGCTATATTTCATGGAAATACATCAACAAAATTGCACTCAGAGAATGATAATTTTTCGAAAAGACAAAATATTATAAATAAATTAAGTAAAGTGCGATTTTGGCTCGCACATGAAGGGTTCCGTATGAATACACATATGTATATCCCTTTTCGTTTTTGCCCTTTTTTCATTTCGGCAGTTTTTTCGTTGTGCTTTTTGTTTAATTTTATTTTTTTTAAGTATTTTTCGTTGTTTTCGTTTTTTTTCTGGCTATTTTTCGTTTTGTTTTTTTTCTTTTTTTTTTGTTTTTTCAGATTTTTTTAGTTTTGGCGATTTTATGGTTTTGGCGTTTTTTTAAAGTTTTTTCAATTTTTTCACGATACTTTTAGTTCTGGCGATTTTTTTAGTCTTAGCGATTTGTTGGTTGGTTATGACACTTTTTTTCGTTCTGGCGATTTTTTCGTTTTTTGGCGATTTTTGATTTTTTGAACAAATGTTTTTTGCTGATTTTTTTAGTTTTGACGTTTTTTTTTTTTTGTTTTGGCTTTTTTGTTTTAACGTTTTTTCGCTTTTTAAGCAATTTTTTAATTCTGGCGCTTTTTTCATTTTGGCCTTTTTTTCGGGTTTGAAGATTTTTTCGGTTTTTTGTGATTTATTTTGTTTTGACACTTTTTTTCGTTTTGGCGATTTTTTGTTGTTTTTGCGCTTTTTTCGTTTTAGTGAATTTTTTTTTTAATTTGTGGTGATTTTTTCGTTTATTGCTGATATATTTATTTTTAGCAATTTTTAATATGTTGTGCTTTTTTCGGTATTTGACGATTTTTTTAGTTTTTTGCGATCTTTTTACTTTTGGTGATATTTTGCGTTGTAGCGATTTGTTTTAGTTTTAGTGCTTTTTTCCTTTAATCGCTTTTTTCACTTAAGCGCTTTTTTCGCTTTGAAATTTGTTTAATTTTGAATTTTTTTAGTTTTAGCGTTTTTTTTTAATTTCCAGATTTTACCTCTTACGGTTTCCAAGATACAGCAAATTGTCTAAATTACATTAACTGATAGAATACCCTTTAATTTTTATTGTTTTAATTTTAACTGGTGTATTCTGTATAATAAATACGTTAATTTTGAAAATTTAAAGTGTCTATATATAAGTGTCTGCATATTACATTAGTATTTCAAAATTTTTCCTTGCTCACTTTAGAACACCCTTTAATTTTTAGCTGTTTTACATATTCTGCGAAAATTTCAGGTCCGTAGCTCTTCCAGTTGCCGAGAAAACATTACATTAGTATTTCAAAATTTTTCGTTGCTGGCTTTTGAACACCCTTTAATTTTTAACTGTCATATATTTGTTGTTTTAGCGGCCAAAGTTCTACATATCCTGTGAAAATTTCAGCCCCGTAGCTCGTACGGCTCCCGAGAAAACAGCCTGTGACAGACAGACAGACAGACAGCGTAGCGAAAACAATAGGGTTCCTTTACATTTTTGGTGTACGGAACACTAATAAAACAACAGATTTTGTTAGTAATATTCTACTTGATGAAGACTGTGCCCAAATTTTTTTAAAAATTGCACGAAAAACAAAACCAAAGCTAAAAAAATATCGAAATTAAAAATATCGACGATATATATCGATATATTTTTAAGAAAATATCGATATATCGATATTTTTGCCCATCCCTAGCTCATATTAACAAAATCCAGATGTTTAATCAAAAACATAGTCGTAGTAGTGTTCCGCACGCTTTGTGTGCTAATTTATAATAGAATTCCCATTTATTTAAAAATAAAATTAATATAAGTATTTTCGGTTTACTGACAGTCGGTCAAATGTCCTTGAAATGACAAGAAACATAGTTTACCTGACTCTGGGTACGGGAAATGCTTGACCTGGACACTGCATAGCATATTCTTCAGCTTGCTGAACTTGCATGGTACGTATTCTTTCCAATAAATTCATTTTGGGAGGTACACTGCCCAAAGGTTCTAGTTGAAAAAAAAAACATTTATGATGTTCTGACATGATTTCATAGCATAATTTCATGAAATTATTTCAATAAATAATTGAATCCTGAAGCCTGAATCCTGAATGTGGGTATTTTTTTTTTTTTTTTGTAATAAATCCAAGTTGAAAAAATGTTCAAAATTTACCTATAAACTGGTATGGGATATGCTTGACCTGGACATTTGAGACTTAAACTTTCGTTTATGTGAACTCGAGCATTTTTAAATTCATCATCTATGCTAACTTTGGGTGGTACACTGCCAATAGGCTCTGCAAATGTAAGTGAATATTTTAAATATCTGTGTCTTTTTTTTTTTTAACATGTTCGTTAAAAAAACCTGGATGTTGGGATAAGAAATGTATTTACCTATAAACCGGTATGGGATACGATTGAGCTGGACATTTAAGACTTAGACTTTGATTTAAATTGGCTCTGGCATTCGCTATTTCATCATCTATGCTCACTTTTGGTGGCACACTGCCAATGGGTTCTGAAATATTGCAAGAAAAAACCAAAGAAGTCTATAAACTCAACTCTACACTTTAAAATACAGCTCTGTGGATTGTGTCTTTTCAATGTCACTTAAAAGTCAGAGTTGCATTTTTCTTACTTAAAAAGAGCAAAATAAGAGGCTATGATATTTCTTATTTATTAAGTAAGCTCTTTAATTTGTGATAAAAGCAATTAAACCCAAGAACTCCAATTAAAAAAGAGTTTCCTTAAATAAACAACTTTTGTTTAAAGAAATACAACTCTGCTGATAGGGAACATATACACAGCGTTGTATCTTAAAAGTATGTTATTGCTGGAATATTAACAGCAAATTGTGTGGAAAGAAATTATGAACATTTTGGCAAAAAATTTTCTTATCTTTTCACTATTTTCACTTTCTTTATTTCATAAGAAACTGCCTAAATGTTTGTTGGGTATTGGGAATTTTTTTTTATCGTTTTACCTATAAGCCGGCATTGGATATGATTGAGCTGGGCATAGTAGGGCAAAATCTATATGCATGGATATTTCACGAGTCTGCAGTTTATCTTGCACATTTATTTTGGGCTTAACACTTCCCAAAGGTTCTGCAGAAGAATTGATTAAAGAAAAGCTATTTAATTATAAAATTAAGTCAAATAAACGAATTATATAAACTGCCTGAATACTGGTGTCTATTCGGGAAAACGCGTCGAAGTAGTGAAAAATTACATGATAACAAAAACAAAATTTCACAAATTGTTTTTGTTTTCTATACATTTCTAAAATCAAATAAACGTGAGAATTTTAACGCGTATCTCTCTCTCTCTCTTTTAAAACCGGTAAATTTTGTATGATAAACAAAAACAAATTTTTGAAATTTATGCAGTTTTGTTTTTGTTTGCCATGTATTTTTCACTTAAGGTACGGTCACATTGGGGAAACATTTGACGAAAAACTACAAATATTTCCTTATTGTAGTGTGACCATAAAATATTTGTTTCAGGCAAACAGCAAAACAGCTGATTATGGGCAAACAAAATTATTTGCCGCCAAACAAAAATGTGTCTAATGTGAACAAAGTGTGACCACTCATAAGCAAATATTTTCCACTTTTTTGAGAAAATAATTATTTGTTCTTGCAAAGTTTTTGTAAGATCAAACAGTAGTAAACAACAGCTGTTGGGATGTGTTGTCATCTATTGAAAGTAATAATAAAATGCACCTTTTCCAAAAACTAGCTTTTTCAAAAAAGCACCTTTAAAAAAATACCTTTTTGAAAAATAAACTTTTAAAAATTACCTTTTTAAAAATGTATCTTTTTAAAAAAGTTACCTTTTAAAAAGTACCTTTAAAAAAGTACATTTTAAAAAAAGTACATTTTTAAAAAATCACTTTTTTAAAAAATTACAGTATGTACCTTAAAAAAATACTTTTTTTTAAAAAAAGTACCTTTTTTGAAAGTACCTTTTTCAAAATAAGTACCTTTTAAAAAAAATACCTTTTTTAAAAAAAAATACCTTTTTAAAAAAGTATCTTTTTAAAAAAGTACCTTTTTAAAAAAGTAACTTAAAAAAGAACCTTGTTTAAAAGTAGGTTTTTTAAAAAAATATCTTTTTTAAAAAAAGTACCTTTTTTGAAATAAGTAAATTTAAAAAAAAAAGTACCTATTTTAAAGAAAGCACCTTTTTTAAAACAAGTACCTTTTTAAAAAAAAAAGTACCTTTTTTAAAAAAGTACCTTTTTTAAAAAAGTACCTTTTTTAAAAAAGTACCTTTTAAAAAAAGTACCTTTTAAAAAAGTACCTTTTTAAAAAAGTACCTTTTAAAAAAAGTACCTTTAGTCGACGCGTATTCCCGAATAGACACCATTGTTACTTTTATTAACCAGAGGGTGCTGTTGGCCGAGTAGCTAGCGCGTTTGACTACAAACCCTGAGGTCTTGAGTTCAAGACTAGTTTCAGGCAAGCCAACAACATCATGCATTTTTCTCATGTGCATTGGTGTGTTATTGCGCTGGTTGCTTTTGGACTGTTAAGGCCATGTCAGATAAAACTTTTGCTTCGCGTTGCGTTACAGATTCGCTTTGACATCTAAGATGAAATGTACATACTTATACGAAACATGTCACATAAAGCACTTTTAACGCAGCGTGAAGCGAAAAGTTCGGCAACTCTCATCTTTTTGCTTGCTTTGACAATCAGCTGGAATAATTTTCTTTTATTATATTGCCAAACGAAACATATTGCGCGTTTGAATCTGTTTTAATAAGAGGTAAATATGTATGTGGCATTTATTTATTTATAATAAATCGTAAAATAACATAATTGACTTATTTTTATAAAAAATATATATATAAATAGCAAAATTATCAACTACTTTTTTGGTAAACGATCAATGCGCGAGCAGAGGGCGAAGCCGATGTAAAATGGTGATCGGCGCCGGCTAAGAACAAATATAGTCGGCGGCGGCTATTAGCCGGCTAAGAGCCGAAAATTTTTCGCCGGCGGCGGCTACCTAAATTTATCGGCTAACGGTCGGCTAACAGAGTATTTCTTGCTTACTTACATACAAGGTATATTTACAACAGGTATACTCGGCCCAATTATAAATAAACTTGCCTTTCTAGACGATTTACTGCCTTATTTATAAAAATAATTTTCATAAGAAATTTTTTTCATATGTTCCAAAACCGAATTAAATATTTTTAAATGCGCATGTTAGTAAATATCCACTTTTTATTATAAAAAATCGGCTTAGCCGCTAGCCGATATTAGCCGCAATAATCGGCGGCGGCTAAGTGATTGTGAAAATCACCGGCGGCGGCTAATAGCCGGCTATTAGCCGACCGGCTTCGTGCTCTGTGCGCGAGTGTTGTCAAAGTTTTCATTGTGTCATACTCCTTTTGCTTTACACTTTTCTATCAAAGTTAGAAACGTCACGTAAAGCGACAAAGTTTTATCTGACACGGCCTTTAAAGTGATGAAAGCATAGGACTGATCACTTCGGCAGTACCGGCAGTGATTAATACTAATATATCCTAAAGCACTTCACAGCACCCTCCTTCGTTGGCTTTGTAGCAAAACCGTCGGCGAAATAAAATAGCTAATAAAAAAATGGCTACACAGCTTAAAAAAACAACTCAATGCGTCTACTTGACACCAGAGGGGCTTGCAACACTGCTCTACAAAAAAACGCGCAATAGCAGGGTTGTAAATGAATTAAGCTTTCTATCTCTCTCCCACTTCACCACCTGTTCTCTATACACTATCCCTTTCCCAAAGAAGGTAACACATTAATTAATTAACTGGTAGGCATTAATTGCCTGATTGTGTTATTTATTTTTATAAAAAAAAAATAAGCAAAGAGTATGGGAGTATGTGAGTCAGGCGCAGATTCAGCTTAAGCTTTTGCGAGGGGAACTTTTAAATGAAACATAACATTTTGAAAATTATCGTTTAGAAACTCTGTTGAAATGAAGTATATTTTATACGTTTTGGGAGGGGAAATATCCCTTTTCCCCCTTCCTTTGGAACCGCGCCTAATGTGAGTGCACTATCAGTGCTAATTTAGTGCTTATTTAGGACACGCGTTAAGCTGGAATGATGAAACAGAATACGACTGTGTAATGTTGTTCGTATTAAAAAAAACCCCCGTTATACGTTTAGGAGTTCGATTTTTTGTTTTCAAATTCTACTAAGAGACTGACAATATATTTCTAGCCTGAACACACTTTATTTTTAAGCAAATTAGATTAATCAAAAAATATTTACCTAAACAGCGGCATTGGATATGACTGAGCCAAACATAATAAAGCATAATTATGTTCAACGCTCACATCAATAAATTGATGTTTATCTTGGACATTTACTTTTGGTCTTACACTACCCAAAGGCTCTAGAATAGCGAAAAATTAAAGTTTTTCAATTATAAAATAAAAATAAAATAAGAGACAACTGAAATGTTGGGCTGAGTAATCAGTCTAGTAAAAAAATTCTAGTTTTTTCCAATTAGATAGCGAAAGAAAATCCTTAGGTATTCTCTTCCCTTTTAATCAGCCATGTCACAGAATACCATTCCGATCGTCGGTGTTGTAGCAGAACCATCGGCAAAGTAAAAGAACTAGTAAAATGGCTACACAGGTTAAACAACTCAATGCTTCCACTTGACACCAGAGGGGGTTGCAACACTGCTCTACAAAAAACGCGCAATAGCAGAGTTGTAAATTAATTAAGCTTTCTATCTCTCTCCTACTTTACCACCTGTTCGCTCTACGCTATCCGTTTCCCAAAGACGGTAACACATTAATTAATTAACTGATAGGCATTAATTGCCTGATTGTGTTACTTCTCTTTAAAAAAAAAGAACTTTGAAGACAATTGGTATCTTAAGACTTTCTGGCTTTACCTGAAAAATGGCGTTGGATAAGCCTGGGCTGGACACAATAAACTTAAACTTTGTTTCGCTTTACTTTTGATATGCTTGTAATCTTCACCAGTTGTAATTTTGGGACTGACACTGCCCATGGGTTCTAAAAATGTATAAACGTTTAGATACATATATAAAGTTCTTGTAAGAAGTAATCAAAAAACTGCCCAAAGAAGGTTAGGTAAAGTTGTGCTAATTTAAAATTTTACAACCAGTTTGATCTCTAACAAAGAATTTTACTTATAAACATTGATGACGTTGCGTCAGCATGACCAGTGTCTGGTTGCTTTTGAATTTTACTGTATAGGAAAATTCAAATTGACAATAGCACCACAATGAGTGTGTGATATGGTTCACATTAATATAGCTCTAGTAAGATAAATGTGAGTGGAATTTATGGCATTCTAGTATTTTCTATAGCCTGCGAGTAGCTTCATGACAGCTATAAAAGCGCTGCTGTTGAAGCAGGGTGAATTAGTCTTGTGTTAAAAGTAGTCGTGTTAACGTCGCTGTTACCTAGTTGGCTAGATTGTCGTAAGATTAGGTTTTCTAAGTAACAATTTAAAGGAAATCGTCGTACATGAAAATCTTGAGCGATAAGATGACAATGTCTTATATATTCACCCGTAATATGTATGTCGAAGTCGAATTTGTGATTACGTCATAGATTAAAGAAAACATTTAAAACTTTTCTTTATTCTAGGACAATTCGTCGTTGTCACAAATTCGACTACGACATACATATTACGGCCGATTGTCTTCAATCAAAATCTGTTGAAGACGAGATGACCAACACTGCCTTATATTTTGTCTTCCGTCGCACTCTGTTCACGACAAAATAATTGACAATGTTTTATGATTTGTCTTTAATTACCTTTATTGAAGACAAGTTTAGAGAGAATGTCTTACGTTTTGTCTTCAAATAACTTTGTCGAGGACAAGATAAGCAACAATGTCTTACATTTGGTTTTCAATGTCACCGTTGACAATACGATGAATGACAAACATTGTCGTGTCTGAAAGACGTGACCAACTAAGTATAAAACACTATCAATCTAAGACTTTCAGGTAGTAATGTATGAAAGAATTCTCATTCGGTTAATATTATAATCAATATAAGTATTTTAGCTTTTGAGCTTTTCATCATTTTTGTTTATCAGGGATGGATAAAGCAGCAGAGAAACAAATTTTCTCCGTTGGGCCCTTCAAGCAATTTTTTAGGTTCTAACCTGGGTCTGTGCATATTATTTTTGGCATAACTCTGTTGAAGAAGCTTCATTTTCATTCAGTTCTCTTCTGCTTAAACACAATCTTACCTAAAATATGGCGTTGGATAGGCCTGAGCTGGACATATTAAACTAAGACTTTCCTTCTCTTTCACTTTAGTATGTTTAACATCTTCGCCTGTGGAAACCTTAGGACTAACACTGCCCATGGGCTCTTTATAAAGATATAACAATCAAATTAGTTTTCCAAAATCAGTACTATTAAACTAAAATTTGAAAACTGCCTTGAATATTTCCTCAAGAGAAAAATTACTTTCGAACAATTACCTAAATATTAAAACCGGATAAGCTTGAAAAGGGCACAATAAAGTAGCACTTTTATTTTGATAAACTTTAAGGGTGCGAGAGTCGTCACCCGAAGTTAAGCGAGGAGCTACGCTAGCAATGGGTTCTTGGTAAGGAAAGGAAGGAATGAAAAGAAGAAAAATATTTTATAATAAATAGTTGTAAGATAACTCAAAAACTGCCTGATTTAGTGGGTTAATTTGTCAAGCACTAGACTCACCTCCGTATTCTAACCTTTGTGACAATTGACAAAATTATAACAAATGACAATGTTTATATTCTGAACAATATACAAATTTGTCATTTGTTATAATTTTGATATTGTCACAAAGCATAGAATAAGGGGGTTAATGGAAATTTTTCGAAAGTTCGGGATAGAAATAAACCTTTGATCAAACCCTTTTAATATTATATGGGTTTGATCAAAGGTGTGTGTGTGTGTGTGTGTGTGTGTATCTATTGAACGAGTTCGATACAACTCTATAAACTACTCATACCTAAAATAAGGCATTGGATAAGCTTGAGCTGGACAGAGTAGCGTAGCCTCTTGATGTTGCATAACTTTAGGTGTTTTTATATTATCATCTCCCCCAGTTATCTTGGGACTGACCGAGCCCAAAGGTTCTAAATTGGATGTTAATTTGAATATATTTTTTTTTGTTTTCAGAAAATACTTAAACTTTTTGAATGTTGTTTAGAGTTTTACCTAAAAAATGGCACTGGATATGCTTGGGCAGGACATAATAGTGTGGCTTTCTTAGCTAAATAAACTTTAACTATACGCGATTCATCGCCGGATGTTAATTTGGGTGCTACACTAGCAACTGGTTCTAGGGTTAATAAAAAAGTAACAGTTAAAAAGCTTTTCTTGGTATAGAATTTCGTACAAAAATGTTGGGATAGGTTTTTCTTAAAATATGTTTATAGTGTTTCGATTATATTTTTAATTTACCTAAAATATGGCACCGGATAGGCTTGAGCTGGACATAATAATGTTATAGAGAATGAGGCAGCAACGTCTATAACTTTTATATCGTTGCCGCTTAAAAGGCGGGGACCTACACTGCCCACAGGTTCTAGGAAAATATAAATTTTTTTTGTTACTATAAGCAGGCAATCGTAGCAACTGATTTAACAGAAAAATCGTTATATTTAGCTCAAAACGAACAGTAAAAAATTTAATCGACTTTTTCCCGTAAAAAATAAAAGCTAAAATTTGATAGATATTTTTATTTATGATCCCGGTTATCTAATAGAATTTGGAAAACTGCCTGATTCTGTTAGAGGATTTTTTTAATTATCTCAAGAAACAATAGTAGTAAAATTAATTTTCAAGAACCCTTTAGATTAAAATTTATTAGTGTGACCAGAACTAGTACAATAAAAAAATAACTAGTCCTTTAAGAAAATTATTTTAAAATAGTTTTCAAATTCAAATATTTTTTGTAAATTTATACTGTTTTTTGATAAATAATAATTAGGAAATTTTAATTTGGCCACAACTTGAATTTTTTCAAAAATATCTAAACTCCCGAATTTTCTTAAGGGTTACAAGGGTTAATGCTAAAGATTATATCAAAAATGAACGACATATTATCTTGATCTTGGGTTTTTTTAATTAGAATACAATATAAATAAAATAAAAAAATTTCTTTCAAAGAATAGTTCTGGTTTCTGTAATTTAAACGACACCAGAGGGCGCCACAAATCAATTTATTGAACACAAAATTGCTCTCTTTTATTGTTTACGAAAATTTATTTCTAAAAACTTATTTGTTCGATAATAAGCAGAAAATGTTGTTCTTTATGGTAGGCAAAATATTTAAAAAAAATTTTTAAAAATATCCAGATTTTGCTCATGTGGTACAAGGGTTAATACAAAAGTAAAGAACAAAATGAAACGAAATATACATATGGCCAATGCTGCATTTTTAAAAAGAACGCAGCATATACAGATGTTCGTACATATGTACAAGAAAGGTTTAAAATAAAAACAAATGTGTATGCCACAAAAGGGCGCCAAATATCAAAAATGTCTAAATAAAATCTTGACCTCTAAATGGTTTACGAAAATCATTGTTAAATATCTTAATTTTTTCCGCCTGAATTATAAATGAAGCAATTAAAAATTCTTTGTTGTAATTTTCTGAAAAATCTAGCACTGAATTTTTTTCTACACCAACATTTGTATGATATTAACCGTTGGTAGCTCCCTGTTCCAAGTGCAGTTAGTTGGTAGTTAGTAAAGTAACTTTGAGAAAGTACATTGTTTAAAGTTTTACAATCCTTTTACCATGAAATCATAAAATTGTGCGCACATCCAGTATATTTTCCGGTCGTATTCATGCAAAATAATTATGATTCTATTCCAGATGTGCGTATTTGAGCTTGCTGTTTTCAGCACCTGTGCACATTTTATCCGAATTTGTTTTTTTTTTAATTGAAATAGGTTTCATAACATTCTAGAATGTCTTAAAAAAATTCTGGGTTAACAAAGGTTAAATAATTTTTGTCAGAATACCTGCTATGCAAGGTAAAATTAATGCTAGCCCTATTCTTCGAAATCCCGTTTAAGAGTAACGCATTTTTGGAATAATATTAAAGTGATTTATGACAATTAACCCTAGAATACTAATGTACATATATTTTACTACATAAATTTAGTGCCAAATTAAAGAAAAATTTTTTGTGCAAACACAAATGAGAAAATAAGACTGTTTTAGTTATTTTCTTACTCTGATATCGTTCGTAAAACTATTATAAAATAATGTTAGTAAAACAGGGTTAGTTAAGTTGCATTGATTTGGAATCCTATACGAGATAAATATTGCTGCATGTGTTCTTCACTCATAAAATACTCACCTCTGACTTTAACATTAAAATAATGAACTTTCCGAGTAAACAAATTGGTCCAAAAAAGCAGGTTTTTACGATTATGGAGTGAAATTAGAGCTTGCAAACCTCCCGTTATCGCTGCTGGTTTTTGTATGGCAAGTTCCCGTATTGGAGTAGTACATTTTTGATACATAAAGCGCTTTTTAAAGCGCAGAAAATAATCACTACTTTCAGCACTAAAACTCAAAATATATGGAGCTTTCTCGCATAAAAACTTGAATTGTGCCAACAGTGAGAAATCAGCTTTTTTGTATAGTTTCTTTCATAAACGTTCACTGCTTCGAAATAAGCTCTCATTTTAAAGCCTATTATTTATTATGGGCTTTATTGCGTTAGTGCTTCAAAAAACATGAAAATTTTTACTGGATTAAAACACTTGTTAAAAAAAAATTTTTTTTTAACTCATCACAAAAAAGTCAACCATGACTTGCACAAATCTAATACACTAACGCAGTCTTAACTTTCTAAGAGCATCCAACTACATATTAAGATTGGTACTGTTCTTCCTATACTCTTCTATACCACCTTCACCGAACTTACACTATATTTTGCATGACTTACAGGGCAGCAATAATAGCGTTGTGTCATTGGCCATACAAAAAAATATATATAGTTTATGAACAAAAACTCTACATGGTAGTTATCAATAATATAAATATTTGCGTCAAAAAGTTATTAAATTGAAAATGAAAAAAATAAAATAACTGAAATTTCGAATCGATTAGGCAAGACGACATTTTGTTATCCCTTCTACTATCACATTATACATATGGTTTCGACAAAAAGTGTACCACTTAAAAGGAATTTATTTGCAGATGTGCACAATCTATATCTTATTAAAATCGGTTGAGTATCTTGGGAGCTATACGAGTTTAAAGTTGTTACTTATACATGCATTCACAGTACTCATGTATGTCTTAAAGCTAAAATAGTAGTCAATAGTTTTTGCAAACAAATGAGAACAATTTTAACAGCGAAATTATTTTTTTTTCTCTTAATTAGTTGGGTACTAGCAAAGCCACAGTGCTGCCAGATTAGGAAAATTCACAATAGATTTATGGTAACAGTTTGTGAGTAAAAATTTTCTCGGGAAAAAATTGGTATTTTGCTTGTAGATTTGCAACTTTTAGTTCTGAGAAATGGGTCGGAGCATTTCCGATAACAGTTGTATAATAGAGTACAAAAAAGCGTTAGTATACCAGGGTTAAGGGATTTTGATTTAAGGGTCTTTGCGATATCTTTAGTAAAATATGAAGTTTAACTAAAACCAAAATAGCAACATATAAAGTTTTAATTTAAGAAGAAACTTATTTGAATTCTAAGTAAAATCATCGATCAATTAAAAAAATTTTTGAGGTCTTAAAACTTTTTTGTAAAAAATATATTTTTCAATTAACAATAAAAGAAGTTAATGCAAATATTTTGTGACATTTGATAAATTCAATACAGTATTTTCTGTAAGTTTTTTTAACATTTTCCTATTAACCCACCTAAATATAGGCGCTGGATAGGCCTGGGCTGGACATAATAATGTTAAGGCTTGGGTGGCGCCTGCGGTAAAACTACTGCTTGTTTGTTGGGAGGGAAATTTGGGTGAAACCCTACCAACTGGTTCTGTAAATTTTATTATAATAATTTGGTAAATTTTTTCTTAGACTAAAAAATTTTAATTTAAAGAATTAGAATAAAAGTTATAAAACTTACCTTCTCAAGGATAAGGGGTTCTATTGCAGTTCTAACATTTATATTGAAAAAATTTTGAAATTTTAGAAAAAAAAGCTATTTGTAAGCGCACCATTTACTCAAGCTCAAGTCAAGCACGTCTTTTGCTTATTAAACATTTTATTAAAATTGAAGATTTTAATACAAAAAATGTTTACTTTTTTTCTCTTTCAATTAATTTTTATTTTGATTTTTCACAAAGTTTTGAAAATTTATTTTAAGTGCTCATATTTAGGCTGTTACCCTATCCCAACATTCAGGCAGTTTTCAATAAATAAAAGGCTAAGGAAGCAACAATTTTTTGACAAACGCGTTAATTACTTGTAGCATTGAATTGATTAAATAAATTAACTGCCTATCCCACGATGTTGGAAGAAGTCATTCTTTGGTACAATTATATTTACAACAACATTTAAGAATTGATTTGTGCTTTAAATGTTATTCGACGAAAGAAAGAATTCTTTTGACATTTTGGGGCAGGCAATTAATATTTAATGATTTTTTTTAAATCGACAAAGAAAAAGATTTTTCTTTTGAAAATCTTTTTGATTGTTTTTTTTTCTTGTGAGTTTCATTATTTAAATAACTGAAATTTAATCAAAATATTGTTGCTTTTTTTGTATTTCATATAACTTATTAACTAGAGAAGAAAAGTGTTTAATATAAGAGTAATAAAGTGATTTTTGCAACGAATGATTTGTGCATTTGACTTTTTTTTAGCTTTTAAACACTTTTCTTTATGAAGAGAAAAATATTTCAAAAGTTCTTTTAATTTAGCCAAAATTTTTATAAATATGTCAAAAAGGCTTAAAATAGAAAATAAAATTGATAAAATTTGTGAAACTTCGAATCATATAGGTAAGACGACATTTTGTTATCACTTTTACTGTCACATTATTCATCTGATTTCGACGAAAAGTGTGGAATTTAAAAGGCATTTATGTGCAGATGTGCACAATCTATACTTTATTAAAATCAGTTCAGTATCTTGGAAGCTGTAGGGGTTTAAAATTTCAACTTATTTACACACTCATAGTACGCATTAGAGGGCTGCCAAGTGTACTCAAATGTATTCGTAGAATGTACTCGTTTGAATTTCATGTGTGCATAGATGTATGTTCTTATTTATATTCTTATGCACACATGCATGTGTATGTATGTACATACATAGCCACGAACAAACATACATATAAACATACATATATATACATACATACATTTACAGAAGAAACATGCATACATACACACACAAACATACATACGACTACTTGAGAGTATATTCGTGCAGCCCTCTAGTACGCATATACAATGTATATTATGCATATGTATGAAATCAAGCTAAAAAGCTATGGTGTATGTGTTTGTGAAAATAGCTTTTGCAAACAAATGAGAACAACAATAAGAAAAAGTTTCTTTCTCCGCTCTGAATTAGTTGAGTTGTAGGAAAGTCACAGTGTTGTCAGATTAGGGGATTTCCTCCTAGATTTTGGGGTCGAATTTAGGAGTAAACATTTTTTATGGGGAAATTTAAAAAAAAATTCTAAGTATTTTTAAGTGGCTAACGATGTCATGACAACGCGAATTAATACCAGGTGGTCGCAAGAAATAATTCCCCTTAAAAATGACTTCTTGGAATGTCAAAAAATGTACCCAGAAATGTGGGTTGACATCTGAGGGAGATTCAAGCAGCTGGTCTATCGACATTACCTGGTATGAATTCGCTTTGATCTCATGCAACAAATTTCATGAAAGATGTCATCGTCATTTATGAGTATTTTTCCGCCGTTGCTGTCGTTTGTTGTGTTTCAATGTTACTGTTTTTCTCGTTTTAAATGCTTTTTTTTTATTTAATTCTTAGCTTATTCATACTTTTGAAATATTTTTCTCTCTTTTTTTTATAATTATGTAATAACAAACCATATTTTTAGTGTCTCATATTGCAAATTAATTTAATTGTTTTTTTTCTAGTTGAACACAAATTACACTGTACAGCAAAATTAAAATTCTAATGACCCGTGTTGGTAGAAGGGACAAAAAAAATATACGTTTCTCAGCGTTTTGAAATATTACACCTGGGACTCATTTTAGGGGAACTTTTTGTACACTGTTATGGTGAAACATTTTATGAAGAAACATTTTATGAAGAAACATTTTTGTGGAACATTTCCGCACTCTATTGCTTCGCGTTACGGCCTTTTTTGCCCCTTTTTTAAGAAAGGGACAAAAACACCCCTTAAACAGTGATGTAGCGAGCTGAAATGTTCTACAAAAATATTTGTCATAAAATTTTACTATGTCTTCAAAAATATCAACGTTCAAAATTTAGCTTGAATGCTAGAAATAAGTCAAAACTTAAAATATGCTTAAGTACGACATTAACCCTTAAATACATTCTAAGTTTTGACATATTTCTGGCATTCAGGTTACATATTGAACTTTGGTGTCTTTGAAGACTTATAGTAGAATTTTAATGCAAATATTTTTGAAGAACATGTCAACCCCCTATATCGCTGTTTAAGGGGGGTTTTCTTCCCTTTATTAAGAAGGGACCGAAAAGACCCATACAGCAAAGACTTAGAGGGTTCAAAAATTCCACAAAAATATTGCTCTTAGTGATTTTCATAAAAGTGCTGAGCACACAAGATATCCTCTGCCAATTCACTATAACAATGTGCAAAAGGGAAGGCGGAGCTTTAACTCGCCCTACAATGAACCTAAGGTGTTAACTTTCAAAGTGCCGAAACCAGGATCATTCGTTAGAGCCTTGTTATTGCTTTTTTGTTGCACAGTGTTATTAGTCGATATATCTTTTGTGCATTTTTTACATATTTAAAATTGATTTTAAGTTAAAAGAAAGTTAAGTAATTAATTAATTAATTGTCAAATTATACCACAGATTTCAATTAGAGAGACAGTGGAGAAAAACCACAAAAATAGTAATGAAGCGTTTTCTAGTTTACCGAATAGCTAAATATATTTTTTATATTATCCATACTATGAACCATAGATAAAGGGCAGTGCACTAACTTTGCCGTTGTCGCTAATACTTACTGATAGTGTAAAATTATTGCACTAATTTTGTTGAAGTTTAGTGCTGACTGGAAAGATAGCAGCCTCACTAGATGTTAAAATATTTTGCAAAGATTTTGCACTAAAATTAAATTTTCTGAGTTTAACAGAAGCAATCTTCAGTTTATTGCAACCTTTTTACGTCATTAATTTGATTGCAACATAGAAATTTTGCACTAAATTAAGCGTAAAATCTTTGAAATGTTAGTGATCGTATGTTGAACTGCAGCTTTTCTTAGTGCTGTTTTAAATTTTCCTATAATTGAGTGTAGTGCAAATATTTGCACTAAATCTACTTTTAGTGGAGAATAGTGCAAAATAATCTTTTCCAATTTTATTTAGTGATAGTGCTAGCAATACTTATTTCAATCAACATTTAGTGCACTACCCCCACACTATGGTACACTGAAAATAGTTCATGTAACATTTTACGAAAAAAATCTTTCGTATTTACATTTTTCGTAGAATATACGAAACTATCGTAAATATTACGAACAAGTTAGACAATACTAAAGTACTTTTGTAAATATTACGAAAAAAAATTAATTTACGAAAGTAAAAGTTTTTCCCTGTTCAAAAATATATTTCAAATAAAAAAAAAATTAAAAATATGTTTATTTTTTTAATTTTGTTTTTTAATTATTTTCGTACGAAATGTATTTTACAAAATAATTTCGTGGTGCGAAATTACGAAGTATTTCGTAATATGCACGGGCGTTTTCGTATCTATGTATGTATGTTGCATGGATTTTTTTCGGTGCATGAATAAAACGCTAAAGTTATTTTAATATCTTTGTAAAACTTTGTTATGGTCCTTCGAGCCCAATTGTAATTGTCACAGCTCAAGACGCTGTAACTACATCAGCTCGTTGTTAGTGCTCTCAGCTCTTAACGTTATTAATAAATTTTATTTCTACACTAGAGACATCAAAAAATATGGTTTGTTCTTTTAAACTTAAGAAAAATATTCAACCTTTTGTAATTTTGAAAAAAAAAATACAAACTTTTTTAAATTTATCTCAATAGTATCGCACTAATTTCTTAAATAATTTTTCTTCTTTTGCGCAATTAATATTGAATATTTTTCTTTTTTGTTTTTTATTTATTTAAAAAAAGTATTAAACTCTTCATTAAGGACAAATTCAACTTACCTGTAATAACCAAACGTCCCTTGGTAGCACTCAATCTAGTTTCACCAGTTAGTCTATGTTTAGTGCGGCACTGATATGACTTGTAGCCATCTTCGGGGCCAACTTCGCGTATGTGTAATTCTCCCGAAGGTAAAACCAAATATTTGCCATCTTTTTTTGTGCGAATTACAATGAAGAAAATGTTGATGAGAAAATAAAAGAAATTATATTAGTAGAATTTTTGGAATATTTGACTCTTAAATTTTAAACAGAAAACAAACTTCTACCACCAATGGGAAATATTAGGGAAGTTCTTGAAAATTCTTGAAAAGAAGTTTATAAAAAATAATTTTAAATGATATTAACTAGTTTTAAAATTGAATAGCATTATTGCAGTATTTACAGAAAAAATTTTTCGTCATGTTAAAAGCGTTGTATCGTGTCGGCTTGAAATTTGATTAAGTTTTTAATTGATTAAATTATACATGTTGATGTATAAATTCATAACTAAATCAATTGAATATAAACAAAGTTAAAGCTGAAACTTTTTAAAGTTTAAAAATAATTTACAACTTCTTTAATTTATATGCCATGATTTCGTTCATTAATTTCAATAAAAATAGCATCAAAATAAATAATTCAAATAATAAAACATTTTATCAACAACAAATAGAATTTCAAGCTGAAGATTATCAAACTTCAAATATAATTTATTTTATTTTAATGTAATATATTTTAAAGTCTCAAAAGCTTTAGCTGGATATTTAATTAAACTTTTTATTAATTGGATTACTTATTTTTGATTGCTTGTGTCTAAATCCAATATCAAATCAATTAGTATCAATTTTTATATTATTAAAATTATTACAATATTGAAAGAAGAGTTTAGAATGTTCTAAAATATATTTAGGGTTTAAATTCAGCTTGAAAGTTGTTTGTTGATTAAGTTTTTAATTGACTGAACCATTTATACTGATGCAGTTTTTATTAAAATTAATTAGCGACCGAATTATGTTATTGTCTAGTTTCTTTATGAAATTTAGGTTTATTATTTATTAAGTATTCAATTATAAATTGAACTAAAAATACGCATTGGGATTTTAACTTTAAAATTGTAAGAATTAAGATGGAAATACTTCATGTCAGTTCAATGAAATGAATAATTGAAACAATAAAAGGGCTTATTTCAATCCAACACCAAACTATACTTTTAGTTTGGAGGAAAATTTATTTTGTATTGAAGCAATATATTTTGTGACTAAAACTAACAAAAATGTCTTCTTTTCAAGATTTTTCATATGTTAGAAACTTCCTTAATTTCCTTTTTTTAACAAAAAACACTAGAACTTTTGTTGTAAAAACTCCAAAAAGGTTAGTTTTATTGCAGTTTTTATAACATAAAATTTTTATATATTAACTTTCTTTTAATGTTATTTATTTACAACTTAATTTTAGTTTTTGCACGTTTCTTATAAAATTTTGATTGAAGTGTTTTTTGTTAAATCTTACTAAAATACTTTAAACAAGCATGCAAAGGTTAATAAATTTTAATTTACTATTTACAAGATTTTGAAAAATCTACCAAACTTATGTTATAAATTTGCTTAAATTAATTAAAGTAATTTATACAATGAATAAAGAATTAAAAGGAGCCCATTTAGATTGCGTCGGAGAATCATATATCTTTAATAAAACAATATTGCAAATGGTTAACCATTCCTGGAACTTTACGCCAATTTCAAGATTAAAGTGCCCGAAGATATAGATTTTTTGAGCAGTTAAAAATAAGAAAAATTTCGAAAACTTTAGTCAATGTTATCTCTCGAATAACTTAACCGACTTAAAGCAAATTTACCGAATTCGATGCAGTTTCAAAATTCCTTAAAGGCGACCGAATATTGACGAAAATCTATTTTGCAAGAACTTTTGGTATGAGTGAAAGACAAAGACTGTTTCGACCATGATCAATAAATTTTAATAAAACGAGCAGTAATTGTAGATCATCGGATATATCTAATGAAAAATGGACTTTCGAAAATCGAAGTGATATCAATAACTTCTCATTTTTTGACAGCAGAAAGCTAAAAAATGTTACAAAAAAATATTCTGGCAAAATTTTATTATTTTTTAACTTCACGCCATCGAAAATCGGAAAGTTTCTGATTTCATATAAATAGTTTTTATCAGATCACGACGTTCTGAGGTCGTAGGCAGATATTCTGACTATTTTTACGATGTTGTCAGTTGTGTGTCCAGTTGTCAGGATTTCCATACACGACCCATCTGTCGAGATCGTTTTACACGACATTGTCTTCGACGATTTGTGTACGACTTGTCCTCTGTCGATTAGGTTTTCTAATTAACAATTTAAAGGAAATCGTCGTTCACGACAATTCTTGGATGTTGTACTTTATTAACAAGTAAAAATGTTAAAATATTATATTCGCCGAATCTTATATCACCAATCACCATGGACTCAAAACCAATCTTAAGTGAGGATTTTTTTTGTTTTTGCTGATTTTCAATACCAATCTGTTTGTGATACATTCTGATATATTAATACAAATGTGAAGTCTCTAACTTTTCTTGGTGCTTCGGAAAATCGATTTCACGTACAGACAGACGGACGAACAGACGGACATCGATAGTTCGACTTTCCTATCTATAAGGATCCAGAATATACGTGCATGTATACTTTATCGGGTCGCAAATTAATATTTTAGAAATTACACACGGAATGACAAGCGTATATATTAGCCTTTCCATTTTTGGTGAAGAGTATACAACCTTTGGCGGCAAGATGAGCCACAATGTCTTACGTCTTTGTCTTCAGTAAAATTGTGGAGTGTAAGATGTCTTACATTTTGTTCTCAATTCAACTTTGTTGAGAACAGTATGACCGGCAGTGTCCCACGTTTTGTCTTCAGTTAAGTTGTTATTTACAATATAAGCGATAGTCTGTAACATTTTGTCTCCAATCCAACTTTGTTGAGGATAATATGAGCGATAGTGTCTTACGTTTTGTATTCAGCTATATTGTTGAGGATAATATAAGCGACAATTTCCTACATTTTGTCCACAATTCAACTTTGTTGAAGACAATATGATCGACAGAGTCTTACGTTTTGTGCTCAGTTTTATTTTAAAGGAGAATATAAGCGACAATGTCTTATATTTTGTCCACAAATCAACTTTTTTGAGAATAATACACAGAAAAAACTAAAACAAGATTCAATTACGAAAAACGAAGATCCAATTAAAAATTAATTAGTTTTTAACCAATCACGAAAATTGTAGTATTAACTCAACAGAAATATTTGAAAATATTTTTCGATTTTTTCAATTAAAAAAATATTAAATCAATAAAAAAAATTAATTGAAATTTAAAAAAAAACATATCAATTAATTTTGATAAAACAATGTCGCATACTCAGAAAAATTATAGAATTTTCACACATGAAACTAAACTTTTTTTATATCCAAAGAAATTTAATTATTTTGGCTTGAGTTCGGTTTTAATTTAATTTTTCAATTAAATTATATTTTTATTTAGAGATAAATGTGAAGCATGTAGACAAAGAAACATTTGACTTCATGGAGGGTTGAACTGACATCTTTCGATAGCTATCGTTCAACCCTCCGTGCAGTAAAATTTTGCTTTGTCTAGATCCTTCACATTTATTTCTAAATAAAAATATAATTTAATTGAAAAATTAAATTAAAACCGAACTCGAGCCAAAATAATTAAAATCGTTTGGATATAAACTCATACAGTTCGACTAAAACTCATAACTTAATTGTAAAAATTTATTTTATTTATAGCCAATTTACATGTAGGATTTTTTAACTTGATTTAAAATTGAATTGATAGCATTGCTTTGAAAGAAAATAAAACAAATTAAAATAAATGTTGATTCAATTAAAATGTTAATTGAAAATAAAAATGTTTCTGAGCAAACAGTTTATTGAAAATTTTCGGGAAATAATATTTTCTGTGTATGAGCAATAACTTCCTATTTTTTAGTATTCAATCAAACAAATAAATATGTTGACCTCTTGCTGTCGATAGTTTAGGTGGTGCTGCAGCAAGTCTGTATAAATTCATTTCGTAAACCGCATTCGCGACTTTTATTCGAAAATGTCGTTAAGGAATTGTTCCGGCTGTCAATCATATGTCGTCGAGAAATTAACAGTCACATGTACCAGTCATTGAGGAGGTATTATCGACGTGTGTGTAAGTATGTATGTAAACCATTTATAACTTTTGAACAACTCAATCAATCGATCGTAGCAGAACTTTAGTCATTCTTAAGATTTTGTCATAACTTATATATCGTGAAAATGTGAACCGAGTTGATTTGATAGATTTCGAGAATTTTTTAAAATAAAATTTTAAGAAATATGTTTTTGTCAAATAAAATTTAAGCCAACGTTTCGATCGAATCCAAAATTTAATCAAATACTACTTCAATTGCGGAAATTTTCATTAAAAGCGATGGATTTGTTTTTTTCTTTAATTTACTCTAAAAGTTCCTGTTGAATCCATTTTCTATATTTGGAAATATTATTTAGTCTTAGAAACTGCTTCGAATGCCGTAATTTTATCAAAATCTTTTTAATGGTTCGACAGATATCCTTGACGAAAATTTTCGAGAACAATGTTGTTTTATTGACTTCGACAATTTTTATAAAATCGGTTTTCTAAATTCGATAACTTTTTTGGGATTAGAAAACTGCATCACTCCGTAAATTTGGTATAGATCGATTTGTTGGTTGGTACCAGAGATATCGTGTTCAAAAAAATTTTAAAATACGTTGATTATTTTGTTACTACGAAAATATTTCTCAAATCAATTAAGTGGAATAATTGTTTAAGTGATTTGTACTTGATATTAGCGAGAAGTTCCAGGGATGACCTGCATGGTTGAGATGCCAATCACAACTAAAGAAGTGACTCATTTGGGTCCGTCCCTTTGTGATAGGATGACCTGTATGTTCGACACTGCTTTTCCCCTTAATTTTAATGACAAAAATTTTTAGAAAAATGTTTAAAATTTCTTATTGTTTAGAATATTTCGATTTAATATTTTCGAAAATAAAAATTTTGGTAGATTTTTCTCAAGTTATTTTAAGGATTTTTTGCATATTTTAAACAAGCTTTTCTTTACAAAAGTTTTAGTTAATTTGTATTCAAACAAATTCCTTAAAAAATGCAATATTTACAATTTAATAAGCAAGCAATTAATTAATAAAAAAATGCTTTAAAATTTAATAAAAATTTAAGGATTCTTTAAAACCCGTCACCACAACTTATTAAGTGCATGAGGCAACACTGCTGCCAGCATGTAGACATTTTTTTACACAGTTGCATTTTTAAGCAGAGAAAGAGAGCATCAACTGTTATTGTTAACAGCATATATCCATAAGAGCTGATTTACATTGAGGGTGATGTCGCTACGACAATGCTAACGCTCTCGTTTGGAGTTTTTTCTTAAATCTGCGCGCGATTACATAAAGACTTTCTTGTTGCAATAATCTGGGAACTTTTTGACGTTAAATTAGCTAATGTTTTTTATTCGTTCATTCGTAACAAGTTTTGTCATAAACTAACTAATTGGTAATTGGAAATATGCAATGGAAAATAAGCAGAACAGAAAGAATGAACAGAAAGAGAGAAAGATGTAAAAGGGGTGAAGCATCAATTTTCATTTTGTGCGTCTTTAACTAGGGAGAAGTTAACGCTCTACCCCTCTCACCAACAAGCGCGAGTCGCAAGACTTTGTTGCAAGCGACATCACGCTCAACGTAAATCAGCTCTAAGCACGTGCAAGGGGAATTCATAACAAGGCGATGTTTAGTGGCTATTTCAATTCGCATTTTTTAACTCGTTTGGACTGCATACATTTTAAACTCTATATTAAAAAATTAAAGCAAACATTTTTAAACCGTTTTTATAAGGAATTGACATGTATGTGGACTAAATAAGAATAGCAAAAAATAATCAGCTGCCGTAGTAACGCCACCTGGTTGTCAATCCGCCTTGTGCACATGCTTATAATAAGAAGTGAACAATTACAGGGTTGTATTTAAATAATATTTAAATGATTTTGCCCTAAAAAAAGTTGCCTTTAAAAATTTTTATTAAAAAATTCGGAATGAAGAATATATATTTTATGATTTTTACTTTTATTAAATTTTAAAGCATTTTTCCATGTTTTTATACAAATTATATACAAAACAAAGTTTCGCCAAGTTCTTAAATTTAAAGAAAACATAGTAAATGTTTTCCTTAAACCAAAAAATTTAGGAAATTTAGAATAAAAAAACCAAATCTACACTACAAACTACATAAAAATGAAGGGGGATTTATTAAGGATTTGGGGAAAGCCGGGATTGGCTTATGGCAATTTGGGGAAGAAGGGATCTTAAAGGAAAGGACCAAAAACAAAATAAAAATTAAATTTAAAAAACATAAAAAGAAATTAACATAAAAAAATCAAATGAGAATTGAACCTAAACCTTAAAAAACTGCTAAACAAACCTAAACAAACTGTCAATTGCAAAGAATAAAAACCCGACCTCAATTTCTTTTGACCAAAAAAAAAACTTATAAGGGACATTTTTAGTGAAAATAATTCATGGATTGATGTGTAAAGGGAGCAGGATTGTATGAACGATATATAACAGCCATTTGAAAAAAAAAGTTCATCAAGAAAAAGAAACAAGTTTACCACTTTGTATGTCCGTAGAGGAAGTAGCAAAAATTTCTCTTTCTTCATCTTCTAGCCAGGAAGCAACTTGTATAAAGTCGGCCACAAAGGAGGGTATATGACATTTCAAAATGGCACTATTGCCTCTCAAAACCGCCTCATCCATAACATTAACTGTATAAGATTGGGGAACAACTGAAATTTTCAACAAAAAAAAATTATAATAATATAAAAAATGAAATAAAGGAAAGTTATTTAATAAAAACTAAAAATCATTTAAAGGAACTTAAAATCCCCTTCATTTTAACTACGGGTACCAAAATGAAAAACTAATAAATAACCATTTAGTGTCAAAATTCAAATACCCGTTTCATTTTTAGTATAAACACCGCCCTCGGTATCTAGCCAATCGATAATTTCTAAATGATCGGCCACAAAGGAGGGAGTTTGACATTTAAATATGGCCGCATTGCCTTTAATAACATACTCATCGTAGACCTGGGACTCGAAAAATTGTTTAACAACTGCAAAAATAGCATAAATAAAGAAAAAAAATTACACACACAAATTTTCTTAAAACAAAGAAACCAAAAACTATAAACCCAAAAAAAAAATTTTTCAAATTCCGGGGATTTATTTCCTCTTTTAAGACAAAAGGATGAATAGGGAAGGTTTTTTTTGCTATTTCTAATAAACATAATTTCTTTGTTTCATTCTTTACCCATCTCTTCATTTGTTTGCGACCTAAAGATCTCTTTGCCCTCTTCATCCACCCACGATTCAATCATTATAAAATCAGCCACAAATGAGGGAACTAAACATTTTAAAGTGGCCGAATTGCCTCTTAAAACAAACTCATCAATAACGCGGGTTTGATAGAATTGATGAACAACTGAATAGAAAAGAAATTAAATTAAATAAATCAATTTATAAAGAAATTAAATTTTTTAAACGGGGAAGAAAGGGGATTTTTGTGACAGAGGCGGCCAGTTCAAAGTTTTCATTTTAATCCAAAGTTTAGAGAAAATTTTTCATAGGAAACTTGTTTAAGAAAAAGTACTTTTATGATATAGTAATTATGCAGAAAAGTACTTTTGTTCACAAAGACATTGATCAAAAAGTACCTTTGCAATAAAGTAGTACTAAGAAAAAGTACTTTTCTACAGGAGTGCGTTAGTATGCCAGTACTTTTTTATGAAAATAACTTAGTAAAAAAAGTACTTTTGTTAGAAGATACTTTTGTAAGAAAATCTATTGTTGGAAAGTACCTTTGGAAAAAGTACTGTGCTAGAAAAAATTTCGAAGAAAGTATTTTTTAAAAAAGTAATTTATAAAGAAGGACTTTTTAAAAAAGTAATTTGTAAAAAAGTACTTTTAAAAAAGTAATTTATAAAAAAGGACTTTTTAAAAAAGTAATTTGTAAAAAGTACTTTTTAAAAAAGTAATTTGTATAAAAGTACTTTTTAAAAAAGTACTTTTTAAAAAAGTAATTTGTAAAAGAGTAGTTTGTAAAAAAGTACTTTTTAAAAAAGTAATTTGTAAAAAAGTACTTTTTAAAAAAGTATTTTTTAAAAGAGTAATTTGTAAAAAAGTACTTTTTAAAAAAATAATTTTTAAAAAGTACTTTTCAAAAAAGTAAAGTGATTTGTAAAAAATTACTTTTTTAAAAAGCAATTTGTAAAAAAGTACTTTTTAAAAAAGTAATTTGTAAAAAAGTACTTTTAAAAAGCAATTTGTACAAAAGTACTCTTTAAAAAAGTAAAGTAATTTGTAAAAGAAGTACTTTTTAAAAAAGCAATTTGTAAAAAAGTAATTTGTAAAAAGGTTTTTTTTAAATAATTTGTAAGAAAGTACTTTTGAAAAATGTTATTTGTGAAAAAGTACTTTTTGAAAAAGTAATTTGTAAAAAAATACTTTTGAAAATAGCAATTTGTAAAAAAGAAATTTGTAAAAAAGGTATTTGTAAAAAAGTACTTATTAAAAAAGTAATTTGTAAGAAAGTACTTTTCAAAAAAGTAATTTTAAAAAAGTACTTTGCTAAAAAGTAGTTTGTAAAAAAGTACTTTTTAAGAAAGTAATTTGTAAAAAAGTACTTTTAAAAAACAATTTGCAAAAATGTACTTTTTACAAAAATTGCTTTGTAAAAGTACTTTTTAAAAAATTTCTTTTTTATAAAGTTATTTGTAAAAAAGTACTTTTTAAGAAATTAAGTTGTAGAAAAGTACTTTTTAAAAAACAATTTGCAAAAATTTACTTTTTAAAAAAATAGTTTTTAAAAAAGTACTTTTAAAAAAGTACTTTTAAAAAATGTACTTTTAAAAAAAGTACTTTTTAATAAAGTACCTTTGCTCGTAAATGCCTTCGTCAAACAACACTTTTCTAAAAACTTACTTCATAAAGAACTAGAATAAATTCGGGTAATGTGGTATAGGCGGGTAATTTGGTATAGCAGCTTTTCTTTAAAACTAAGAGCATAAGAATAACGGTACCAAACTTGATAGTTTTATGGTATCAAAAAGTTAGAGCTGTTTTACAGTATCTCACAAGCCGTTCGACCTCTGTAGAAAATGCATCCCTGATCAAATGAGTTTATGAAAATTTTGGAAATAAGCAATAACAACCTAATAGCCCAATTCACAATCTTGTGCAAATGGTCTTGCATCGTAGCATTTGCAAAATGGTATAGTATATTTATAGTCAGCACTAACAGTCGTTAAGTGGTGAGTATCAATATGCAATACCATTTTGCAAACGCTACGATGAAAGACCATTTGCACAAGATTGTGAATTGGGCTTTTATATCAGGATTGCATTTTGTGCAGAAGTCGAACAGCTTGTGGAAGAGTCTAAAAACAGCTTTAGGAATGCGTGAGGGCATTAGATTTTTGCACGTTATGAAAATAGTCAATGGTAGGAAATGTGGTTGACTTTTTTGTGCTCTGTTGAGAATTTACAATTTTTTCTAAAAACAACTTCATTATTGTAATTTTAAAGTCAAAAGTGAGTATTTTACCGTGGTCTGGTAATGTGGTATAGGTAAAGGTGGCTAAAATGTTATACTGTAACACATTACCCTTTCAAGAAATTAAGCATGCCCAAAAGAGATGACGCAATAAAATGTTCAGCGGAATATATGAACTTATGATATACCACATTACCCGAACATAGTATACCACATTAGCCGCCAATTTTTTAAATGCCTTGTTTATAGGATTTTTTTATTTTTCACCAATTGCTCTGAGACTTGGGCTTTAAAGACCCCCGTAGTGTAATGCGTAATGGCTAAACTGCTAGTCGGGGGTCGCAGGTTCGATTCCTGCCTGTTTCTGCAGAAAAGCCGAAAAAGGCTTTAATTAGTATGTGTGTTCGTTTAAAGACTTTTTACTTTCCCGAATGTAAACGTAAGACTTGTAATAGAACATTAGCTGAGATTTGTTCTAGTCGAATCAAGTTTTTTAAAATTATTGCAAGATAAAAATAGCTATACCACAATACTCGAACTTGCTTCTCAACATGCTTTTAAAAAAGTACTTTTCCCAAAAATTACTTTAAAAAAAGTACTCTTGCGAAATAATAAAATTAATTTTTATAAACTTTCTTTAAACTTCAACTATATTTTAGCCGGCTGCAAAAAATGGAAAAAAATCTAAATACTTTTTAGCAAAAAAAAAAACACGTTTAACTACTTTTAAAAAATAAGAAACCATCGACAAAGAAAACTCTAACCGATTTCTTCACTATTTGGATAATAATTTTGACCCTCCGAATCCATCCATAAATCAACAAAAACAAAATCGGCCACATACGAGGGTATTTCACATTTCATAACCACCGAATTGCCACGTATGACATATTCATTATCGGCCTCCGATTCATAAGATTGGATGACGACTAAAAAAATGAAAAGTATATCTTAAACAGCATTTTAAGCAAAGATAATTAGAAACTAAAAAAAGAACTAAAGGATAAAATTGGCTGAGAGGGATTTAAAGGAATCTAAACACAATTAACTTAGTTGCCTTTTACAAAAATAAATTATTTTTCATGTTAGAGAAAAAAGTACCATAAGCTTGAGTAGAGTTATCACGCCACAACTCTACGCCCTCCTCATCAATCCAGGCCTCAATTTGCACAAAATCGGCCACAAAAGAGGGTATTTTACATTTCAATACCGCCGCATTACCCTTAATGACATATTCGTTTTCGGCCTCGGTTATATAGAATTGTGAAACAACTAGAGTTTTCAATAAAATGAGAATGAAAATAAAAAGTATAATTAAAATAAAAAAAAAAGAATTTTGTTGAAATTAAAAAAGGAGTTTTTTAACATTAAGGAACTGAAAGGTATTTGTTTTCTAGTTAAACTAACGATTTATTTATGTACATTTGCTAAGTAAATTAAAGGCCAACCGTAATTATCGGAAAATGTCAAAACATTGCCCTCTTCATCGATCCATGATTCAACGCGCACAAAATCGGCCACAAACGAGGGTATGGAACATTTTAAAACGGCCGCATTGCCTTTTATAACATATTCGGTCATAATTTCAGCTTCATAGAATTGATTTACCACTAAAACGGTTTAAATAGTTAAAACAAAATTAAAGAACTGCTGGAAATAAATACAAACAAGATAGTTTCAAACATTAACTGCTAAATTTCCTAAATGGAAACTTTAATTCCTAAACACCGAGAAGTTATCAAGTGTGTCCTGACTTTAACGAATAAATTTTGTCGAACTAAATAGATCACAAACTTAGTGGGCACCTGGCGGGGCTTGATTTTCGTTTCAATAGCAGTTATGGTGACGGAGATGAGAAGGCTTTCCAAGAAGTGGAATTGGAGTCACTATTTGAAGAAGTATTTCTTTTAAATAATGGCTTAATCATAAACAACTTAAAAGTTTGGCATTGACTATTATAAAAGATTTAGGTTAAATAAGCTGAAATTAAATAGACAGTTAATAATTTCAAATCACTTGGGTCATCGAAAGGATTCCTTAGCACTATATGCGAAGCAAGGAAGAGAGAAATGGAAAGGAAAGTAGAGTACAGAAAATAAGATGAGTAAAGCACATGATATTTCTACGATGAGTTGGTCCCTCATTATTGAGGAAAAAGCTCTCTCCAATTTCATTGAGAACAACTCAACCAGGCGCTTAAGGAACTAACGAGGCAATAATCGTAAAGAACTATTTACCAGAGAAGAACTGAGGTAGGGAACTTATATTCATGAGTTCAAATAGTCTCCTAAAGATCCTTAGCTCAAAAACCTAAACTGTTGGCTTCATATTGCAGAACTGAGTAGAGAGATGACAGGCTGCTGAAACAACGCGGGGAGACGAGCATATTATCGCAGTAATGAAAAGATTAAGATGATATTGTTTAATATAGTGCAGAAGAAGGTCGCCTCCGGAAAATGTTGTACCACTTGTAGAAAATCTACTTGTCCTAAGACAGGTGAAAATGGGAATAGTATAAAATTTTCCTGAGTCGTGTCCGGTGAGAAGAGAACATATCACAAACATAGAACATATATGTTAACGAAATGCGCCACTGTAGAAGCAGATTTTTCCCAAATCATAAATATGTGTTTGAAGTACAGTAATTTGCCTAGTATTAAAGAAACCACTACAGGCCAGGTACCTTAAGATTGGACCTAGAACCTATCACTGAGTATCTTAATTATGTCAATGGACCTTCTTCAATGATAACGCCATGCAAAAGTTACCGGTCCCTTTCATATAAAGTTCCGGAACTCTAAACGGTTGCTAGTACTTTGGAACCAGTCACGTGATTTTATAATGAGTTTGGGAAGGATTCTTAGAATTGATGCTGCAAAAATCTAAGAAACTGGCTCTGTCGAAATGAGGAACAAAGCAGGAGAGAAGATCGAAGATAGCAGGAGAGAAGGTCGAAGATAATCTAATATTCATCATGAAGTCGGACATGGAGAAGGTCTTCCATAACTCCATCATACCAACTTATAGAAATGAAAACCTATGTGGATCTCTAGTGCAGAAAGAAAGTCTACCGTTGTCTTATTTTCATTATGACTTTCGAAAGTCTTCTGAAAAACTGATGTTTCGAAAATCGAAGACATTGATTCTTCCAAAGTGAATAACGAAACAGGAGGGGACATATCAAATCATCCAACATTCGTTGAGTTCGAAAAGTCTTCTAAAAAAATTAATTTCGAGAAAAAAAACGTGGATATTGCAGGGCAGAGTAGACCAGTGAGAGGGAAGACAAGCCCGACTAGAAATTTTCCCAATACTCATATTACGGCCCGATTGGGAATACATGTGGCAAACCCAAAAGGGTTATCCAATTTGGGATATGATCGGGAACTTTTTGGGATAGCCCATCTGCAAATTAGTGACTTAATATAAGTTCTTCCCAAGTGGGAAACTATTGGGAACTTTTTGGGAAGATCTAGCAAAAATTTTTAATCATATCATTTGCTCATCTTCAATAGAGGTGATTGTTACACAATTTTGTCCCTTGGATAGCTTCAGCAATTTTAATTCAATATTAGAGTTTGATATTTTTCCGATTTGAGCCAATTTTTTCAAAATTTTGATATTTCTCCACAGGAAACCAATCAGGTCCCAAATACGTTTCTGCGTTACATCGGAATCGGGATCCCAGTTAGATCCCAAATGTGTTTGCGTGAAAATTTCTAGTCGGGAGCTTCTTAACTCGGTCGTGACAAGTCGTATATGTAAAGAATGGCGAACCCATGCTATTCTCTAGTGTAGAATAGACCAGGAAGAAAGTAGCCATCTACTTATCTTTAAAATAGAGAGCAATAAAGAGATTAACACAGGATATGAAAAAAAATAGTGGATATCAAAAGCTATCAAATGAAAAGAACTCAATGGATGACAACATGAATTGATTAAGGCTAAATAATGTTCAACCACTTTACTGGAAACTACCGACATTGTTCGACTGGTCTAAGTGATAGGAAACTCTGATGAGTAGAACGGGTAGTCTCGATGCATGTAAGTTCAACCTTCCGCGGAGTTAAAATTTTTCTTTGTCTACATGCTTTACAATTTTTATAAATAAAAATACAATTTAATTGAAAATTTATATTAAAGAGCGGATTTTCAAGACAGACACCATACCAGCTCCTAACTATAGAAGTACAAGCCTATACTGTTCTCTAAAACAGTACGCAGCAGTAATCGAATTTGCCGCCGTTTCATCCGAACTTTTATCACGAAAATTGATAATATATTCATCATAAGATCATACAAGTTCTTTCTATCGAATACCCCATGTATCAAAGAGCAGAAATCTTGATCCTACATGGTCCAGTTTCTTGATCATGACAAGAAAGTGGATTATCGCACTATCTTCATTGTAAATTTGGAAATTCTATTGGAGAACTGATGTTCCCAAAATCGAAGAAACTGGATCAATAGTTTTCGACTGGGCACAAAAGTTGTCAACTCTAGCAAATGTTTAGCGCTCAAGATGTTTTCGACTTACTAAATATTTTAAAACTATAGACTGTTACAACTAATTTTTAAACAAAAAAAAAGTATCTTAAATTACAAAAATACTCATAAAATGTTTTCTTAAATAATAATACCAAAAAAAATTATAATAAAGGAAATATTTCATTTAATAAAATTTTTATAATGTTGGAAAAATTCCCCTTCATTTCACAACTTCTATAAAAAGAAAAGCATATATTAAAAAAAAAGTCGCACCATAATTATCGGAAGGTCTTAACTCAACACCCTCTTCATCTATCCAAGATTCGACTCGTACAAAATCGGCCACAAAAGAGGGTATCGAGCATTTTAAAACGGCCGCATTGCCCTTAATAACGTACTCCATTAATATATCGGCACCATAATATTGATTAACCACTAGATAAGAAAACAAGGCCATAAACAAATTATAACAATCTTTTAAGGATATCAAAAAGGAAATTTTAAGGAATTTTAAGAAAATTTTCTAAATAAAAACTTATTTTCTAAAACATTTAAATGAAATTTTGCTCATCTAACCAAAATCTTCGGAGGGTAAATATTCGGTACCCTCACTCGATAACCAGGCCTCAACTTTAACAAAATCGGCCACAAATGAGGGTATAGTACATTTTAAAACGGCCGTATTACCCTTGATAACATACTCTGAAACCACTTCAGCTTCATAATATTGATTAACAACTGGAACATGTAGGAAAAAAGCAAGATGAATTACTATAATGACTGTTTTATAATTTAGATTACAAAAAATAAAGTATGAACTTAAACGAAAGGACATAAGGAAAAATAGGATAATGGTTTTTTATTGTTTCTTTTTTAAGGTCTTACACTAAAAATCTACGTTTTTATTTAAAGCTCAACATGTACCCGTTGTTTTTTGTTCATCTAATGTGGCGTACAATTCGCCACTTTCATCTTGCCATGATATGACTTGTACAAAATCAGCCACAAATGAGGGTATGGAACACTTTAACACCGCTGCATTGCCTCTAATGACATACTCATTATTTACCTCAGATTCATAAAATTGTTGAACAACTACACAAATTTTTTTTTTGAGGGATGGAAGAGGAGATAAAATTTGATGAAAAATTAACGTTTAAATTAATGAAACAAATAGGACAGTAAAATCAATAGAGAATTTAGGTTAATTCAATTTTCGTCTTATTTTTTTTCGAAGAAAAGAAAAACACATTTAATCTATTAATGGCGATTTATAACAACGTTGAAGGGATGTATCAGATCATAAGAACAACTACCATGATTGCGATTTTGGGAAATATAAATCTGTGGTAATAAAGAATGACAGCTTACGTGGTCAACTTAAGCGAATTTTAGCATTTCATTCGAATTCGATTTGTACTTTTTATGTTTGAAGAAACATTTCATTATAAACTATATGGAAAAAATCTCATTTATAATGGGTGATTTTATAAGAACTATCGGAAAGTAAAAAAAGAAAAAACACATAAAATTCAGAAAAATGCATGAAATATTTATTTGGATCGATAGCTGGGTCGATATAATTTAATGTTTGAAGATTATTTCATGCAAATGTTGGCCGCGGCTGCGCCTCAAATGGTCCATCCGCTTAGTCCAATTTTGGCATACTCTTTCCAACATTTCGGCCGGTATCTCACGAATAATGTTGGCAATGTTGGCTTCCAGTGCGTCAATCGAAGCGGGCTTGTCGCTATAGACATTAGCCTTAACATAGCCCCACAAAAAATAGTCTAGAGGCGTTAAATCGCACGATCTGGGCGGCCAATTGACTGGTCCAAAGCGTGAAATAAACTGTTCACCGAACTCGCCTCTCAATTGGTCCATTGTTTCGCGTGCTTTGTGGCATGTGGCACCGTCTTGTTGAAACCACATGTCATGCAAGTCAAGCTCTTCCATTTTGGGCAGAAAAAAGTTTGTTATCATCGCACGGTAGCGCTCACCATTCACAGTAACGTTGTGATTCGCATCATCTTTGAAGAAATACGGCCCAATGATGCCGCCAGCCCATAATCCGCACCAAACGGTTGTTTTTTGTGGATGCATTGGTAGCTCTTGCAATGCTTCTGGCTGCTCTTCACTCAAAATACGGCAGTTTTGCTTGTTCACGTATCCATTCAACCAGAAATGAGCCTCGTCGCTGAACACAATTCTTCGATAAAAAAGTGGATCTTCATCTAACTTTTCAAGAGCCCATTCACCAAAAATTTGGAAGCGTTGTTCGTTTGTAAGACGATTCATGATTAAATTATAGACCAAACTGAAGATGTTTGACAGTGACACAAGATACAAAACGTGCGTGAGCTGTCAAAACTAGTGTTGCCAAAAAGATAATAGCAAAAAAATCACTCGTTATGTACCTATTCATTGGTAAATATGCTGTAACATAAATTTTAAAAACAAATCTTCAGAATCAAAAATTTCCCCCGGAGGGAAATTTCTTTATATAGGAGATATTTATGTTTTTTAATTTCATTTACTTATTTGTGTTAACAAAATGCATGCAAAATTAAAAAAAAATGTATCTCAAAAATTTCTCTTAGGGAAATTTTTAAAACTTTGAAAATTGTGTACCAAAGCAAAATATTTATAGTTTTAAAGAATTCGGCAAAATATACAGAAATAATTGGACAAATGTGGCTTCAAACTAAAATTTCCCTTAAGGGGGAATTTTTAAACGTTGCAATTTTTTTAAAGCTATAGATTTAGAACTCTGAGATACATGGACAATTTTATTTATATAATGGTATTAGTTTAGCTTCAAACAAAAATTTCCCTTAAAGGGAAATTTTTAAAAATTAAAGAAATTTAAAAACTCTAAATGATATTTCGTTTAAAAATTTAATTGAAATTAAATTGCACAAAAATATACTGAAAATTAAATTTACACCAAAGGGAAATTTTTCAAAAAATTAGAAATTTTGAAACATATTCTTTTATTTCATTTCTGCATTTAAAAGCAATTGAGATTTACAATAATCTTTCAAATCTAGAATTTTTTCGGAGGAAAGTTTATGAATTTTATAATTACAAAAATCTTTTATTTAAAGAATTTTAATGATTTTATTTCATTACTGTATTTATATTAAAGTAAACTAGACAGTATATAGACAGGTTATGAAAAAACAAAAATTTCCTTTTAAGGGAAATTTTTTTGAAAAAGGGATATTTTGCAAATTTGTTGATATATTATTTATTTATTCAAAAACGAATGCAATGGACAACAAATTTCTTGAACATCTTTTAGAATACAAATTTCTCTTCGTGAGATTTTTTCGAAATTTACAAATAACATACATAGGTTCCCTCTCATGAAAATAAATCTCATTTAATTTGAAATTATTAGTTTTAATATGGATTTAAATAAAATTTCTCTGAAAGCAAAACATGATCATGAAAAACGATTTGAGAAGTTTAATGATAATTCACAATATTTTTCTAATGAATCAACAGGCAGACAGGGGCTTTTATTTTTCTTAAACTGTTTTTTTTCGACCAAATATGTTGCTTGTTACAGCAGAAGCATACCCGCAGAGAAATTAAACATACAGTATCGTTAGAAATATTATTTCCTTAATTGCTGTAATAACATTGCACTCAAATTATGTTTACTTGCATTGTTTAATCGTGCTTACAACATTTTCTCACTGTTTTCATTATTATTTCTCATGTAATCTCTATGGGAAATTTTTAATTTCCCTTTGTAATTTCTTCTCCTGAACTTTATAAGAGGAAAAGTGGTAAATTCTTTTTATTTTAATTTATTCTAAAGAATATAAAAGCAGGAGCCATTATTGTTTCAGCAAAAGTAATTATGTAACATTGTGTTCAAGCTTAGCACGCAAAAGGAATTTATAAACATATTTTATTAAGATAAATAGTTAACTTTAAATCGCACTGTAAATTGCCAAGTATAATTGTATAATTAATAAGACTTCTTGCACACTAGAAGTAAATAGAAGATCACTGAACTTTTAACTTTATGGCAGGAGAAGAAGTGTGGAAATATTTTAGACATTTTGCTTGAGAAATTCTTAAAAGAAATGATTTATTAAATTGAGCTGTAACAGTAGGGGATTTTATGAAAAAATATTATTTAAAAACGAATTTCCCTAATGACTTTTAGCAAGAAGAGGAAGGGTTTAATGTTAAGATAGGAAAAATTAAAAAAAGAAACCAAAACAAAAACTTTTTGAAATGAAAATATTAAGGATTTTTTATATTGTAAGGATTATTCGGTTGATATTCAAGACCTTCTTCATTTTTACTACAATAAAAAAACTACTTAAGTTCTAAGAAAAAAATCTCTCAGCAACACAAACCATATTCAGTGCCGGGCATAAAATCTTCATTTTGATCTGTATGCCATGATACCACACTAACAAAATCGGCCACAAATGAGGGAATTTCACATTTTAAAACGGCCGCATTACCGCGTATAACATAAGCCTTATTAACATCGGTGTCATAATATTGGGCAACCACTAGATCAAAATAAAAATAAATGCTTTTTTGGAAATAAATAATATATTGAGTAGAAAAAGTATATATTTTTTCTGAATTGAAATCAGCAGAACGAATAACACTTCCCTTGGAATGAAGAACTGAAACATGTTCCTAAAAAATAAAAAAGTCAAACTTTTAATTCAAATAAAGTTGTAGAATAAATGGGGACTCAAAAGAGGCACTTAAGCAGGTGTAATATGTATTTTGGCTGTGGTGTCTATTTATGTATAGTGTCTATTGTGGCTGTCAAACTGTTATAACTTATAAGTATGTTGTGTTTTGGAAATGTTACGTGAGTACATGTACTTATCAGAGTTATGGGACTTTTATACTGTAACCACCACCAAGGACACGAAAAACTTTTAAACTTAAGGTTAATATAATCTGGAATCTTTGGAATATTATCATCGTTAAATGAAACGTCCATATAAGAAATAAGCCCTTATTTCATAAGACTTAGAATTGAACACAAGCAAATGAAACGTGTGATAAGAAATAAAAAAACTTCCTAACTATGCTGTAAAAGAGGTGGAATAGAAGCGATTAGCCACTATACTCTTCCTAAAATGATTACTTTGGGCTTAAACTACATCAATCCGCTAAGATATTCAGCGATATATATCCTGGAAACTTGCTGGTACTTATAAAAATAGGTATAACAATTTTCCCCTAGCTATTTATATTTCCTAAGAAAAACCTAAATTTCGATATCGAGGGAAATTCAGCTAAATTCGAAGCGGACTATTTAATGCTATCAAAAATTTCCTACAAAGGGAAATTTACCGAAAACCTATTCATTCAAATATGATTGAATATTTCAGCGATATACTTACCCTGCGTTTAGACATGTAAGTACTTGCATGCAAGTTCTGTGTACGTATTATCAACGAAAAAGCAATTTGCATTCGTTTCTCTGTCTTTCTCATAGCTGAACCAAAAGTGTGTTAGTAGAAAAGTTTGAGTGTATTGAGTTTTTCGAACTTGCACTTGCATGTGTAAACGCCAGGTTAAACACAATTAAAAATTCCTAAAATCCATTTTTTAATCTGTAAAGCCATAAATTTCCTATTAAAGGAAATTTCACAAAATAGGGAAATTTACTGATATTCAATAAGAACTATTTACTACATTTAAAAATAAGTAAGTTTAAAAAAATATATTTCAAATTTTGAAGAAACAAAAATTTCCTACAAAGGGAAATTCCAGCAAAAAGAATTATTTAACCGAAAACTGAACAAAAATTATCATATGCATTCAAATATAACTGAATATTTCAGCAATATACTTAAACTTGAGTAAGAATTTCTGAAATCTATTTTTAAGCTCTACAAATAGAAATTTCCTATTAAAGGGAATTTTTAAAACAAGGCAAATTTAGCAAACTCAAGCGGAACTACTAAATGCATATGAAAAATATTACAATTTTCTAAAAAAAAAAATTCTGTTTGCTGAAGCAAAAATTTTCTACAAAGGAAAATTCAGCAAAGAGATAAATTTACCGAAAATTGAACGAGAATTTTTTTATTCATTCCAACATGATTGATATTCTTTAAATGTTAATTTAAATTTTAAATGTGCAAAAATGTCCTTTAAAGGGAAATTTTAGCAAAAATATAGTTTTTTAAAAATTCCGACTTATAATTTTAAAAAAGTTTATCCACGCGAACAAAATTCATAATTTTTAAAATTCTTTGTTATTGCAAATATCCTCTGTTGGGAAATCTTGCAAAAAAGAAAAATTTGCAAAAGAGATTACCAGAATTTAATGGAAATTGTGCATAATATCCAAAGTGAATATACATAATTAATATATTTTTAATTTCTGTATTACTCGGAATATCTCTTGTTTGGGAATTTTGTTTCAAAAAGGAAATTTGCAAAAAAAACATAATTCAATGGAAATTGTCTAATATGTAGATTAAAACTCAAATAAAATTTTTAAAAAATTATTTAAAATTCGCGTACTCAAAAATATCCTTTAAAAGGAAATTTTATTAACAACAAAATCTTTCACAAAGTTCGCATAAGCATCAATATGAGCACAATTTTAAAGAAAACTTTTTAATTACTCACTACAAATATGTGTTCAGTTTATATCAATTTAAGATTAGTTTCCCTTAAGGAACTTTGTTCGCAAAGGAAATTTGCAACAAAAATTTAAAAAAATACAATAAAAAAATTATCAATTCCATTTAAAATGTGCTTAAAAGGAAAATTTTTTAAAAAGACATATTTTCAAAAACCATTTTGACGAATTAAAATTAATGAAATTATTAAAAAAAAACTGTCGTCTTCATCAATTTTTTTAGAGGGAGATTTTATACAAAAATAATATTTTCAAACATTCCATTAGATTTAACTTTCTTGTACAAACATTTTTAATAAAGTTCTTTAAGGGAAATTTTTTCAAATAGGGACATTTTAAAGAAAATTTTTAAGTTACTACTATGGCTTGATAAAAATATACCTTGTAGGTAATTTTTTTTTTTTTTTGAAAGTGATCTTTTAAGAAAACCTTTGGATGAATTAAAATCAATTAAATTATTTAAAAAAATAAATTTGGTTTTAAATTTTTTCTAGAGAGACATTTTATCAAAAAAATAACTTTTCGAAAATTCAATTGGATTTGACTTTTTATAAATATTATTAATAAAGTTTGCAAAGAATTGAAGAAAGAGTGAAATAAAAATTCCCTTACAGGTGAATTTTTTTCAAACAGGCACATCTTTTAGAAAGTTTGCATAAGCAAGTCAATATGAACACATGTAAATTGTCCTGTAGGGACATTTCTTAGAAAAGGAAATTTGCCAAGGAAATTTTTAAAAATACAAGGATAATTATTCAATGCACTTAAAAGGGGTCAAAACTATTGTTAATCAATAATATCAATCTTTTCTTAGGAGGGAAATTTTATCAAAATAAAAATTGTTCAAAAATTCCAATGAATTTGGCTTTTTCGCACGAATATTTTTAATAAAGTTAGGAAAGCATTGAAAAATTAGTGAAAATAAAAAATTCCCTAAAAGGGAAATTTTTTCAAAGAGGGAAATTTCTTTAGTTTTATGTATAATGTAGACATATGATTCAATGTTCTTAGCAAAAAAAAAAAACATTTTTTAAAAAGATAAATAAAACAATTCTGAATGTGGAACTACGCAGAGTAATTGCTAAACTGTTCTAATATGCATTTAGTTGTTTTTTTAACTGTTATAATTTTGGGAACATTGGGCCTTATTACGGTTCTCGGTAATAGATTAAAGTCGGTAATAGATTAAAGAAAAATTTTGTATTTTTCTTTAATCTACTACAAACTCTCGAGTCGATTCGAGAACCGTAATCAGGTTTATTGCTTATTTACATAAATTATTATTATTATAGATTTATAGTATCGTAAACGTTATAAAAGTTGTATAACACTTATTAGTTATCATCGCTAGTGAGTGTCAAATTGTTAAGTTGTTGGGAAGTTTTGTACACTTTGTTATAAATAGTATTTTTGATTAGTATCAGAATTTGTTTGTGTTGAATTTTTAACTATTATTTGGTTAAAATTTTGTAACAATTTAAAGAAGTGATATATACAATTTGTATTAACAGTTAAGGGGTATAAGGGGTATTGTTATAAATTTCATATGTCAGTGTTATGTCAAACTGTTATATTGATAAGTACGTAAACTGTTATAATATCCAAATATTTACATAAGTATATTAGCCAAATTATATTTTGGTTGGAATATTAAATGACATTTATAACTGTCAAAATTGTATTATATAGACACACACACACTTACATAAACGGTGTTTAGCGGTGTTTGTCAAAGTATTTCTGTGTGTATGTGAGTGTGTAAATATTATGTAAAGTGTATTGCTTAAAATCAAGTGTTAAAGGATTAAGGCTTTCGTTGAGAAAATAAGTATAAACGATTAAATACGATTTTAAAATACGTTAACGAGTGATTACTGTGTTATAAATACTAATACGAGAATGTTGCATATGTAACTTAACACACCATATTCAGTGCCTGGGAAAAAGTTTTCTTCTTGATCTGTATGCCACGATATAACACTAACAAAATCGGCCACGAATGAGGGTATATCACATTTTAAAATGGCCGAATTGCCGCGTATAACAAAAGCCTTATGAATATCCTCTTCATAATGTTGGGAAACAACTGGATATGGTTTTTCATAAAGTTAAAGATGGAAAAAACACAAAAAAGTAAAGAATATTTAAAAATGAAAATGAATGCAAAAGCTAGGAAAAATTATGATGAAAATGTTGTACTTGATGAGCTAAAGAAAATATGAAGTGAAAAGTTTTGGGAGATTTTTTTTTGCGGTGATTACTATTTTTAATTGGGTGATCTAACTTGCTGATCCTTAATTAACGTGCTTTTAGTACGGAACAGTAAACAAAAATTAATCGCTACACAAAGACATTTCAGAACAAACGCTAATGAAGGCAATGAGTGTGGTCCGCACCATATTCAGATCCGGGATAGAAATTTTCCTCACTATCTGTATGCCAGGATACCACTTCAACAAAATCAGCCACAAAGGAGGGTATTAAACACTTAATAACCGCCGAATTGCCGCGTATGACATGTTCTTTATTAACATCGGCTTCATAGTACTGGGCAACCACTAGGGGCGTAAGATAGAAAAAAACCAGGAGTAAAAGATGAATGAGTTGCAAAATTGTTTACAAAAAGTTTTTTTTTTTTATAAAATTAAAGAAACCTGAAGACAATTTATTATATGAGTAACCAAATATGTATGACAACGGTTTTAAAAATTATTTTAAAATTTAAAATAAACACTCATAAAAAAATAAATACAAAATTTTGGAATTCTTAACTCTTGCTAAATCGCAACTTAAATGCTTTCCAATAGTTTTTTTTAATTCTTAAGTTGTAATTCAAACCGACTTTAGAGCAAAATATGTTATTTATTAAAACATATATAAAAAAATCGTTGTATAGAAAGAAACGAATGGGAGTTGGTTGAAACATTTTGAGAAAATAAAACAAAATTTAAGCTTTTAGTGATTTTCTTTAACTAACCACAATATCAATTAATTATATGTAAAACAAGGATTTTTGTAAAGAAACCAAATGGAATTGAAACACTTGCCCGTTGGAGACTTTTCACATATTACGGTTGCGTTTTGGCGATAGATTATGCTATGGCGACTTTGTGGTTATCGCTGTAGACCTACAATTTTATAAAAAAATCTATCGGGATAAAATCGCACCATTTTTGTCGGCAAATTCAGCTTAATCCCGCCAGATCTACCCTTGCCTCAAATTGTCCATGAAGCAAGTCCTACTGTTGATGCTGAAACTGCAGGTCACCCAAGTCCATATCTTTCAATTTAGTCCAAAGGAAATTATTTATAATTACTTTGCAGCTCTCAACGTTAACGGTAATGGCTTCACTCGGCATCGTAGGAACCAATGATGTTCGACGCTCGCACCAAACAGTAACTTTTTGTGGACGTACTGGGACATACCGAAATTCATCTGCAACGATCCACATACGACAGTTTCGCGCTCGAAAAACTTTCTCTGATGAACAATCATCGTCGTTTGGAATAAGCCGGACTATGTTAATTTGGTCCATGGTCGTTAACCTGCTGTAAATTTTGTACCAATTTTCTTCAACGTAATTGTCCTATAACTGATGAAAATGGGAGTGTTACAATAATATGCCGTGTCGAGAGCGGAGAAAAGAGAATGGCTGGTTGGTATACGTGACTACCTATTGCATGCAAGCATTCAAATAGAATCAATAAGATTCCGTTTTGACAGACAGACTCGTCAGTAACAATCTACATATGTACGTTCGAACCTAGATTGAATTACCTGGTCAGCTCACATAAACCAATCTCTGATAGCTCTAATAGGTCGTCTAGTATATTGATGCATAGAATTTGTGTCTCGATAGGTGCAATGCCGGGCACTCGCAAAGAAAGTGAAAAAGTCTTTGTTCCTTACTTTGATCCTAGCAACCACGGCAGAACGCCTTGTAGGCAAACCCTATCCTGCTAGCATGTCTGCCGATCGCCCAGTGGCTCGTCACAACTGCGACGAGCCTCGAGTTGTCCCTACGGTTTCTGTTAGTTAGATGTATTCTGCGGTTATCGTTGTAGCAAGGCTCCGTCTTCCTAGGACCTTACACGTGCTTAATTTGCGCCACCTGCCTTCAGCTTTCTGCCGATAATGTTTGAAAATATGGTTTCTTGCAGTGCCAAACGGCCTGGCGAACGATTCAGCAGTGGAGGCGGCCATAGCAGAGCTGGCCCTGGCCAGCTCATCCGGATGTTCGTTGTCAAGGAACTTGCTCTATGTGGGAACACAGATGAGTGTAACGTCTGTTTGACCACCTAATATGGATAGCATACCCTTACACTGGCTAACTAAAGTAGAAGAAGTAGTGTGTGATCTTAGAAACAGAAGTGCCGCCTGATTGTCGACGAAGATGCCGACTCTCCCTTGAACACTCCTGTCAATCAACACCCTGCCCGCCTCCCTTATAGCCAATATTTGAGCCTGAAATATACTAGCTTCATTAAAAAGTCGGAAGGAGAGTTTTGCCCCAAGGACATTCGAGAAGACTCCAGAGCCCACACCGAAGAGCATTCTTGATCCATCAGCATACACCCTGAAGTTGCAGTCTTTTTCTATCTTACCTCCCTTTCACTCCCGTTTTGGATGTAATAAGGACTTTGAAAGTACTGTCGAAGTCCAGATGAGGTACCATGTAATCAGAGGGATTCCTCAGTGTCTTTGGATCTATTGATCTAAGATTCTGGCATGGCCATAAGTCCTTGATCTCCACCTCTCAGTCTTGCCGCAGCCAATACATGAAGGCCAATCGGAATTACGTTTAGTATAGCATTCAGAGCCTCTGAAGGATTAGTACGTAAACAACCTTTAATCCCGATGCAAGCAGATCTCTGTATCCTGCATAGTTGATCTACCACGTATTTCTTGCTTGTGGAGGACCACTATACTAGCGATCTGTAAGTCAATTTCGGACGAACAATTGCTATGTACATCCGCTTGAGCATGTTAGGGCCCAGACCCCACTTGCAACCAAACATTAGGCAACTGTGGCCTTTTTAACTCAGTTTTGAACATTTAGTTTCCACGATAGTTTAGCGTCCAGGATAACTCCTAGATATTTTGCGCTGTCCGATAGGGACAGTACCTGATTCTGTAGCGGAGGGAGGCTAAAGTTCTGAACTTTGGTCTTTGTAGTAAATAGTACCAGTTCCGTTTTATTTGGGTTCACTCCTAGACTACAAACTGTAACCAATTTGGTGAGTGTGCGCAAGGCGTTGGATATGATGTGGCTTATCACGTCCGTGAACATGCCTGGTACCATAACACCACATTATCCGCATAAGCCACAACCTTGACTCCCGCAGCGTCTAATCTGAAAAGAATTGAATTAACAACGAGAAGGCAAAGCAGAAATAAGATCACCCCATTTTGACTTTTCGCTGTTGCCTAGTTTTGCAGAGACGTTTTTGCCCTCAACATGATGATAATCCAGTTGCTGATGTATTCCTCAACATCGACGTCCCGGAGAACCTGTTGAATGGCTGCCACTGATACGTTGTTAAAGGCGCCTTCCATGCCTTGGAAGGCAACCAGACCATGTAAAAAAAGATAATAGATCACTACAGCAATTTGACTAGTACTAAAGAAAGCTCCACTGGACAAGTATTTTAAGTTTGGATCTGGATCCTATCACAGAGTATCTTAATTATCACAAAGGGACCAAAAGACCCAAAAGGGGTTGGTTGCTAGAAACCGGCAGCCTGTTCAACGTAATCTAACCTTCTTAATTATGTCAATGTCCAATGAAAAAGCCAGAACTTGAACCGGTTGTTAGTCCTTGGAAACTAATCATGTGACTTGTCAGAAGAAGTTCTGTTCTCTCTAGGGTAATAAGAGTTTATTAGTGGGCTATCTTTATAGTGGCCCATTTCAGCTATATTTTTTTTTTATTCGAGTTAAAGTATTTTCGTAAAATCTGTTCTTCTTTTCCCATCTCGAACAATATTTTCAATTAAGTACTCTTAAAATACACAATTCAATTTTCAATTATTTTCTAACAATTTACAAACAAAAAATAACAAAAATACTTTTAATTAAATAAACTTCCGCTTAAGTTAAAAAAAGCGTTAAATTGCTATAAGCTGTATAAAAATTTATCTAATTAAATGACAATCATAAAATTCTTGTGTTTTTTTTCATTCTTCTTAATTCTACGTCATCTATTTGCTCCCCTGTAGTTAAGACTTTTAGAAAAGTACTTCTTGTGTAGACATTCTTTCAATCGTGTCCCCTTTAAATTACATTTACTTTCAAAGGTTGGTACATATTTTTATTTCTATTTTTTTTCTCTCTTGTATCTCCAATATTTATGTACAATACATATTCGTATATTTGTACAAGTAAAAGTTGATAAGATGTTGTGATATGACCGAGCTGCTTTAAGCTTTATTAAAAGTATCTTTTTTGTAGTTTTTTTTTTACATTTCAAAAATCGTTAGAAGTGACATGTCATAAAAGCTTAGTCATATACATACACATATTCCTATACACTATAGTCTTTTGATGATGATGAAGACGATGACGTGACTTGACACTATTAGCTTTTTAGGGCTTCAATTTTCATATCTTTATTTAATATTTTCAACATTTTCTCAGGCAAAGTTTCGATTAAACACTCACCTGCCAAGCAATAAAAACAGGCCAAAACATTTTTGATGGCTTTAACAATGTCGGCAAAGAAGCAACATGTTTTTTTTGCTTAAAATGTCACTTTAATTTTAGTTTATTATTTTTTTTGTTGCAAATTTCGGATGAAGATTGTTGTAAAGGAAGTTAAAATTAAATGGCTGAAAAATAGTTAACATCTAAAGTAGGCTTGTTACTATAATAATTAATTTTTTAGTGGTTTTATGATATTTTCTCTTCTTTATAGTTACACCTTTCTTATACGTATGTATGTATGTGTTGCTGCACTGTGGGTATGAGACAGCTTTAACTAGTATAAGTATTTTATATCGTATTGTCTTCCATAATACGTTATTTGCTTTCTTTCCATGTTCGAATATCTACCTGTAACTTCGTCAGAATAATTAAAAAGATTCTTTAGGTTTATTCAGGTAATAAACTATATGTATGAAGACTTCATTCGAATCCCTTCAGTTTTTGTTCCTTGTTTTAGTAAGAAAGAGGAAAAAATACAAAGTTTTATGCTTACTATTGAAATAGAACTCTCATGTATGGAGGGTGCAACTCCCGTGAAGATAAGATATCCAATTCCCTTTATAGCTGTCTTTCATCATAATACGATGGAATTCAGCTCATGCGGAATAACCACATCTCAAGAATCCAGACTCCTTCATTCCTGTTTCATAGTAATCGTTTATCTCTTTGTGACATCGAGACAGTGATATGGAGGTATTCTTCATCTTCCTCTCCATCTATATTTTGCCAATCACGGCTGAAATCACTATATTCATCCTAATCGATGTGTGCACCTTCTTGCAAGATGGTGTCCAGTTATCACATACACCAATGTTGAATTCCTTTAGACCTCCTTACAATTTACTTCAACGAAATTGGAATAAAACTCGAACACATCGACCAGTGTTTCGTTTCATCGGGATACAACCGAGCTGCAGTTATACATCAGCGTTATATATGTATACCAGCGCTCATCATTATAAAATGATGATATGATACCCGAACTCGAGAAGAGATATCCGAACTCGAGATGTAAGTGCTTTGCATTCTTCCTTGCCATCTATATCTTGTCAATTAAAGTTCATATGTATGTTTAACTTCTAATTGATGTGCTTACGTTCTTACAAGACGGTGTGCAATTATCACCAGTGCTGATATTTGCCTTCTATTTCTTCACAATATGTTCAGACGAGGCCATAGTTTTCTGGAAATTTCGTGATACGTTATTTTAATCCATCTCTATAGTCTTCTTGCGCAGAATTTGGAGTCTTCACCAAAGTATCTACGATTTTGGATGGATCGATGAAGCCGTGAGATCCCGTAGTCATTACGTCAAAAGCTCAAGATGTTTTCTCCTAAAAAATAGTGTTCCGTTTAACACACACCACTGCAACGTTTAGATCTGCCTTGTATTTCTTGAAAATAGGTTTGGGTGAGGCTACAACTCTGTGGAAATTTTGCGTTATTTTTTTTTATGATCCATCTCCTGCTCGTCTCCTCCGTAGTCTTACAAAGAATTCCAAGTGCCAAACATATGACTTCCAAGTCTAGTGGGGTCCGTTAGTTAGCACTATGATTGGCAAGATAATTTCTCCCATTATTCCCGGTGCCCTGGTATTCAAATTATCCCAACGTTGAACTGGTCAGATTTCGATTTCGCAGAGAGATGAGCTGCAGTTCACAGATGTATATCTTTTCAGGAGCGGGGATCTAGAGCCATAATGACTATCAGATTGGAGGTTGATGGTGATATTTAATTCCAACCAATCTTCATGTTTATTAACTGCTAGAGTTGCTTCTTAGAAAAACGCTGCAGGAATCCGGAAAACACATTCTGCCAGTGAATCGCACAAAGCATTACACGGAATATTCTTTTTTTAGTTGCAAATTACTTTTGTGGGATAAGCTTTCCACAAAATTAATTCTTGTCACTCTGAATGTAGGAAACTTGCTATCGCAGTTTTACTGGCATTGATGTCCTAGTCCTCACATGATTCACGTTAGTCTCACAAAAGCTCCAGTAAACAAGTTAAAGCTGGTGTACACAAATGTGCCTGCAGTGGCCTACCAAATCCTAGTGTTTAGGTTCCAACGGAACCCAAGACACCTGAATGGTGATGAACTGCGTTGCGGCACAGAAGATACGTATTCCATTCTGCTGGTGTAGAGCTATAGTCTAAAAACTCTGCTTTAGTACCGCCAAACAGAGATAACAATTGACATTTCCTATTGCAACTTTTTTACCTAGAACGGCACTTTCCAATAGAATAATTGGGACTATCTCCATAAATAATATCCAGCGGCTTTTGTGAGGGCACGTGAATACGTGACGAGCTGAGATGAAAGTGGAACCGATATTAAGATCGTTAGTGGCAGGCCGCAAGAGCTTCAAATATCATCTCATAGAGATGAAAATCGAGGAAGATGATGTCTGCAAATTATATCTGGAGATTTTAGCAGTAAATCGACATAATGCTCGACTAAACCAGCAATGTTTGAGGAATGAAATTGTCTGCAGAGTGAGCCAGATGGCCTGTTTCGGTACTCACGGCCCCAAGTGACAACTATTGGAAGGCAATTGCGAGTGCATCACACTGGAGAGCTTCCACACAGCAAAAGATCCTAAGCTGGATTGCAGCGCTAGCAATCCTTAGAAGATGGGCGTCAAGGACGACAATGTTTGTAGCTTATATGGGGGACTGCTGAAAAGCACCGCATATTGTGCAAGAACGTCAAGCATTAGCTACACTCTAAAAAACTTTTGTTGAAAATTAGGTCGATAATAGTCGGCCACACTAGAGATTATTATCGACCTAAAATTACACACGCATTATTTTTGAACAAAATGTTTTTACTAAAAAAAGCGATTAGCTGCGATTTGAACCGCGACCTCCTGACTGATAGTCTGACGTATCTACCATTCAGCCACAACCGTATTATACTTTATGTTGAATTTTTTTCCACTTGGACTAAATATGTTTAATTTGAAAGGTTTTTCTTTAATGAAATAACTACAAAATCGATGTAATTTTAGACAAGGAGAAATTTTCAACACAAATTTAGATATTATATGATCGTAAATTTTGAAGTAATGTTTTAGAGTGTAGCATTAGAGTAAGAATCTCAGGCAGAAACGTATTGACTGGGAGGCCTTATACTAACTGAACTACCAAAGCTTCCATAGTAACCAGTGATAGGGAAAATAGTCGACAGGTATTACAGGAGCTAATCACTAAAGCACTAAATGATGTGCTTGTAGGTCGACAACTACCAGACAACAACCAAACATCGCAGAGGAACGATATTGAAAATCGAAGAGAGGTCCAAACCAATTATAGTCTGGTGATATTCCCTCCTATATCTTATCTTTCCCCTTCTGTTATCCTTCTCTCCTACTGAATAATGCTGATCATCTTTCACACAAGCCCAATTTTTGATTATTCATTTGGACCATTTACCGATTACATCCACCACTACTTGATCGGTACCTTCCCTATTTGAATAAATATTTCTTTTTAAGCACAATCATTACCAAACCCACTGTAGCGGAAATGTGTACATATGTATGTTTCTTTAAATGTTATTTTTTTATATATTATAATTTAAATTGTAATTAATTGAAGAACAAAACATCGTTCTTAAAAAAAAAACACATTTTGCTTCAGGCATTATTTATGATAATAAGGTGTGTTTTGAGTTATAATTCTTTCATTAAACTCTATTGCTAATTTTATAATTTAATTAGATTTTTTCCATTATTTGTTTTTAAGCTGAATTTTCAAAGGGAATGTTGTGAGCATATTTTAGTTTAATTAATGATTAGTACTTTAATAAGTTTTCCGGTGTATAGTTGTTAAGAGAGAAAAAAAAACTAAGAAAAAAATTACGCATTTATTACATCATTTGGAAGCTATAAATGTTAGTTCCCAAGGGAATTAAATGTTTAGAAAAACTAAAAGGTAATTAAACAATTAAATTAATGATTTAAAAATATGATGTTTAAGTAAGACAATTAAGAAATTTAAAGACAATAGAAAATATAATAAAGTAATGATAGATATAATAAATTTATTTTATAGCCAATCCTTTTCTATTAAAGAAAACATCATGGAACTGAAAGGTTTAACAATAATTTTTTCGAATGCAACTTTAAAACAGAATAATCAACCCTATTGCGAAAGGCGAAGTCGACGTCACATCAACACGACATCAAAAAATTGTTACTTGTCTAGTCTTTGTCGATAACAATTGATTAATATTAACATGCTTAACTAATTTAATAAGCTTCATAAAATAGTAAGAGACTGTCAATAGCAGTCAGTTGTTGTCGACAATGAGTAGACAAGTGGCAATTGTTTACTGTCGTGTTGATGTGACGTCGACGCCGCCTTTAATAATAGGGGGGAATATAATTAGGATAAGCTAGCTGTAGGTTGTTCGCTTGCATATGATCCGTATAATACTTATAAACGTAAGCTTCATATTATTGTAGCCTTTTACTGGATATATTGCTAGAAGTGGGACTTGTAGACTGGGCCAGAAGACTGGAGCTAACCAAACGGGATTGGCAGCGATCTACCGCATACGGTGAAAAGGTAGTGAGACCACTTCAGGTGATAGACTGGGTACCGACTACGGAAGAAAGGTGTAGCTAATTAAATCAGTAGGTCCTGCGAGGATGATTCGGAGTCGATTCGGATCATAGATAAACGTGAGAAACTGAAACGAAAGAGATGGACGAAGGGCTCTGGCGCCAAAGGCTCCGAGTATTTGTATCACGTAGACTCTTGAAGAGTCGTGGCGAAAGGGGAACCTAAGTAAGGATCGATAATGACAGGTCGCGGAAGCTTCAGATATCATTTGGCTAAGATGAAAATCTTGAAAGATGATATTTGTAGATTATGCCTGCTAGAAGCTGAGACAGTGGCACACGTTGTATGTGAATGTCCAACTTTGGCTAGCACTAGACTTAGAAACACTGGCCTACACACTTAGATGTGGGTGTGAGCTCAGCCTAAGACAGTGGCTAGCAATATTCTTGGATAGATGCAGTACTAGATTATTAGCATGATAGTCGATTCCTGCCAAGAACGTAGATGTTCCTGCAGAAAAGCCAAAAAATTTACACAGTTTGTGTTTATTCAAAAAACCGGCACTTTCTCTTTAAGTAAAATTTCTGGCATATGACCTCCGTGATTACCTCCAATATGAAGCTCGATTATGGGCTTTGATGTCATAAGCTAGCGATTTGTCATATTCTTATACAACATAGTCCGACAATTTCAATTCCATTTCGTTTCAACTATGATATTAAAATTAAGTGAATGATATCAAAAATCCTGGATTTAAAGTTATTCAAACAAAGCAGGTTAAAATAATTTCAAACGTGTTCCGACTTCACTTTGTTCCTTCAACAATTTAATTATGTTTTATAGCCTTAGAAACCAACATCAATAAAATTTTGAGATGTTTCAAACACAGTCTATTTCTGTTGTATTGATTATTAACGTTTCAATTCCATTTTGTTCCATTTCAGTTTCATATCGTTTCCGTTTTAATACTTTCCAGTTGCCCATTTTTGTAACCTTTTTGAGCTGTTAATCATCAAATTTATTAACTTCAATTTAATGTTAATTTATCCCACTGAACTTTTATGTCTATTCCACTTTGTCGCTTATAGTATGTACAATAGAAATTTTATACCACAATTAAAAATTTTTTTGTTTTTCAAAATATCTAGGTCGGCAACCACCTTTAAATTTTAAAAGCATAAGCTAGCGATGTCATATATTCTTAGAGAAACTAGTTCGAAAATTTTAATTCCATTTCGTTCCAGCTGGGATTGCTTAAAAATAATAAAATTAAGTGAATGATACGAAATTTGTTTAATTTAAAGTTATTCAAACAAACCAGGTTAAAATAATTTCAAACGTGTTCTGATTTCACTTTGTTCCTTCAACAATTTAATTATATCGTTTCCGTTTCAATACTTTTCAGTTGCCCATTTCGTAGCCGTTCCGACTTCTTAATCGTTAAATTTTTTTAACTTAAGTTTATTGTTAACCTTATCAATGTCACATATTCTTACAGAAAATAGTCCAAAAAATTTCAGTTCCATTTCGTTTTAGCTCTGACAACTTAAAAATATTAAAATTAAGTGAATGATAAGAAATTTGTTAAATTCAAAGTTATTCGAACAAACCAGGTTAAAATAATTTCAAACGTGTTCCGATTTCACTTTGTTCCTTCAACAATTAATTTTATTTTATAAATTGAGAAACCAACACAAATAAAATTTAGAGATGTTTCAATCCAGTGACTATTAAAGTTTCAATTCCAGTTTATTCCGTTTAATTTTCATATCGTTTCTGTTTCCACTTTGTTCCTTCAACAATTCAATTATATTTTATAACATGAAAAACTAACACAAATAAAATTTTGAAATTTTTCAATCACATTCTATTTCTGTTGTTCTGATTTCATTCCGTTTCAATTCCATGTGGTTTCCGCTTTAACACTTTTCAGTTTGTAATTTTTATAACATATCCGATCTCTTAATCTTGCAATTTATTAACTTCAGTTTATTGTTAACCTGGCCTACTTAACTTTTATAACTATTCCATATTGTTTCTTATACAATAACACTTTTATGCCGCAATTTAAAACTTTTTTTTTGTCTTTCAAAAGTTTCTATTATTCATAAATTTTCAACATAAATCTCATTATGTTGCATTTAATTGTTGTGTCAAAGTTTTCGAAAACAAAAACAATCCTCTTACACCAGATTATAACACGTACAGCGAACGATGTTAAAAGTTCATTCATAAAAATCTTAAAATTATTGTATGCACAAAATTAAATAAGCGTAAGAGGAGTAGTGTAAGTAGTTTATTATGATGATTTTCTTGAACTGACGTTTTTTGTCTTCTTTTTTTTTTAATTACACACTACAATTTGTTTTGTAATTTGAACAATTGCAATTGTTTTATTAGGTGACGATGTTGTCGTTGTAGGAAGATTATTTTCTCTAGGCTCGTTATTGCTAAGAAAATTTAATTAAAATGCTATTAAAATTAAGTTTTTGTGCAAGTGACAGCTTTCGATAAGTCTCGCCATTTAGATGCAAAATTTTTGCTTTGCCTTGTTGTCATACATATTTGGTTTTGTCTATAAGTTTCTTCTTCATGTCTGAAGACATCAGAGTTTTTGATTAAAAACTAAGTGGAATGAACAATTCTTTTCCCTAATTGAAAAATGAATATGTGGGTCGCGGAACGCAGAGGAAATGTTAGAAAAGAAACCTACGTTGTTGACGAGAATACCACCAACGATGTTTAGAAAGAAGCTGAAAATTTAAGAAATTTTAAAAAATATTTAAAACGAGAGAGTAAGTAAGTAAAATAATAAACTGACAGACTATCTTGATCAATAATGAATGCATGGGCTTTTGGCTGACTGCATCAACTTGCCGCTAAGGTAAACATAACTGGTGGCCACTAAGGAGCATATCCCAATTATACTGTACAACACAAAAAAAAATAATAACATGGTTCTTACGACTGATTCGGGAAGAGGCAATCAAAAATATATACATATGTATACGTGTGTCGGGACTTATTTCAGGGGGAGCTAAAGATTCTCCTTCCCACACATAGTTATAGTGACTCACCACAGAAAATATTGTAAGCTTCACGAAAATCATTTTTGTAGAATATTTTAACCCTCTAAGTCTTCTTTATATGTATCGTTTTGTCCCTTTCCAAAAAAAGGGATAAAAAAAACTCCCTGCAGCGGCCATATTACAAGCTAAAATGTTCTACAAATATATTTGCCATACGATCCTATTATAGATCTTCAAAGACACGTAATCTCCAGAATCTACTTGAACACCGAAAATTACACAAAACTTAAAATCTGTTTCAGACTTAATTTCGTACTTATTCGCAATTAGTACTATGCATAGAAAATCTTGTATGTCTTACTTTTATGGCATAAGATGTGTTCAACACTTTTATGCAAAACACTACGAGGAACATTTTCGTGGAAAATATCAACCTGCAATATCGCCGCTGAAGGGAAGCTTTTGCCCCTTTTTCAAGAAAGGGGTAAAAAGACCCATACAGCTAACAGTTAGAGGGTTAAAATGTTCTACAAAAATGTTCTGCGTGATGTTTTACACAAAAATTGTAAACATATCTTCTACCTTAAACGCAAGACTTACAAGATTTCCTCTGCCGAATACTAATTTCGAACAAGTACGAAATTAACCTTTAAACACAGTTTCAGTTTTGAATGATTTCTGCTGTTCAAGTTAAGTCTGGAGCTTGGGTATTTTTGAAGACCTCTGTAGTAGAATTTTATGGCGAATATTTTTGTACAACATTTTAGACCGCTTTATCGCTACTGAAGGGAAGTTTTTGCTTCTTTTTTTTTAAGAAAGAGAAAAAAAGACCCATACAACGAAGAGTTAGGGGGTTAAAATGTTCCACAAAAATTTTTCTTATGGTATTTACATAAAAGTGCTGAATTCATCTTATGCGTCAAACGTAAGGCTTAGAAGATTTCCTATTATGCCGACTATTATTTATAAATAAGTACGAAATTAACCCTTAAGCACATATTAAGTTTTGAATGATTTGCGGCGTTAAAGCTCAGTATGGAACTTGTAAGTCTGTGAAGATCTATAGTAGAATTTTATGGCGAATATTTCTGTACAACATTTTAGGCCGCTATATCGCTGCTGAAGGGAAGGTTTTTTGCTCATTTCTTAAGAATGAGACAAATGCACCGATACAGCAAAGAGTTAGAGGGTTAAAATGTTCCACAAAAATTTTTCTCGTGGTGTTTTACACAAACATGGTGAATACATATTATACCTTAAACGTAAGGCTTACAAGATCTCCTATGCCGACTATTAATTGTGAATAAAAACGAAATTAACCCTTAAATGCGTATTAAGTTTTGAATGATTTCTGGCGTTCAAGTTGAACATGTAGCTTGTGTGTCTTTGAAGACCTATACTAGAATTCTACAAAAATATTCGCCATAATTTTAGTAGAATATTTCACTCCGCCATATTGCCACTGAAGTAAAGTTTTTCCACAACAACTTTTCTCGTAGTGTACATAAAAGTGTTGAATTCATCTTATGCGTTAAACGTAAGGCTTACAAGATTTTCTATGTCGATTACTAATTGTGAGGACGTTTCTCCCCCTTTTTTTAAGAAAGAGACAAAAAGGAATAGTTGAGGGTTAAAATGTTTGGAAAAATGTTTCCCGTATTGCTTTCCATAAAAATCCTAAACACATCTTATCAGCCGTGTCACAGATTCCGTTCGGATTGGTTTTGATTCCGTAGCTGTCATTCCGAAAAAGTAAATATTTGGTGCTTTAGATTCCGCTTATTTTGTATTTCGTTTTTACAATGATAAAGTTTTTATACCTTGAGGCGTTTGTTTACTCTTGTGCTTAGATGCAAAGCTCACATTGAGCTTTTTATTAACATGAAAAGCTCATGACCAAATATTTATTTGACGTTCCTAAAAGTATGCACGTTTTTTAGTATTTACTGCAAATGAAGTCAGTAGAAAAATGTTTTCAATTCCACTTTGAAATTTAAAAGTGGTTTGATTATGAAGAAAATTTTCGTTTTCTGAAGAAGCAACTTATGGAATTGAAACCACTCCCGATCGGAATGGTATTCTGAGACATGGCTGTATATCGTAAACGTAAGGCTGGCAAGATTTCCTATGACGAGTAACTACAACTATGTATGTGCAAAAGGAGGTAACTTTAACTCCCTCTAAAATGAGTACCAGATGTGAACTTTCAATACGCCGATACACGTTTATATTTGTTTCGTGCCCTCTGCCAGAATCAATCGTTGGAACCATGTTAATTTTTTTTTCTTGTACGGTGTAATCAAACACTGTTCCGCGTAAAAGATACCTAGATCATGATCGATGGGAACTCCCAGGATCTGAGAAGATCAGATCCAATCAAATCTGTTGATTTTTGGGAAAATATAACTTCTATGGGAGCATAAAATAGGAAAACGCTTTTAATAGTATCCTGTCCTATCACTCTGCGATATTCTTACAAATCATGATTAACCTTAGAATTGTGATGTTAGGATGAAGCTTGGCCATTAACGAACTGCTCAGTAATTCTATGTGTATTCAAGAACTCTGAACATCTTCAAATGAGGAACATTTAAATACGTAGCTCAACCCAGTTCCAGGCAATTATGATCTTGAAACCGTCTTCATTATTGAGAGCTAGACCAGTTGGTTGGAGTCCCTCTTTAATGCTTGGGAACTCCTTAAATTCCAAATGTCCTGAGGAAAAGCGTTTATTATATTACATAGCCTATAGGCTGAAATTATTTATCATTTAACCGCAGAACGGTGGCGGGTAGAAACCCAAAGATTTCCATTCCTGCTGCACTAAGTTCTTTAGAGAGGACCCTAATTCCTCTAGTATTTGAATTGTGAGTCATGAATATATTAAATTAATTGAAGAAATCAGAAGTTTTCCGCAATATTCTAGGATTTTAGGTCATTTAGTTTAGTTTCTAAAAGGTGAATAAATCCTTTTCATTGTATCTCAAATTCTTTACTCATACATATGCGATCGCTCCTATTTCGCTTTGAGTTTTTGTGTAGTTCTTTTTCAACCTTTCAAGAACATCTTACTTTCTCTCTCGTTTTTTATATAGATTGATTTTGTGTGGAAATTACAACAACTTACCGGCTCTAACATGAACATCACGCGATATAATCGAACCAAATTGATTGCGAGCCAAACAGGCATAAACTTGAGCATGAACTTCTTGACGATAATCTTCGGCACGGAATGGAGGGAATACAAGTTTACCATCCGAAGCGATTTGTCTTAGGCCAGGAACGTCACCAACAGCAGTACCATCGCTACGAATCCAAATAATTTCAGGCATAGGATTACCGCTAGCTTTGCATTCAATTTCGGCGCCAGTAGAGTTAGAGAAGTCAATGCGATTGGTGGGTTCTTTAAGGAAGACGGGTCCTTTTTGGTCGGCATCCGGAGGATTGGCAGCTAAGGCTTTAGCGGAAGCTGTAAAGAGAAATAAAAAGAAAAAGTTCCATTGAAATAATTCTTTGAACTAAAATTTTTCGGTTTACAGCTTTTAAGTTTTTTTTTTTTTCGGACACCAAAACGGATGTTGGCATCATTTATCGTGTGTATTTCACATACGAAACCAAATAAAAAGTCCATTAATTTTGTAATGTTTTTTGTTGTTCATTCATTAACGCTACAAAAGAATTTCGAAAAAACAAAGAAAGAACACATATCTACAATATAAAGCAGCCATGTATGGTTTTTTATGGTTTATGGTAAATAGTTGCAACTCACATTTCCCTCATGCGCGCTCATAAATACGGAGACAATAAGACCATACATACTTAAAATTTATATTTATTTATTGTTTATTTCATTTATTCCCTTCAAACTAAAATAAAACAGTTCTACTCAAATTAATACCAAATTCAAGCCAATACTGTGTGACTGTCGCCCATTCAGCGCAGTCCATGCCATCACACACAGACATTTATCATTAAACAACTTTGACTACCATGGATCAGTGACTTTCAATGCATTTGTCATACATTTTTCGTTGTTTGTTGAATACAATACCTATTTTATACTTGTAAAAAAAATACCAAAATAAAAAATAATAAAATGGAAAGACAAAGGCACATGTAGTTTTTTTTTCCTTGTATTTTATAAAATACTCCCTCTTCCCAGCTTTTTCATTTAAACTTAGAAAAACTACCACACATCTACTCCTTTTTTAAATTACGGTGTCTAAGAGAGACAAACAAGAAGGGAGGAATAGTGACAGCAATAGCATGAACGAACATACAATGATGAAAAGGTGTCGATGACACTTAAAAGTGTCTATATTTATATCCACCAAAGTCATTAGTAGCCTCTACACTAAGCAAGAAAAAATATTATGAGAAATATTTTCAGCTACGGAAGTAAAAAAGGCAAATTATGAATGTTAAGTTATCGATCCAAATGGAATCTGTGCTCCTGTAGGATGTGGTATACCTGAGCCCACTTAAACGAGGAACCAAAGAAACATTGATGAATGCCGTAAGCAGGCAACCACTACCTAGGATTCCTCTTCAGTCCTCAGAGACTGACCCAAGTGTTATGTCGATCACTGAGAACCGAGTCATCTCCAGCATTCACTCCAAACTTAAGTGATTTCTGGCTGTCGACATCTGAGATCCCATATTGACTTACGAATCAGTAGTATGCTGGTCCGCAACAAGTAAGAAATATATGGTAGATCAACTATACAGAATACAGAGATCTGCTTGCACAGGATTACAGGTTGTTTACTTAGTAGTCCTTTAGAGGCTCTGAATGCTCTACTAAATATATTTCCGGTTGACCTATTGGCTGTATCCTTAAGTGGTGTGGCAAGACTATCACCATCTGGGAGGTGGATATCAAGGACTTATGGCCATGCCAGAATCTTAGATCAATTACAACCGATGGGATTACATGCTAACTCATCTGGTTTTTTATAGCGCTTTCAAAGTCCAAATTCCATCCCGACAGGAGAGGGAGGTAAAAGACAAAGAGACTACGATTTCAGAGTGTATACTGATGGATCATAAATGATCGGAGTCTTCTGGGCTGATCTTGGACTAAGACACTCTTTCTGACTTCCTGATGGAACACATGTATTTCAGGTTGAAACATTGCCTATAACGGAAGCGGGTAGGTTGTTGATTACCAGGACCTTTCCAAGGGAGAAGCGGAAATTTTTTCAACACCCAACCGGCACTTCTGTCTCTAATGTCAAACAGCACGTTTTCTACTAGTTAGATAGCGCAAGGATGTGCTTTCCAGGTTAGACGGTCAGACTCTCATCTGGGTTCCCACATATAGCAGCTTCCCTGTCAACGAACAGGCAGATAAGCTGACAGGCCCAGCTCTGCTATGGACATCTCCGCTCTTGAATCAGTAGCCATGCCGTTTGGGACTACCAAAAATAATATTTTAAAACGCTATCTTGAAAAGGCTGAAGACAGGTGGCCCAAGTTGAGCACGTGTAAGGTAGCTAGAAGGATGTAGAATTGCTACAATGATGAGCGCACAACACAATGAACAAACAGAAACCGATCGAGGATCGCCGCAGTACATAATGCTTTCTGTGGTGTTTGTTGTGAACAAAGTAAGGAAGAGACAAGCTCTGTTCAATAACTGAAAATTGTTAACAATTGTTAACAATTGTTAATAGTTATTATTAAAATTGTTCGATACGTGAACACTTTTCAGTGAAAACTATTAACAATTATTAATAATTTTCAGTTATTGAACAGAGCTACAGTTTTCCACTTTTTTGGCGAGTGCCTGGCCTTGCATCTCCCAAGCGACAAATTCTTTGGCAATCACATGGTAGACGACCTATCAGTCATCAGAGATTGGTCTAGGTGACCTGTTTAGATATCTCAATGCGGCGGGATGGATCTAGTACCGAATTCCGGATCCAAGAACTGGACTCTGACATACATAGCTTGGCACTGACGAGTGGAGTGATCTGTCAAAAACTAATCTTACTGATTCGATTTGAATGCTTGCGTGTTATAGGCTGTCACATAAACCAACCATCCAACCGAGGCAGTATGTGTTTCTACGCTTTTTCCAGATATTCCCCCTTATTCCGTAACTATCTGTCGACGTCACGTCAAGACAATACCAAAAAAATTGGCACTTGTATACTCGCTGTCGACAAAAATTTACTATTATTAACAGCCTCTTCCCATTTTCTATGCCCTAGATAATAATAAGTGGCTGTTAGTAATAGTAAAGTGTTGTCGATGACGAGTAGAAATGTACCAATTTTTTTGGTATTGTCCTCACGTGACGTCGACAAATAGTTACGGAATAATTGGGATTATCAATTTTAGCCTCTGCTAAATAATATTTGAAGTCTCCGTGACGCATCACTGACTGTGAGACCCATCTTCGGGGTTTCGGTCTAACCAGAGGCTTATTGGTCTCTACTTGAGCTTGTGCGCAAGTTTCCTTCAGCCAATCTTTCAGGCTAGCTCCAATCATCCCATTCCCAGTACGATTCACTGATCCGCAAAACATCGTAGTAGATTCCTTTTTCGCGAGTTTATCTGATTCTTCGTTTTCCTTCATCACTAAACCTGACTTGTCGAAAGTTGGTTAAAGGCGGCCCAGCGTCCGAAAGAAGGCTCATCATCTTTCTCGATTAAGCGGTTTCAACTTCCAAAGTTCTGTCTTCGCATGCCAGAACGAGTACTTTTCCCGATTGGGCCGGTTCAAAGGCTGCAGAACTTTCGGCTTCAACTTCCAAAGTCATGCTCTTCGGCAGATCTTTATTTAAAGGACTGGCACTGTGACGCCTTATGGATCTTTTGTGCGACAATGAAAATCAGTACAGAGGTCATAGAACCCGGTCTGATATTGTCATAGTGCAGAAGTTCAGAGTTAAAACTCTGTCTTCCACTGCTGCGCACCACAAGACGTTAAATCAAAGATTTTACCTATCGGATACCGGAGAAACAAGCCAAGTTTCCTTAACGTTTAACAGTTCCTGACTTCTTATTAATGACTCGTTGACCCTCTAACGACCAAAAAATTGATTTGGGACCATAATAGGAGTAACCCATTTATCCAACACCTGCTTGTCTTGGTGGCCACTATTCCCCAGTATCCTGTATATAAAAACTTTATTGCCGCCTTGCACTATTGCAGTTTTGAGGAGCCAAATTTGGAGCTTAGCTCATCGTTGTGGTCGCTAGTTAATGAATACCGTCCGTTCGGAAGGACGCTGAGCAAGGATACAAATCTTAAGTTTACCTGTTCTTTCTGTTTGATGGAAGCAAAGCAAAATCAGCACTTCTCAATAAATTGCGAAGTCTTGACTTCATTATCGGCCTGGCTGAGAATGTCATCTCCCGATAGCCTGGAAAACTTTCCAAATTCTAACTTCAATGCAATAATCTGCGTAGTGAGTATCGGGTACTTGCTGTTGTTTTAGTTACTCATTGCTCAAAATCAGCTACTCGATACACTGTTAGGGTGTATTTTTATTAAAAGCCATAATACAACTCTGTTTAAAAGTATAAACATTTTCAGGCATTGAAAGTATTGCGAACCCAAATGAAAATATTGAGTAGTCTTGAATAACCGCCCCGCACTATTGATATAGCGAGAAAGCGGATATCTTATAATTATAGTCAGAATTAAAAAAAGCCTAGAAGTTGAACATACGGATGATGTAGAGTAATATGTCTGCACAGTCACTTCCAAACCTGTTGATCCAATCACTAAATATGTTTACCTAAAATCCACTTAATGGTCAACTGGCAGCAGTTATCGGATAAATATAATGCGTAAACAATATATCGCTAGGCTAACCTAGATTTTACAGATTTTCTCCTTGTAAACTGTTTTTTTTTCAAGGTTATTTCGGATCCACTGACATTGACCCATAAACTTTCAAAATGAAATTCATTCAAAATTAATTCAATTCCTTATCTACATCCTGTAGAGTGCATTTTTTGTCATCTACAACTACATTCTTGCTTCATTCTTTCTGCTTCTTTTTTTTCCTCCTTTTTTTATCATTTTAACGCATCGTTTCATACATGTTTTTTAACACTTTCCCTTTGATACAGCACTTTACTCCTCCGAAGGCAAAAAACGTTCACAAGGCAAACAACCATTCAACTGTTTCCATTAAAAAAAAAAAAAGTTAATGTGATGTCACTTACAGCAAGAAGCGCATTTACAAAGATTTTCTTATTTCTTTATAATAATTTTCATTATGCCACCTCAGGGTAAATACTTGTAGCAAAAGGAGAAATAATAACGCAATGAATAAAGCATAATCTAAAAGATTAAGAAGCAGGCTATACAAGGGAGAGTTAGGAGTTGTAAGAGATAATAGAGTTTGAAGCACTATTTTTAATGAGTAAAAACTTTTAATCTTGTCAGGTATCTTTTATTGAAGTCTTAAAGATATCCACACTAGATGGCACAAAAAAAATGCCGACAAAATGTGTGAAACGCTACTTAAGCTATCGAAGGCCAACGGATATTACAACCAGTATTAGAGGGTTCCCATTTGGTTCAGCATCTTAGCCGTTATTCGTGCATGTTCACTCTCCTTGTTCGGTGGTATGTTGTGATGAATCCACGTTTTTTGCACTCTGCTGAAACTTCTTGAAGTGGCTTATTATCTACTGTCTTGCGTTGGGAGCCGCCTAAGGAGAGTTTTTTTTTTTTTTTTTTAAAGGACACAAAACCACCCATACAACGAATAGTTAGAGGGCTAATATGTTCTATAATGCCCGTGTTGTTTTTTATAAAAGTGCTGAACACATATTATACCTTAAACGTAAAGCTGACAAGATTTCCGATGCCGAGTCACTACAAATATGAGCAAAATGGGAGGCAGAAGACTTCAACTCCCCATAAAATTAGTCTCTGATGTAAATTTTGAAAACGTTGATATACGTATATATATTTTGTGCCCTCTGCTAAAACCAAACGTTAGAATCATATAATTTCTTTTTTTTTTTTTGTTGTACAGTGTTATTGGCACAGCCAACCTACGACGACCTGCCGTTCAATATACGATACATGCGCTATATTACTTTAGACTTTATTGATTTCTGGCAGTCGACTGGTAATTATCGACTTCTGTTCTCACCGCTATGTCCTTAATAATCGCTGGCCACTATTCTCGGCTGAGTGCAACCATCAAATCTAAATATTTCGGGCAGTGGTTCCCAGTCAAATGCTAGCCCAAGCTAGACATCCACACACAACGTATGTTGCCAATTCAGCTTCTACCAGGCACAGTCTTCAAATATCATCTCTCAAGATTTTAATCTTAGCCAAATGATATCTAAAGTTTCCGTGTCCTATTATTAAGGATCCTTACGTCGGAGACTGAGCCATTGACTGACTAAAATTAAGAGATTAACGTCAACGCCATAAGCTTTCTAGACGTCATTGTGCATCTCTTTCCTTTCAATTAATTCCTGACTGTAGTTAAGAGATTATCTTCAACGCCCTAGGCCGCCATACTAGACGTCGTTGTCCATCGCTCTCCTTTCAGTCAAAAGGTACTCCTACTCCGTTTCCTTTTACGTTTCAGTTTCTCACGTTTATGCATAATCCACATTGACTACGAGTCGTCATAGTAGGATCTACCGAACTAGGTAACTACCCTTTTCTTCCGGAGTCGTGACCTCGCTCGTCTATCGCCCGAAGTGAACTCAGACTTTAACCTTTTCACCGCTTAAGATATATCGCTGTCAATCCTGATTTCCTAACTCCAGTCATTTATCGCACCAACCAGGAGCGTGCTTCCGTTTGCCATCACGAGGATTTAGAAGCCTCACTTCTAGCAGTATACCCAGTATCAATTGTACTGAGCATATTCTAGCTGACAACCTAGAGCTGCTGTTAATGGAGATCGTGCTGTGCACAAAAAAGTTTAGCAATATTATAGTGGAGAAGAAACCTCAACAGTCAGCGATAGCAACAAAAGCTCCTAAGCAAGGAGTACCAAGCTTCATTAAGCCTTTCTTTGTCCTAGCAAGCATCGAAGGAACCATGAAAAATCAGTCAAAGAAAAACTTGAAGACAATAAATATTCAAGAAAAATGAGATGCGACTGGTCATTTGAAATACCTACAGTCACAGCCACCTCACGCACTCTTTTTATAAAGAGAATTAATTAATAAAGAGAGGCAATTAATGCCTACCAGTTAATTAATTAATCGCCCCTATCGCGAACAACAAGTGAAATTTTTTTGTCCCTTGAAATTTTCATTTCCCTTCGAAGGGAAAATTGCTATCTTGAAGTTCCCGTGAATGTTAAAAAAGAAAGAAGCTTAATAAAATAAATTACAAACCAAAGAAATTTTTGTGTAAAATTAAAAAAATACAGTGCTATGAATTGGAATTATCTTTTTATCGAATTGTTCGTCAAGGTTTGCTAGATGCATCCAATCTCTGGGAGTACCCAAGAAATCTCATTCAATGAAATCGTCTTTGGTGTTAAATTAAATTTTCTCAAGAGTGAATAAAACTGTGTTTTTATATATTTTGGACGCGATGAAAAATCATTTGCTATTCAATCTACCGAGCATATAGCCTGCAAAGTTTATTTCATGTGTGCCAAAATATTAAGATAAATGTGTTAGTATTAAGATGAATTACCACTATTTACCGATTTTGGTCTAAAAATAAATATTTACAAATTTTAATAATTAATTGGAAGGATAAAAAAGAAATTACATGATGTATATATCCTGTTCGACTGCTAAAATAAAGTGACGAAAAGCAGGGGAAAAGGAAAAATTCCAGGTGAAAAAAATCATTCATGATCAGGGCAATTTTTCGAATTTTTATTCACGATCTCAAAAGAAGGGAAAGGGAAAACATTTCGAGGGAAAAAGTATTCACGATAGGGGTGAATGTATTACCTTCTTTGGGAAAGGGATAGTGTACTCTGTTATTATTGCGCGTTTTTTGTAGAGGGGCTGATGTTACGAGGGCGGATTGATATTGAAGCTACCTAAGTAGGAAAAAAAAATTTTTTTTTAAAACCATTTATTTCTCAACATAGTCTCCTTTTAGCTCAATACACTTAGTAAGACGATATTCCAACTTTTTTATACCATCTGAATAATACGATTTTGGGAACCCCTCAAAATACGCGTTAGTTTCGGTAATCACTTCTTCGTTTGAGATGAATCTTTTTCCTGCGAGCCATTTTTTCAATTTTGGAAACAGGAAAAAGTCACTAGGAGCTAAATATGGACTATAAGGTCGATGATCAACCAATTCGAAGTTTATTTCACGTAATTTTAGCATCGGATCTAATGTTGTGTGAACCGGTGCGTTGTCTTTTTTCTTCTTTAAATGTGGTCGTTTTTTCTTGATTGCATCAATCAATTGATCCAATAATGCACGATAATACTTTCCTGTGATTGTTGATCCTTTTTCAAGATAATCGATGAGCAATATTTCGTGTGCATCCCAAAATGTCCAAACACCGCTGTGAAGTGGTCTGTGCGAACTCGTTTTTGTTCGACACTGAGCAAACGCGGCACTCATCTTGCCGATAGCTTTTTCATATGCAAATGTTCATGCAAAATGTTGAACAGTTCATATGATATGTTTACCATTTCAACAATCTCACGTAACTTGACTCGGCGATCATTCATAACGATATCGAGGATTTTCTTGGTATTTTCAACAATCCAATATTTTACCATGTAATCTGACGGAGCAGACTCACCGTAATGTTTATCGAGGATTTCTTTTGCCTCTTTTGACGTTTTCCCTTTCACGAAATTCACTTTTGGGTGAAATTTTAACAGCTGACGTTTGACAGATCGGAATTTCTAAAAAAAAAAACGTTATTGTGTTTGTGCTGCCATCTAGCGTTAGGTAGCTTCAATATCAATCCGCCTCCTAAGTAGAGGCATTAATTTGCTTAAGTTGTGTAGCCGTTTATTAGTTCTTTTACTTTGCCGATGGTTCTGCTACAATACCGTCGAAGGAGGGTGCTGTGAAGTGCATTTGGATTATGTTAGTATTAATCGCCGCCTTCATCACTTGAACGGTCCAACAACAACCTACACAATAACACACCAATGCTTATCAGAAAAATTCATGATCTTGTTGGCTTGCCTGAAACTAGTCTTGAACTCCAGACCTTAGGGTTTGTAGTCAAATGCGCCAACCATTCAGCCAACAGCACCAACAATCATTCCATTGATTTTATCAACGATTTCTTCAATGACGACCTCGCTTTTAGTAAAAAATTTTTTGCTATTTGAATTATCTTCACTTTGTAGCGACCATTGACCAAGAACTACTATATATATAGCAACCCGTTTTTATGCAAATTTTAAAAATTCTTGTGGTTTTCATTTTACGGGTACGTTTTACGAAAGGGGACACAACGCGAATTTTATATCTGTCAAAACTGCTGATGATTTGGCTGGTGTTGTTTTCTTTAACAAGCTCTAATCAAAAAATTCAGTGGTTGTACACAATAAAATATAAAAAAAACGTATGCTGCTGTGTAAAAATAAAACAATATATAAAAAATGAGTAAAACATTATTATTTTGCAGCTGTTGAACATCTGCCGCTGATTTAACTTTTAGTTTACGCAAACAAAAAATACGCTATACAAGCAAACAATTCTACAAAACGAATTAAACAAATGAAGTTAAGAAAATATCGATTTGAACTGTTTGAAATTTATAAGTTCTGTACCAAAAATTTTAAGCGTTCAGAGTTTCGACAGTTGAATGTTTGGAATACAGGGTTTTCTTTTAAGATGACTTTGGCTATTATATTGACTTTCGTTGTTAAGCCAAACAGTTCTTAAGCAATATTGTTGTGGTTTGTTTCAAATGTTTAAGTTTGTTTGGTTTGCTTTTTTAAATCCTTTTTTTTCTTCATTTTGTTTTGATTCGTAATTCATGTGTTTTTTCTTAAACTTTTTAAAGACTTAAATAGTTTTTGGTTGTTTTTTTTTGGTATAATTAAGTGGCAGGTGTATTTTTTCTGAATGAACTACCGGGTAGATAAAAATATATTTCTTGGTTTGTGAAGACTTTAATCTTAAAAAAAAAAACCATTTGATGGGGAAGAACGCAGCAATACAAATAATGAAACATAAAACATATTATATAAAAAGTTACCAACCTAAAATGGTAATACAATTCTTACACATTAGTATAAATTTATTAAGGCAAGTTTGCTTTAAAAAAACTGGTTTTTATAAGATTTGTCTGCTTTAATACTTTTTAGTGTGGGCACGTCAACATACTAAAATATTTTTTTCAGTTTGGCCCTTACGAATGTTAAAAATTGACTTCTTCTTGTTTGAAAAAATTCAAAATCATTTATCAGTTCCTACATGAAATGATTTTCTTAAAACTTGTTCTCTTTTGATGCTGGAGTACATTTCAAATCAGCGTGCTTTCATATTATTAAACGATTGTCCTCACAACAATGTTAAACAACACAATACCTACGATATTTTGGCTTAAAAAGATTTTAAAGAAATAACTAAAATAGAAAAAGTAACCAGAATGTTACATTTGGCTCTATGGAAGCAGCACATAGAAAATTTAATAAGATAAATGGCAACAGAATTCGACAGCATAAGTAAAGCTATTTACCTTTAGTTTTTTCTACAGTCTTCTGGTAGCTAAATGATGCGTATACAATCGCCTCTGGTAAATTACTCGTAGTCTTGTATGCAAAGTAGTCGTGCTAACGTAGCTGTGAAGCAACAGTATCAGTATAAAGCTTTCAGTGCTTTATATTTAGTAAAGACAATTAAATGAAAGTAGTTCTGGTATTCTTATTGCTATTTGACTGGTAAATTAATTAAATAGTGGTGTACCAAAATAAACATATGTGTGTGTGCAATTTAGTTTATTTCTGGAACCAACCATACACACTGACTAAATGTCATTGAAATCGGTAGAGCAGTTTCGGAGATTAGAGTAAACCAGCCCGGGAAATGTGATTTGTATATAATATCTGTGGATGAGAGGAAAACTACACCAATTCACATTTTTTCAAAATACGTTTTTTTACTGTGAGAAGAAGCATTTTTTTCCTCTATCGATAGGTGAAATCCAGTAAGTCCTATGTTTCAAGTGATAGTACTTATTTGTGCTAGAGAATGCTTGAGGAAAAAGTGTAAGGGTATTCCTATATACTGGATGTTAGATAGCAGCGCTCAATGCCTTAATCTCTTTGAGATAAGGCCGGGTGTTGTCATGGCTTGTGTTACATCTCTAAATGAAGTTGGCGCTCGAAATAAACTGATGTTGCGAACGGGATGACTGGTGGCAGGTTTATAGGACCGCAACCCTTTTTTGGCATCTAGTGAGGATATGTCAAAGAACAGAATAATTCCTGGGCTCGTATGGAATTTGCTCGCCATTGGAAAGCCCTCGACGTTCTAAGACAAGCAAAACGAATCATTACGTTATTCCAAAAGTTTATGCTGTTAGACAAAAAGTTACTGCAGTCTCAAACGATACCAATTTCTCATTAGTAACTCTGAGACCAATATGTGAAATCTGTGAAATGCAATCTGTGATTGTCCGCCGGTAGTGACGAGCAGAATGAAGTTCCTTGGTAATCTTAATGACTCCAGGTGAACTATACAATCGCTCACCGTGTAGAATATTTGTCTTTATTCGTAGCCTTCATCTACTTCAGTGAACACTTGGGCTGCACAATAACAATAATATTCAGGTTCACAGTCTTCTTCGATTTTCATTTGGTTTAAGTGCTATTTGCAGTATCGAAGTACCGTTTAAGTTCTTTTCTGCATAGAATCTTGTCCATTTTCCTTTTCTTCGTTTCCATCTCTGCGTCGTAATCAACTATCTGAGAAGGTTGTCTGCCAGCCTGGAGCTGTCGTCGTTGACAGCTTTTCCACTTGTTCCGTGCTCCCTTTTTAGGTTCAATTATTTATCTGGGACCTTCTCGAATTCATCTGCTTCTTCGCCTCCGCCGTTATTCGCTTGTCAAAAAGTCACGAAATTTGTCTTCCAGGCTGTACAACACAACTGAGAGCTTCTAGAGCTATCATCTTTAGTAGCCTTTACATTTCCGGAGTCACGCCCTCTATCGACAATCTGCTGAGGTGATTTAGCATCTGCTGAAAAAAAAAACGATGATCCTTATGTCAGTTACTCTTACACCTCAGCTTCTCAGGTTTCGCAAACCCTATTTTAGGCTGTAGTTAGGCGAACCTCTCCTCCTCATATCAAGGAGAGAATTCTGTCAAATGGACAACACTTTGTTCCCTACAACTAAACTCGATCTGTATGTCAGGTTATTTTTCGTCCTAGCTAGTCATAAATCCGCATCGTACACATCAAATCCAACAATAAATTTGTCCAACTAGAGCTAAGTTCGAAATTAACGTTTTGTTTCGACCAAATAAGAGTGTGTTATAAGTTTGAACAGTGTATCTCTGTATCTGTGTGTGTGTGTGTGTGGCTGTGGCACTATAGCTCTTGTCATTTTTTAACGGTGAATTGATGAAGAACGTTCCTAGATTTGATTGAAAAAAATTGGCCCACCTGTTTGAAAGTCATCTGCTCTTTTCCACTTGTTTGTTCTTGTACCTGTGTCTGACTATGTACAATAATGGGCAATACCGATTTTAATTTACATCTTTTTTTATTAGTAAAATTGAGTATAATCGTATTTTTCTATTTTCCTTGGAAATGAGATATTTCATCGCGGTAAAATGTATCCTAAACATGAATCGGGCTACTAAAGTACTTCCAGAACAAATTTCATGAAAATCCAATCATGGATTTTTGTGTGATACGTGTTCGGACAGACAGATAAAAATTCCAAAAATTGGTCATTGGGAATGAGTAAAAAATTAACCCTTCAACACATTTTAAGTTTTGAACGATTTCAAGTTAAGTGTGAAGCTTGGATGTATTTGAAGACCTGTAGTAGAATTGTATGGCGTATATTTTTATGGAGCATTCTTGCCCACTATATCGCGGCTGAAGGAGAGTTTTTGTACCTTTTTGAGAAAGAGACAAAAAGACCAACACAACGAAGATTTAGAGGGTTAAAATGTTCTACAAAAATGTTTCTCGCGTTGTTTTACATTAAAAAAGTATTCCGGGGGAACTTTAACTCTCCCTAAAAGAATCCCAAATGCAAACTTTCAAAATTATGATATATGTATCTATTTTTTTTTTTTTTTGGTGCCCTCTGCCAGAATCAGACGTTAGAACTATGTTAATTTTTTTTTTGTGTTGTACAGTATAATAAAGAATTACTCACTCACAATGACATAGTTGCCATATTTAGAAAATTGCATAATTTTATTAATTGAAAGCTTAAACAAAAATTCTCGTGCATTGTGTGAATTACAAAATATTTAGAACGTTTCCGTTGCTCAGCAATGCAAACATGACTATAAATAATTATAAATTATTTATACGAGCAGCATACACTTGTTTATATATTAATTAATTCGTTAAATAAAACAAAAACATTTTCATAATTACTGCGAGTTGATGTGCATACACAGTTGGACTTTTGATGGAAAGGCTTGTAATAATAAATCATCGGCAAAAAGCAACGAACGCTTGCAATAATTGGTTTATAAAAGGGAAACTAATTTAATATTTAAAGCATAAAATGTTAAATAATATGTATTACAATACATTATTAGTAAATGTAAATGAAAATACATAAAGTATTCATCCAATAAAACAAGAGCTGATTTGACAGAAGAATTGTTTACAATGCCAGTTACCAGTTTTTGTCTTGTCTACGAGTACAATTGTAATTGAATGCAACGCTGAGTAATTGAGTATGATGAATTAGGGGTGATCACAACTTACACTGATCTGGTTTATTAGGGTGATCACAGAAACGAAAGAGGCTTGAATAGTCTATAGTTTCATTATTTTAATAAGTATTTTTTCTTTTATTTTTCTGAATGTTTTAAAAAAATATTTGGAAAGGTTCATTAGTAATCAACGAGCAAACAGTAAGGGAAACACTGACGCTTTTTCTAGAAATTTTCATGACTTTCGATGACTATTTTCCAGATTTCGGGAACTATCGCTGGAATTTCTTCCTGAATATTATTTCTTAATTTGGGGATGATCTATGTCTTATTCATGTAATATACGCGATCTTTCAAATATCCGCAAAGGAATAAATAAAGTGCGTTCATCGCAAATGTATCGTAATAGCACAGTAGGGTTAACTCAAACTCTCTCTAGTATTTTATACAAGAATTTGGGGTCATAATACTGGAACCTGTGATATAGTTTCGAACTAACTTAACTAGGTTTTTATTGAAGGAAGACGAAGAAATGCTTTCAGGGAAAAGGGCTCAACGAATATTTTTTCAGCAACAGTCAGGCTATGATCGCTACACATGCGATATATTGTGCCGGAACTAGAACAATTGAAAAGGAGAATAAAGGAAGTGTTGTTTTTAGGCAATCGATTTGAAGTTTCCGACAAAACGCCAAAATGTTTTTTTAAGAGAAGTAACACATCCAGGCCATTAATGCCTGATTAATTAGGCATTAATGCCTAGTTAATTAATTAATGTGTTACCTTCTTTGGGAAAGCGATAGTGTAGAGAGAACAGGTGGTGAAGTGGGAGGGAGATAGAAAGCTTAATTCATTTACAACCCTGCTATTGCGCGTTTTTTTTTTTGTAGAGCAGTGTTACAAGCCTCTCTGGTGTCAAGTAGAGGTATTGAGTTGTTGAAGCTGTGTAAGCATTTTATTAGTTCTTTTACTTCGCCGACGGTTTTGCTACAATACCGACGAAGGAGGGTGCTGTGAAGTGCATTAGGATATGTTAGTATTACTCGCTGCCGGTACTGCCAAAGCGATCACTGCTATGCCTTCATCACTTTAACAGTCCAACAACAACCAACACAATAACACACCAATGCACATGAGAAAAATGCATGCTGTTGGCTTGCCTGAAACTAGTCTCGAACTCAAGACCCCAGGGTTTGTAGTCAAACGCGCTAACTACTCAGCCAACAGCACCATCATATTGGCTCTGTTTGAGCTAAAAATTTGGCGTTTTGGGGCTTAAAAAGCAATAATAATACTGAAAAAGCACCAAAATGGCATCGCTGATCGAAAGTGACAGGAAAGACTTCTGCAGTTAGCTTTTCACACATATCAACTATTCGGCTAAAGAAGGAATTTTACTTGTAACGCGATTCACCGGCACATCGACAGCAAACGGATGAATTCTTAATTAAAAACATGTTGTTAGCAGCAAACGACGGGTTTCGGGAACAGCCTCCTTGATTTCGTTGGAGTACATTCCATTCTGTACGACTACCGGTACCATTGTACGGTCACTGGCAAAAATTTGGTTGTCAGCTGACAGATGCTCAATATAACACTTATGAACGTAAGGTGCATTGCAGCCTGATATTCGTCGAGGCAAACAGAAGCGGGTGTCTGATTAGTTTATAAATGGCCAGGAGTGCTGAATAATCAAGCCATGACAGAAGTTAACAAATTGACGTCGGTGTACCACCGTAAGCGGTGAAGAGGATAATCCCTGACTTTACTTCATGTAATAGACGAATGAGCTCATGAGTACGTAAGAAAGAGGTAGTTTCCTAGCTCTGCTGTCGTTGCGCTTCATCCATAAACGTGAGATATTGAAACGAAACAGGAACCAGGATAGTAGTAATTTTTAACGGAAAGGAGAGAGATAGACTACGACGTCTGGTATGGCTTAGGGCGTTAAAATTAGTCTCTTAACATCAGTCAACAATTCCCCTAAGGATCATTAAAGACATGACACGGAATCTTCAGGTACAATAGGGTATTCGATTAGGATATCGTAATATGTAGTAATAATAAGGATGCGTTACACGTTCTATCTGGTGTTGGCACAACTTCGGAGTTAGTTAGAGAATACCGGACATCCCTAAATGAGATAGCGAAACATTCTATCCAATAGCTTCTCTGGCTACCAGGCTATGGAAAAATGCCTAGTAACATTATTGCGGATGAGCTAGCCAAGACTAGCGCCCGCTGAAAAGAAAGTAAGATTGAGCCCACTGAAAAGGTGGAAAATACAACTACAGCAGCAACTATTTAAGGAAGCGCAAACCAGATGCACAAATAAAATAACATGTGAGGTTTCCATACTAAGGCTTCCTCGTCAACAGCTACATATAATCGTAGCGGTCACAATGGATCACTGTCTTATTGGTGCTCATGTTATACAATTAAATTCTCCTTACAATGACTTCTCTAAAAGTTGTCAAAATGAGAATGAAGAAAGAAACTGTCAAACACCTCCTAATATAGCGCTTAGCCTTGGAAACTCGATACTTTCCGGATTGACAGATCTTGGAAAATGACAATAAATTCATTTGTTCGACCCAGCTTCTGGGATGGACAGAGAATCTTCATTAAAACCCTTTATGTCCGTTTCAAGCATCATAAAGGGACCAAAGGATCCAAGTGGACCGGCTGCCTGCTCAACCTAACATGTCCGGGTAAGGTGAAAGATGATGCTTGTACACTGCACCTGGTAGAAGCTGAGACAGCTGCGCAAGTTGGTTAGGAATTACTAAAGACTGAGTGATGAGAATGGAAGTCGATATCTACTAGTCGACTGCTAGAAATCGCTAAAGTCTAAAACAAATCCTGGGGCCTAATCGTCGCTTTCGATATCGAGTACACTATCGTATCGTATAAAATTTCGAATCGTATCGAATGGATGGATTACCGCATTCGATGGCTATCGTATCGAAATGTTTCCAAAGTGTACCAAGTTTATTTTATACCGGTTGTTGAATCGACTAAAAATTTGTAATACATTAAAGAAAAATATTGTGTTTCTAGCAGCTAGTACAATAACCAATCGACTTGGTCAACTGTAATAAGGTTTATAGGTAATGTTCCATGCTTTTTTGCAAAACAAACACAATAAAAGAAAATATTGTATTCGATCGCTCTAGTGCTATCGAGTGGAATTTAAACAGCAGCTACTCGATTATCGTATGCCGTAATCCCAAAATGACAAATTTCGATCAATTCTGCTCGATATCGAATGCGACGATTCGGCCCCTGGTGATAGCGCATGTCTCAGTCATTGATTGATAGGTTGGCTTCAGGATTGTGCCAACAATCGTTGAGGCATGAAGGGGACTGAAAAACGTCCTAGGAAAGAAGTGGCCTGCTCCCCCCCCCCCCCCCTCCCTACATACGTGACATTAAAAAGAAAGCAAATCCCTAGCGGTTAGTTTTCTATCAACCTTACCTCATTTGCCGATTCATCTATGAATTTCCTATTTCCTTTGAATACTTATATGCCCGCCCGTTGCTTTGTAATTTCAGAGATTGTCTGGCCACATACATATAATTTTTTAAGTAATAGAAAATCCAAATTAACCTTTACTCCAGAAAGCACAGCACCAAAGAGTGAATAGTCACCCAGATATACAGCTACGCCCCTTACGGAGGGAATCCACACTCTCTTCCCCTGAAAGTACAGCATCAAAAGGTGTATAGTCACCAAGATATACAGCTATGCCCTATCGGGGAGGAACTCCACCGAAAGAAGTCGAACGTGCTTAAATCGAACAATATCGGGGAATGTTGCCTATCAGCCAGCCTGACACCGCAGCTGAACTGTTTGAGAGCTAGTAGAGCTATCGTTCTTACCATCCTTTCCACATCCGTCGGTTTCTCTTTCGCCTAAGCTTCCACACGTTTCCCTGTAATTCGCATCAATTCCGAGTGGTCAGTGAAAAACTTACACTAAGTCGTTCTTGCCCATCTCTTTATGGTCCCTCCAATTATATGATATCCTAACACCACTTCCTATTTTGCCTTACCTCCTCACGTTCCCGCATGAACTAATTTAGTAGTTAACCCCCATCCATCCCTTGTGGGATCGCGTTTCCCGCACTTAGGTTATCGGTGTTCCTCACATTGCCTATGCAGAATATTATTTAAGCAACCGGTTCCGGGGCACATGGGAACCATATCCATCAATATCATCCAATTTTGGAATGAAACATCGGCATTGTTTTCGTCAAATCTTGCTATTCGCTGACGTACAAGTGCTAACTGATGTGTGGTCCAACCAGTCGACTGCAACTTGACCGCCAAACCTTGAACACAACTGGAAAAGATGACATGTCACATAATTATCACAAGAGGTCATCCAGTTTGCTAATAAATGTTTATCATGGTCACTCATTATTCATTGTGACTGTCTATTTATCCACCCCAGCTAGTTTGGAGATTCCTTAATTATTTGATTCTATTTCTAAAATATTTTTCAGCTGGTTCATTGCTTAAAATATGTTTCTAACAACATGTGACGATTGTGAATTATGTCATAAATATTTTATGAATTGTTGTTTCCATTATTGTGTATGTTCAACATGAATTAAATTGGTACATTCAATTATTTTTATGCGAGAGACAATGTATAAAGAGAAGGCCGGTCTTTACTCGCTTTATTTTTTTATATTTTTCTAATTTTAAATGATTTTAATTAGTTTTAGCCTGAAATGTGTTCAGTATTTACATTATGCGGGCGGAATTGTAAAAATGTTGATATTAATTGTTGACTCGGGCTGTTTATCAGTTAATTTTTTTTTTGTTTAAGTAAACAATTCGAGTCTTGTCGTTTAAAAATGAAACAGTAGCCGTTTATTGTGGTGTGCTCAAATGAGCGCCTTTTTTATTTACTGGGCTGTTTTGTTTATTTTTTCTTTTTTTTTTACTTGTACTCTGACTAGAGTTTTTCTTTTCCCGGACTTTTTCATTTCCCGGGAAAGCGGGATAGATTTTTCAATTTCCCGGGAATTCCCGCCCAATACAAAACGATACAATCAATATATCATTTAACTGAATTTATTTGAACAAAAAAAAAATAGAAGTTAATGAGATCTATTAAATAAATTTATTAATGCATTAAAAGTAAGTTAAAAAATATAATTTCAGTTCTTTACAGAGTAACTCCAACAAATATGTATGAAAGTGTGCAGTGTCGCATGCTTTTTAATTTTAATAAGAAAAATATTTTTTTTTATTGTATAACTTTTGACTAGCAGCCATCTAAAGTAAACATTTTACCAATTTGAGACTTTTTTATAATTGCTCTAGCCCTATAACCAGAAAAGATTTATGCGAAATATGATTTATGCTTTATTTTATAGGCCAATATTGAGCAATTCATATTGCTAAGCAAAATTGAACTAGAATAATGAATTGGTCCAAAAATTTAATTGAAAAAGACAAAGACAAATTCTTGACTTTGTATAAGGGTCGAACTTAACACTATCATATTTTCGGGATCAACCACGATCCCATCTTCAGAGTTCTTCTTATACTCTAAGCCCTCAAACTCAAGCAGATAAATATCCAGCTTTAGACCAATTTGCAAAAAGCTCTTTACAAGTGAGGAGATTTTTTCCAAACTTAGATAAGCTTTTTTTTTGGTATCTTCAAAATTTCACCATATTTGTCTTAGCCAAACACTATTTGTGCTTTTTCTTTTTCTCATGCCTAATTTAAAAGCCTTTTGCTTTCGAAGTCTATGATTCATACGTGTTTATTTTTCCTGGTATATTGGAAATAATCAAACATATTTTAATGCTTCGTGATGTAGTGTTAAGAATTGAAATTATGTATTTAGTCGAACTGTATGGGTTTTGATCCAAAGAATTTCAATTATGTGTATATTTTTTATTTTATTTTTCATAGTTTTCTAAGAGCAGCACTAAAAATGTGTGCTTACAAAGTAAAGTTGACATAACAATATTACAAAAAATACCGGGAATTCCCGCACAAATTTCCCGGGATTTTTTTCCCGGAAAATTTGCGGGATCCCGGGAATTTTTTCCCGGGAAATCCCGAATGAAAAACACTAACTCTGACTAATCACCCGAAACAGTATTAAGTGATTTTAAATGTCTTTTGTTTTGTTATTTTTACATATAAAAAATATTATTGGTTTGTTTGTTCAACATGTGGAGTAAAAGATAATTAATTCAGTATTTAAACTTCAAAGAAATCTTAAATATATGTCATATAAACATGAGTTATGTATTTTATTTCTTATTAGAAAGTATATAACTAAATTAAAACATTAGTTGTCTTTGTTTTATGATAAGTTGAGACTAATGAGTAAGATACAGAAATGTGTTAAATGAACTGCAGCCAACTTCAATACATAACCTAATTAATTTAAGAGTTTTTTTTTTTGGAAAATATGTCTAGTTCAATATGCCTGGTAGAACCAAGAGTGGTATTTATATCAAATACTAGTTTCTTTATTACTATTATCGAAAAAAAACTCACAAATACCACCCTCGTAACCTGCTATAAAATTATATTAACTTTAGACTTAAATACAGTAGCAGACGCGCCAAAACATAAATTCTTCCAATATGACATCTGACAGCCAACGACAATCAGTTACACTCTCGCCGCCTAGAAATGTTAAAGAAAACAAACAAATACTTTCCATGCATCTGCGAAGAACAAAGCTGAGGCAGCAACATGATAGTTTTGTACGCAGTACGACGTGCTCCAGCATTAATTTAAACACAATTTATTTTTTTGCTTCTTCAGTATTTTGCATAAGTTTTTTTTTCTTTTCTCATTTTGTTTATTAATTCTTTGTTGTCTTCGTATTGAATTTTATGTTTATTTTACACATTTTTTATTTATTTATTTTTATGCAGCAAAAGTGCGCTGCTGTTTTATTAGGGCACAAAGTGTACACATTTGTTTGTAATTCTTTATAAATATTTATTACAAAAACAACAAAATGTTTTCACTTTTTTTTCTTAATTTAAAAAAAAAACTGCACAAATGATTAGAATTAATGAAAATTATATTAAACGGGCAGAGTGTGCGGGCAGAGTGTGCGGGCAGACTGTACGGTGAGAAAGTGCGTGAGAGGGGAGGTAGGTGGGAAATGAAAAAGACAAATATGATTTTACAAACTAGGACTTTTGTCTAGGTTGCCAAATTTCAAGAGTATGCTTTTTACACAGTAAGAAAAAAAACTACTGTGTACGTGAAAATTAAATACAAAGATGTTCTGGGTTCTTTTGCGAAAGTCTTCAATCAAGTGAAACTAGCGCAATGAACAGCATCTAGAGCAATCACCAGAATTTTCATTTTTTAATATGTTTCTTTTTAATATGTACTGATTTTCTTTATATAATTAATAGGCAAGACGATTTTTTCGTCGTAGGTATTTGGAAAAATTTCGAATAAGCTTCATTCAGTTCACTTCCTGAGAAGTCGAAAAAATACTCCTGTTGATACTTTGGTAGTAGAGAAAACTTAGTTTCGCAAAAATTACTTCCGATTTTTTTTTTTACTGGGTATAATTTGAACTGAGACAAAAAACGCTTTGTAAATAGGAACTACCTATTCAAAACTTTTCGCCTGATCTATTATACCCTTCATGCACTTATGTTTTATATAAAATATCTTTCAAGTCTCAAACCTGTGAAATTTGACAACATTGCTTGCTAAAATTCTCAGCTTAAATCAGAAAAATTTTCCCAGATCAACTTGTTCGTTGTTAAATGTGCAATAACTAAAAAAATTTAAACAACAAAATTTTCCAATTTGTAAAAATTAAAAGACTAAAGTGTTGAAAACAATGTGATTTTTTGTTGCAATTTGTAAAGCAAAATATGTGTGACCTTATCACCCAATTTATAGGAATTTTCTTATAAATATGTATTCTTACAAGATTTACATACCCAGCAAAAAAATATCATGTTTCTGGAAGCAGTAAAAAACTTTTATGCCTTCCACATGCGATCTGCCGAAGCGCTTCCGAGGATGCTCAAAAAGAATGCAGAGATCTCTCAGTGTTCTTAATGTTTAAATTACGAAGTTAGTCAGCATTTTACATTTCTTCAACACGAACTCCAAAATAAACAAAATCATATTCAGTAACATTGTAGGTTCTAAAGAATTGTCGCACGCAGTGTTTCAAATAAACACTAACACCTTCGAAAACTCAAAACCCATTTAAAGTATGCTCTCTTTCTACATTTCCCACCTATTGCAGGGAAGAGAGAAATTTATAATAAAACACGATTTGTTTTGTCTGTAGTTTAACGATGATAAAATGAGACATGATCTTAGAACATTTTCGATGCTTCGAAAGAAGCGCTGTTTTATATAAAAAACAAGAGCTCCAAAATGGGACATCGCGAACAAAAATCATGTATGTTCGTAGCTCTTTTCGAAGCAGTAGAAACAACAAAACTAACTTCTCTCGCTTATAAACCTGCTTCGGCCGAAGCAGTAGTTTTTGCTGGGTACATATGTATGTATGTAGTAAGTAGATGCATATAAAATCATATAAATATGTTATAATAAATAACGACTACGTCTTTTGCGATTTCAATTATATTAATTTAAATAAATTGAAAATAATAATCATAAAAAACGTACTCGCGTAAAATGTGTAACGACTTTATGCTGTTTGATGCTTTTGAAAAAAACAAATTTGTTCTTCTTTAGAAAAAATTTGTATTAAAGAAGAAAATCATGTGTTTGCTCAACACATATTTATATATCTAACGATTTCATAATATAAAATTATTATATACAGTGGAGGTGTGTTATAACGAACACCGGTTATAACGAATTATCACGTAGAATGAAAAATTTTTGCGGTCCTCACAATTTTGCATTAATATTTTATAGAAATTAGTGCGCTTATAGCGTTCTCCAGCTATAGCTCATTTTTGCATTGCTGGTTGAAATCATTACGAGGCACTAAGCAATCCAACGCATGTCGGAACGTCTGGGTTTTCCCTATGACGATCGCCGCAAGAGCTGCTTCAATGAAGAAAACGAAGATTCAGTCCAACATCTGCTCTGTGACTGCCCAGCTCTACACAAGAACACTGCCTTGGACATCTACACTCATAGAAAAATGTATGTTGGCATTAATGACGCCTTGTCATCAAAATTCTGACATCAATGCTATTACAAATGTCATCAATAAAACGAAAACAGACATCAGTCTGGTGACAAAACGCTTATCATAGAATTTTGACATCATAGTTTAGTGTCATCTGTGCTATGACTCGAATGACATCAATACGATGACACTTATTATATATTACTGAAGTTTAAAATATGAACAAAAATAAAATAAACAATGGCCCATAATCATAGTCATAAAGAAAGTATACTTTAAGAATTCTAAAGTGTACTTTCGTTAAATATATGCTTTTAGTTTATTATAGACAATAAAAAGTACACTTTACAGGCAAAAGTCTGTTTCAAACTTGAAAATAGCTGAAGTTGCTTTTAACTAGCTTAACAACACATTAAATAATATTTTTTTCTTCTATGAACAATTTGCAGTGTAATTGTTGTCTAAATACATGAAAATTCTCTTTCAAAATTTTTTTTATACTTATTTTAAAGACTAAACATGTCTTTTTAGCAATATACACAAGTTATTTTTGAACATTTGCATTTTTTGTTCCTTTTTTGTGTTCTTCTCTTTCTCTTATGTAGAAAACAAGGCAGGTCTAATAGTTACAATTATTAGAGCAAATGATCATCAGCAGTTTTTATCAAATCTGTCAAACTCGAGGTACAAAAAATAAAAATTTGTGTGCACATGGAGTTTGACAAGTTGGTTAAAATAAAGTGTAGCTGAATTGGTTATGCGTTTATCTATATTGTGCACGTTGGTACAAAGTCAGCTAATCAGAGATGCCACTTGCCTTATAGTTCAACATTTTGTATGCAAACGTTTTCCGCATTTGACTTGTCACCCATTTAAAGCTGGTTCAATTTAAAACACACTTTGCTTTTGACTATAATGGATAAATAAATAATAAAATATTTTAAATATTTAGTTATTTGTAAAACAAACCAACTTTATTGTTGAACTACGATTATGGGCCAATATTATAACGTTTGTAATTAGTCTTTTAATACAAAATTTATTGTTTTATTTTTTAATTTTTGTGTTTGAACGTAGTTTTAAAAAGTTAAAAAACATGACACTGCAATAAAGTACACTCATCATCTTTACTATGACAGAGCTAATAATAAAATCTACAATTCTTTTTAAAAACTAAGCCAGTATAGCATAAATTTACAGATAAAACATTGAAGCAAAGGAGAGTATGATAGCTGTACATCATATTGATGACACTTTGTCATCATATGTATGTTGCATCAATGATGTTCATGTTGACTTTTTAAAATTAAAATAGAAAAGAGTAAAAGTAAGAAAATTTAAATATATATAATTGTTTTAATCATTCCATTGACCGCAAGATGATCATCTAATGTACAGGTTGACATCACAATAATGAAAATTGTCATGGGGTAAAAAATGATTCCACTTGGCATAGCATCGATGTCAAATTATATCAGCATTATGACGCTTTTTCTGTCAATGGCATTATATTGATGACATTTTGTCATTACATTGATTCTAATTAGTCATTTCGCTGATGTCGGTGTGTCGTTGCACTGATGATAAATTTATCATCATTGACGTTGATGACCAGCTGCTGTAAAGGTTGATATCACAATGATGAAAAGTGTCATGGAGTCAAAAACGAAGACACTTGGCATAGCATTGATGTCAAATTAAATCAGCGTTATGACGGTTTTCCTATCAGTGTAGGCAGTCGATTTCTGTACGACCTCAACTATCTTAGGGATGTACCACTGGTTGGCCTCTTATTTTTTTATAGTTCTGGGTGGTTTTCAGGAGCTAGAGCTTTAGAGCTTCGTAGAAATGCGTAGGATGTATACAGTGCTGTAAGCAACATACTGGTCCTAATGACCTCGAAATGTACTCGCTAGCATGCCGGCTGCTCATTTAACCAAACTATAAGGTAAATAAAAACTAAGTGATATACTAACACACTACCTACTACTAGTCTACTTAACACCCTGTATACTCCAAATAAAATTGTTGGTAAATCTGACCAATTTAAATAGTTAACTTACTGTTAATGTAAATTGTTGTTGCAATTTTTATGAAATAACAATTTTCATTGGTTAAAATAACTTTTTAAAGTTGTAAGTAATTTCATGTCTATGTTTACCTTGTGCTATCGTTTTTTAACACAAGATGACTTAGCTCAGTTGGTATAGACGTCCGGTCAAGACCAAAAAATTACATTTTACTGAATTGTGAAATATAAATTTGGTAAAAACCACATTTGAAAATTAAAATTATTGTTGTTAAAATTACTGTCCCTTTTGTGTGCTTTCGGTATTTATTTAACAAGATAAATTGGCTGAGATGGTAACGTCAGGTTTATAAACACGAGAAAAAAGACGCTAAGTTCAAGGCCAAGAAATTTCAAACAAATGAAAATGTTTTTTTTTTTTTAACAAAAACATTTACTGCTTAAGCCAGGTATCGAACCTGCGACCTTCCGATTAGTAGTTCGGTACACTATCAACTAAACTACAATTCTATTGATTAATTTTATTGTATTTTATGGGTTGGTGCAATTCTATCTAATCTATGAAATTGGTTACATTTACCAATATTTTATTGTGGGTGTATAAATTTTAGTTGGTCAACCTTTTTAATATAAAATGTGTTTTTGGGTTTTATTATGTACAATTTTAAAAACTATTTGAAACCAAAACCCTTCTATTACCATTACACCCACCCTCTTAGCAAACATGTTACTAATCAATCAGTCATGTATTTATTGATATATGACCAGTTCACAAACTTTCGTCCTCCTTTTCCTCCTTTAATAACAAACTATTTGTTTAATGGTTTGTAGGAAATAAACAAATACAAACTACTTAAACAACTTAATTGTTTCCAAACTTTTATTGTATCTTATTTATTTTTTTCTTAAGGTTGCGTGTCTGAATTTCTAAACAAAAAATTTTGTTGCTGATGTTCAAATTACAGGTGACTCATAGAAAATATTGTCAATAAATATCGAATAACATGCGTTTTGGTTTTCTAACACCTTCCGTTCACATGCTATTTCAGGTGTTAGAGCATAAACTATTTAAAATTTTAAACTTTTTAACAACTTCCTCTAATAATCATTTAAAGTTTTTAATTGTTTTTTTTTATTTAAGTAAAGAATTTTTAGGGGAAAAAAATATTAAAATGTTAATAAAAAAGTTTCGTTTTCATTTCGCTAAAACAAAAATTGTTTAGAAGAAAATAAATTAAATTATTTAACATTTAAAAGTAAAAATAAAACATGAATGACCGGTTTAAGGCATCTGCTTTTTCTTACCATGAAGTCATTGGAAGTCTCGAACATGACATACAAACCAGCAGAGGCAACAAAAACAAAAATCAAAATGTATTCATACTCGTTCGTACTAAATCAGACGTGAAATTTTATTTTGCTATTTTAATAACATGTAGTTAGTAGAGCTTTAAAAAGTACTACAGTTCATTGAAATATGTATGTGCCATTAAAGCAAATATCTAATATGGTTGTTAGGAATAACCGCTTATGTTCGTTTTGTTGATTTTTAGTTATTGATACCTGTCTTGACTCGCGAGTGTTTTCTTCGTAACCAAAGTAATTACCTCATAAGAAAAACAAAACTGGATTTCTAATGTAATAAATATTTTATGTACGCATTTCATACTAAAAAAATATTTATCGTAATTATTCAATCGGTTTTTCATTATCGGTAATTAATACTAATAACACTGGGCGGTCACGCTAATATATTTCATCATAACTCGACAATGGTTCCTTCGATTTGAATAAATAAACCACCAGAATATGCGGAATAGAATTACCTTTAAGCGATTTATATAAATTGTTTTTATATATCCAATTCTTTGCTCTAAAGATGTTCGAAGTTTCAGACGTTTAAGAGTGATTATCATTTAGTTTGCAAAAGTCCCCACAATGCAGTGCATTATTACTGGTCGAGCCTCTAAAGAAACCCAATAAGTAATGCAAGGAAATCGTCAAAACGAAAAAAATCGCCAAAACAAATAAAAAACGCTAAAACTAAAAAAATCTAAATTAAGAAAATTAGAAAAGAAAAAAATCGGCAAAATCGAAAAAAGCACAAAATAAGTCGCTGAAATGCAAAAAATCGCCAAAAACAAAAAATATCGCCTAAAAACGAAAAAAATCATTAAAAACGAAAGAAATCGTCAAAACTAACAAAAAAAAAAACTCCAAAATCAGAAAAAATGCCAAAACGAAAAAAGTCATCAAAACTAACAAAAATCGCCAAAAAAAAAATCGTTAAAACTAACAAAAAAAAATCTCCAAAAAAATCGCCAAAATGAACAAAATTGCCAAAACTAAAAAGAAATCACCAAAATGCAAAAAGCGCCATAACTAAGTAGCCAAAAACAAAAAATATCGCCTAAAAACGAAAAAAAATTTAAAAAATCACTAAAAACGAAAGAAATCGCCAAAACTAACAAAAAAACCCCAAAATCAGAAAAAACGCCAAAACGAAAAAAGTCATCAAAACTAACAAAAATCGTTAAATCTAACAAAACAATCTCAAAAATAAAAAAATCCCAAAAGCGAAAAAAATCGCCAAAACTAAAAAAACACCAAAATGAAAAAAGCGCCAAAACTAAAAAGTCGCTAAAAACAAAAAATATCGCCAAAAAACAAAAAAAATCACTAAAAACGGAAGAAATCGCCAAAACTAGCAAAAAACCCCAAAATCCGAAAAACTCGCCAAAACGAAAAAAGTCGTCAAAACTAACAAAAATCGCAAAAAAAATCGTTAAATCTAACAAAACAATCTAAAAAAATCCTCAGAGATGAAAAAAATCGCCAAAACGAAAAAATCGCCAAAACTAAAAAAAATTGCCAAAACGAAAAAAAACGCCAAAACTAAAAAAACACCAAAATGGAAAAGGCGCCAAAACTAAAAAATCGCTAAAAACAAAAACTATCGCCTGAAAACGAAAAAAAATCACAAAAAATAAAATCGCCAAAACTAACAAGAAACTCCGAAAAAATCGCCAAAACGAAAAAAGTCGTCAAAACAAACAAAAAATCGTTAAAACAAAAAAAACTGGCAAAACGAAAAAAATCTCCAAAACTAAAAAAAAATAACCAAAATGAAAAAAGTGTAAAAACTAAAAAATCACCAAAACTAAAAACAAAAAAATTGCAGAACGAAAAAATCGCCAAAACTAACAAAAACGAAAAAAGTCGTCAAAACTAACAAAAATCGCAAAAAAAATCGTTAAATCTAACAAAACAATCTAAAAAAATCCTCAAAGACGAAAAAAATCGCCAAAACGAAAAAAATCACAAAAAATGAAATCGCCAAAACTAACAAGAAACTCCGAAAAAATCGCCAAAACGAAAAAAGTCGTCAAAACAAAAAAAAAATTCGTTAAAACTAACAAAAAATCGGCAAAACGAAAAAAATCTCCAAAACTAAAAAAAATCACCAAAATGAAAAAAGTGTAAAAACTAAAAAATCACCAAAACTAAAAAAAAAATTGCAGAACGAAAAAAATTGCCAAAACTAACAAAAATCGCAAAAAACGAAAAATCACGCTAAAATTAAAAAGTAAAAAAAAAATTCATAAAAATCACCAAACCGATAAAAGGGATATACGCATATACATATATCTGTCGCGAAATCGCAATTTACTGAATTTATTTTTTTTCACTCTAGTTTTCGAGATATACCGTTATGTCAAAATTGAAGGAACTTCCACGACATACATATACATATTGGCATAACTTGAGAATTTGTCAACCTATGCAGCAAAAAAGAAAAACAAATATTCGACAACAAAATTATCTTTAAGCCGAGTGAACATTGCTGCTAAATCTTCTTATTAGTTTCAGAGATATCGTAAAAGTTTTAGCCTAAAAATTAGAAATATCATAAAATTGACAACGTTGTAATCATCTGAAAAATTTTCAATCAGAAAATCTTGAAATTTTTTTTCTCATAACTTTTTTTATATTAAAAAACTTTCGGCATTTTATCTAAACCAAATTGTCCTTTGCTTATTTTAATAAAAATATATAAAAGTTTTTCTTAAATAAATAAATTTAAGTGCATTAATCGTGATTGCAAGACAAGTATGTATAGCACTCACGTTTGAAGGATTATTAAAAAAACAAAAAGAAATAGGCTTAGAAAAAACATTTTTTTCCAAAGGCTATTTTTATACTTCTTACCAGGAAGTGTGTATGTATATGCAATTGTGTGTGTGAGTGTGTTTGTGTGTATGTTTTAGTAGTTGTATTTAATTATTCAGGGTAACAACACACAACATATTAGAAAAAAAAACCTATAGAGATTCTTTTAATAAACAATAGAATAGAAAGCCAAGGGATTTTTCTAAAACAATTTCTATTATTAAGCAGAGAGAGGGGGATTAAAGAAAATATGTACAACATACAACAAACATTTGGCTAGAGAGTTTCTTTGGTAAAGAATACATTGTACAAGTGTGTATGTATGTCTGGATGTGTGTATGTATAACAGGTCAGGGTACTTTTACACATGTACGAGGGCGGTTTTAGAATCATATCAAACTGGCAATTATATATTTTAATGTGATTATATCGAACTAATTTGTCTTTTAATCCAAAGTGATTATATAGGCTAATGTTCGTAACGTTATACTCAGAAAGACTTAGACGTGATCAATATTTCCAAGGAACGAGGGGAAAATCAACATCAATTTAGTTTTGTGACTTAGTGTAGCTTACCTCCCACCTACAGATTTTTTTATATTGTAAATGGCTTACATTGAAGATGAGGATCATTCTCTCTTACCGTACTAGTCATCCTTCAAATCAACCTTATTGCCGGCAGGGAACCTTCATACTATCCCAAGATAAAGATGGGTGTGCCACAAGGAGGAGTACTGTCAACTATAATCTTCAATATTTATTTTGCCGAATTCTCACTCCATCTCAGGAAGTCTCGCTGGTGTCAAAAACACATGACTGCACTTATTATCCAGTATAAACATCCCTGATATAAGTGCCAAAATAACCCAATACCTGAGCACCATAACAGACTTCCTGAAAGATCGCAACTTGAAGCTATCACCCTCGAAATCGTTGGTGCCACTTATCACTTCTAGGACTAAGGAAGTAAGAGTGCAATTAGATATCTCTGTCGAATCCTAGGTGTATTCTTTGACAGCTTCCTTTAATTCTCATCGCACGCCATTTATATAAGGCCGAAACGAAGTCCGGAAAGCTCTTTCAAGCACCTCCTTGGGCATGAACAGGGAGGTCATAGTAGCAACGCCTGCCCCTATATAGACTTCGTTTCTCAATGGCACCCAATGGAGAGCATTGCAATCGCAACAAGATGTGTAAAAATTACCAATATTGACCAGCTTTATGAGGTGACATTAATGCTATCCGTGAGGTAGTACAATGTACTTCCTGATGGCAGGACACTACAAACGTTATTCCACGCTATGTTAGCCCGATATCTGTAGCGAACGCCATGAAATTGTTGCAAGAACAATCGGTCAATGAAAATATAAATAGTTATAGATGCAACAAGGTTCTCAATACCCGTCCTTCCGTGGTTTAGGACAATAAGCGCCAACTACCCATACAATCTCCCTCAATCCTGGCACAGTTGGATGAACGAATATCGGAACTATAGGTTGTCAGAGTGTTTAAAAGGCCCTCACGATACTCCACATCAGTTTCACTGCCCTAATAAGCCCACATCTCTTCGCCCTATAGACCTTTTCTAAGACCTACTGAGGTAGCAAGATTTCTCCATCTCCAACTTCCACCCGATGGCACGCTCTCTCAACATTAATATTGAATTTTCAATACTTTCAGAAGAGAACTACCGATAAGAGCAGAGTTATTACAGCAACCACAACTATCCCGCTGAGGTAGATATTTGCACATTAGCACCAAAATATATATTTGTTTGAGCGAACTCCAGAGGTAGTCACTAGAACCAGCCGAGCATCAACCCCCTACTTTCGAAGAAGACATCCTCAACAATCGGTTACGGAAGCAGCCTCTACATAACTGAAGGAGATCACCTGTGGCGCCATAGATTCCCTGAGTTGCTAGTCAGCGGTGTCGCTACAACACGAGGTGTTGATATACGTCTTCTCACACGTACAAGTTATTGAGGTAAACAGCAAAAGTTTAAGGTCTCGAAAATCCATTTGCCTCTTTCCCCAAAAGTCATAGCGCCAAGTTGTGGGTGCTGACCAAAATGCAAACCCAAGCGGCTAAGGAGATGATATTCGAGGACTATGTGTTATCTTTTTTTTATGTCAGATCAGTACTCAGGGGATGACCCCTATTCATGCAATGCATTGTGCCGAAATTAGGAAAATTTTTTATGGTAAGGACGATGGAGGGATTTCATTTGAACTTTCCAACATTGAAAGTGACACAAAAGACCTCTGCAGAAAGTTTATTCCACATACAAACTGTTCGGCCAAAGAACGAATTCTCTCTGTAATGTGTAGTGCCATTCGCTGGCGTATCGACCACAAAGGGATGTGCTCTGAATGAAGAACGTGAAGTTTGAAGAAAAGTCCGGGTTTCGGGAACAAGTTCCTTGAATTCATCAGAACATATTCCATTGTAGTAACAATAAAACAACAAAATACATTTCACATTACGTCGATGCTCCAGCGAGTCAATAGAGTTGGCTACCCTACTGTCGCCGTTGAGCTTCTTCGCCCTCTCCTGCACGCAGTCGCGTAACTTCAAAATAGACTTTGAAGCACCGGCCCATACATGAGAGTTGTATTCCATATTCGATCGGATATAGATGGTATAAATACTGAGCAGATCAGATGGAGTGAAATATCTTTTATAATGCCTTAAGAAAGCGAGGCACTTGAACGCTTCTTTTGAGACTTGAAAAATATGATCAGTTCATCGAACGTCACACTGAATCTTTATGCCAAGAACATTACGACCATCTCATTCCCCAATATTTACACCATTCATAATTACAGATGGAGCAGCAAGTTCGGTCATGCGTCTGTGCGTAAACAAACAGTCTTACGGGGATTGAAATCTACCCTATTCGCACGACCCTATTCGGAGATTGTTATAAGATCATGATTAAGTGTTTCATTCATGGGTTGCCTCATCGCCCCAATCTCCGACAGGCTTGGCCTAGTGCTGAATGAATATGAATGGCTAAAGCTGCCATCGTCTGCAAAGGAGTATATAGGATTAAATAATAAATGAATAAAATTGTGGCCAATTGTAGCCCAAACGCCTTTGTTGTACTATGTAGTGACTTCTAAAAGAAAAGGCAGGTCTATGGCTCTTGTTGGAGTTCGCTCACCATAATGGAGCTCTCACATGACTCTTACGCTTATAACACTATCTCGGACTACAACCCAAAAGCTACTGTAGTTCAAGAAGAGCGATCTAACGCTAAATATGGGATGGTGTACCGGGCACTGTGGTGTCAGATACCATCAATTCACAATTGAAAATGTTGAATATCAAACCTTGATATCACGGTGGGGTAAATTTCCTGCGACACTCTCTTTGATCCATCTAAGAGATCTCTTACAGAACAAGATTGATTGAAAATCTTCTAGTGAACATAACGATTGCCTTCAATCTGGGCATAGAACTGCTGTTATCTGAAGTGGAATATGTAACAGGCCGATCTTAATACTGAACTTAACCAGTTATTTACATCACACATTTTCTGATATGCATTACTGGTTATGATAACGTATTATCGCAGCGTCCTTCTTCGTCGTTATTTGTAGTATTGCATCATCTGCGAAGTAAAATAGTTAGCAACACGCAACAGCAGCGTTATATAAAGAATTAAGTTTCTTCTAACACTTCACCATGTGTCTTCTCTATACTAGTATCCCTTTCCCAAAGAAGGTAGCACACTGCGTGAGAGCCACATGAATAGGCATCAAATGGATAGTCCTGAGGAATTGTGCTCTAGTGTTTGCTTGTTAAATCTCCATGTCTATGTCGTGGTGCAATTCTAAAACCAGCCTCGTATTTATTATTTAGGAAAGTTTGTATATACTACAAAAAGAATAATGAAATTTTTCAAATAGTACATAAAACTGCTATACATAGAGGGTACTTTTCGTCAAAGAGTAACATTTCCTTTATTTGCTACGGAGAGTTGTTGTTTTTTTTTTTTAATACAAAATAAGGTTGCAGAGCTGCTGTAAAATAGTACGAGCGAAAAAAGGAATTGCGAGAGGTTTTCATGTTTCTATTTAACCCACAAAGTGAATTTAAGTCAACTGTATACTCAAAACCCAATACACTGTTGTCACATTTCAAGCAACATATGAATACATAGTCGTATATTATTATAACTCTAAAATAATTTAGATTTTTTTAATGATTTCAAATAATTTTGTTATGAGGGTTATCATAACTACAGGAATATACTTCTATGTATAAAAGTCCCTATTAATTAAGATTTTTCGATTAAAAAAAACAGTGACTCATAAATGACACACATTTTATAGAAATTCTTAAGCATACACCTTTTCGAATTGAAGAACATATTTCTGTTTTCTTAGAATTTTTAAAAAAAACATGCATACATACTTTTTATATAAGGAATTCTTTTGTAAAAAAGCTATAAAACAAATATAATTGTTAACCATTTTAGGAGGAATATGAAAAAAGGCGCTGCATAACCAGCGTTATTTAAGAGGGTTTCAAAAGCCGAAAAGAAGTAACTTTGCATAAAAAAAATACTTAATTAAATAAAACGAACACGCAGCATTATTTACATAAAATTTTATTTGCTGCTGTCTTTTTTAAATGTAAGATAAGCATAAAGGAATATCATTATTAATAAATAAAAAAGTTAATTTCAAAGTCATATGCCAGGAACATGAAAAAAGGGGTGCACCCTACTTTAAAGAGCTTTAATTTTAAATTGATAGTAAGCTTGATATTGCAAAGAAACATGAAATTGAAGGTCAAAAATTATTTTAAAATTTCTTTAAGCTTTTCTTCCTTCTTCAATCAATAACCGGTCAAAGAACCATGCTTCACCTTGCTGGTAAGAACGAAGTCCACTAACAAACCCATTCCAAGAGTTCAGTATAGAGTAAGGATTGACGAACATTATATTTAAACCCTCTTTGTGGAAGCAGGTCATGCGTGGGGATACCCGCTCTCGTGGGGCTACTGGCTGCCGTGGCACCAGTTAGAAATAATACCCCCAGGAGTTCATATTTCTATCGACTTTAGCCCAGAGCGATGACTTTATTTGGCACTTTTAACATAACCAGACTAGCGTAAGCAAAACTAATTCCTACAGAGCATGCCCGTCATATATAAACATATAAGTTTTTATGGACAGTCAGCAAAAGGTCAAGTGTTGGATGAACAGAAATTCCCTTTTCCCCGAAATCAGAACACGAAGGTGTTTGCCTAAGTCACCAATATAAATACCTGTGCCCGCTGAGGGTGTTTTCTATAAACAACGCGTTCTTCATTAGGACCACATCCAGGCATTACAGAGCTAGTTCTTTCCTTAGCCGAACAGTTCATATGTGGAATAAATGCCCTGCAGACGCTAATTCTGTCACTTTCGATGTTAGAAGGCTTAAATTGAATGTTCACACATACTCCCATAACCAATTATCTTCCGTCGCAATGGATTGAATGAGTGCTGATCAAAAAAAGGAAGTGACACTAAGACCAACAGTCAAACCTAGTACAATAGGCGCATGTAACCATGTTGTGTTGGTTGTTGTTGGACTGTTAAAGTTATGAAAGCATAGCACTGATCACTTTGGCAGTACCGGCAGCGATTAATAATAACATATCCTAATGCACTTCAAGAGTTACCCAAGTTATACAGTCAGGCTGCAAACAGCAGCACATAAAATATCCGAGAATGCCAAAATCTCTAAATGTATGATAAGGCCTTCAATTATAATCATGAAACGGATGTCGTGTGTAATAGTATAGTTTTGGGCAAACCTAGTTACAGATAATTTGACAAAGAGAAATATTATGCTTCAGGAGGAGGGTATGGATACTCTCCGTGACCTTCTGATTTTATCCCCAGCATATCGAGGTTGCCATTAGCGGATACCTAAGATTTAATAAAACAGTGAGTCAATCTGCCTTTCATAGAGAACCCTCTTGTTCCGCCTTGATACAGTCAGAACATAATTTCTGAAACTCCCAGAAATACAGCTCCATAATCCTGTGGTTAAGATTAGATTTCGAGCTCAAGTCCACAAGGTCGGGAATGCTGTAGAAGATATAGGATGAAGAAGAAATGATGAACCTCTTTTTATGTGTCTATCCTGTCTCGTGAGACTGATGCTTTAAATTCTTAGGCAAACAATGCTTTAGAAGCTTCTCTGGAATATTAACTGTAGGGCTAAATGTAATGAGTTCCTTTATTAGGAGTAGCCGTTTTACTCTACTAAACTATCCATCATCCTCTACATCTTTCTATCTGCTTGCAGTTTTCTTACAATCATCCTGCTATTGTATTCTTTCTTTATCTTTTAAAGAAAACATAAAGAAGATGTTGCATATAACATAAATAAGATGATTTCCTTTTTTCACTTTTTATCGGTTTCCGGTCAACTTTACGTTAAACTATTCACGAATAATAGCAATTTCCAACCAGTAAAAGTATTCTAAGCTATTTGATTTTTTTACACCATCCAATATAACTTCCAATCGAAATAAGACTAACTTGACAATGCCAATTACAGCCAGAATGTCTGAAGACCCATGACCATGTGGCCACTGCTGATTGCTAATTGTTTGTCACATCAATTTTTCTTCTATTGTTATTCTATCTATCTAATTTAAATTCTTAACAGAGTCAGCTGCAGACACTAGACAGTCAACAAATTCACAAAGTTCATTCCTACCAATCACTTTGCACTCTTAATGAGTAAAACAAATTGCTTCAGGTTTATTTACTGATTCGGTAAGACACATTTTTAATTTTTGTTTAATTCTTTATTACAATGTTTGTTGCATATGTAAATGTTGTTGAAAATAAAAAGAGTTTGTTGCAGCGAGTGAGAAAAGGGAACACTTTCTGTAAACCACAAAATTGTGCTAGAATAGTTGTTTGCATGTTGGCCCATAAAAATGAATGAACACCTTACCTAGAAGAGTGTTGACATAAATGCATGAGTGTTAAATGCAGCTACTACTTATAGCTATTCCCCTTACTTCTTCCTTTACAATACATATACTTCTTTATTCTTTTTGTTTTTACATATTTGTTGGTTTATGGTTGGTTTTTGTGGATTCTCTCTCTTTGTCTCCTTACTCTTGTCAAACGGAAGATTTTAAATTTATTTTGCTTCGTTATGTGACATGTTGGTGTTGTTGACAGTCCTGCTGTCAGTCAGTTGGCTATTTGTAATTGTGTGTGTGTGTGTGTATGTATATTATATATGTGTTTTTATATTTCTTTTTACCTTTATTCTGACTGTCATTCAGTCAGCCAGTCAGCATGGGTGAGATTTGTTGTCATATTTTATTAAAATGGATTTATTTTTAGTAAGTGTTCAAAGTATGGAGAGACAGAGGAAAAAAAAGATTCATGTTAAGTGTGTGATTGCGATAAGGTGCATAAATATTAAATAAATTTAGAGGTTTGGTTTAGTTTTGAAGTCAGGTATGTAATTTTGTTAGAAAAATTTGTTATGTCAATTCTTGGAAGCTACACAAGTTACATTTAATTTAAAAAAAAAAAACTTCTACAAAAATTGAAATGAAAAAACTAAAATGTGTTATCAAAGATTTAAGTTGAGACCTGCGTAGAATGACTAAAAGCTGATGAAATTAAGATTCCGATAAGTTTTCAAAGCTTAGGAAAGTTTTTGAAGCATCTATATGCGCTGGTTGTAACGTTGGTATACGTGGCTGCCTACTACACGCAAGCATTCAAGTAGAATCAATAACATTCCGTATTGACACTGGTTGTAACGTAATGTAAGATTGTCAGCTGACAGATACTCAGTATAACGCTTATAAACGTTAGGTTCATAGAATTATAGTTTGCAAATTGCTATACTGTCAGAAGTGTGGTCTGTATATCCTCGTGGTGGTAACTGGAAACTGGGTTCTTGGTTAATTTATCAATGTCCAGAAGTGCTGCATAAACAGGACGTGCGACAAATGATTGGAGCTAACTGCATAGAATGGCGAACGATGTACGGCAAGAGTTGAAGAGCTAAATTCCTGAGTTAACTCCAACTATTGATAGAAGAACGAGATTACGACTCCGAAGAAAGGGAGGAGGTTCCTGGTTTGGGTACCATACTACATCCTATTAGACAACCTTAATGGGTTGTTAGCCAAGATATAACGGTATGTCCTGTGACGTCCACTCAGAGTTGATGCAGATCACGCATAAACGTGGGGAACTGTAACGAAATAGGAACCAAGACATAACGGTATGTCCTGTGACATCCACTGAGAGCTGATGCAGATCACGCATAAACGTGAGGAACTGTAACAAAATAGGAACCGGTATAGGAATCAGTTTTTCCTGAAATGAGAGATAAATAATGACGTCTGGTGTAATATCGAGTTTGAGATGTTAATCTCCTAACTTCCGATAAGTATGAATCTGTCGCTTATAACTCGGAGTTTATGTGGATATGTGAGGATCTAAGAAGAAAGAGCTAGCGACGTAAGAAGGATAGTAGGTTAGGAAGGGTAGTGTGAAACACACTTTCACACAGAGACTCAATTGGATCCATTGTGATTTCCTTCTCTAAATTACCCGTGAATAACTTAATCCCTTTGTGGTCAGAAAACCCTATTACCTGTCACTACCTCACTTAATTCCCATGATAAAGCCTCTGGTATGCTCCAGTTTTCACTTCGCGATATCATTCATGCTCTCATGGAAACGTTTGGTCAGCCATCTAAGCCTATGGCGTTGCAGCGTTGGGCAATGGCAGATAATATGGGCAATGTTTTCTGGCTGCTCTTCATCCTCGTACATCCTACAGATATCGGCAGTCCCGGCTTCCCAAATGCTGGTTTTCGCTCTAACCGAGCACTGGCCAGTCAACGAGCCTATTCCTAGTCATACTCAGTAGTTGCTCGGATCTTCCTAAGTCAAGTTTTGACCACATAACCCACAAGACTCTACAATCCTCTCTACTTCCCCAGAAACGATTAACCCTATCAATCACCCAATTACTGAGTTCGCTATAGTCAATGTCGAATTTAACCGATCTGTCACTTCCTCGTCTAATGCCGAACCTGTTCTTGCCAGCTCATCGGCGGTTTGATTTCCCTCGGCATTGCAGTAACGTGGAACTCAACATTGTCTGACATTATATTTGTTCATACGCAAGTTGAAGGTTCTCCTACAATAGCGATTTGTCACTGTGTCCCTTCAAAGCTTTTAGCGCCTCCTAGAAGGTTACCTCCTCGTCTGCCGTCGCATTTTTTGGCACCAATTCCATGGACCTGATGATCGCCAGGATCTCAGCCTTTAAAACGCTACATTTATTCGATAGTCTGAAAGACATCTCCCATTTTCCTCCCCCTTGTATCGCCACTTGCCTATAGTTCTCCATGACTCTAGGACTTTAGACCAGAATCATCATACGGTACCTCGGAAACTTAAAGCCCTGGAACGATACCCTCTTCATCTCCGTTAATAAAATTCAGTAAATACTTCTTTTCCATTGCCAAAAAAAAAAACATTATCACCAACCGAAAAAAACGTGTATATTTCCCAGGAAAACTTATGGAAATTTAAGAATCAGTACAAAAATATGTTTAAAACATTTTCAAGTGTGCTTTTAGTCATAAATAATTTTCAATTTTCTTAACATCAATTTTCATTTTCCCTTCTTATACTTCGTCTCTTTGTCTACTGACCGATTATTTTATTATTGCATTTTCCATATTCGCACGCATTTAAATTGTTTATTTCCTGTTTAGCTGCAAATGAACGAGTCATTTTTTTCTTTCTTTTTTCTTTTTTGCCACTGTCTGTCCGATTATTTGTCTCTGATGCCGATCATTAAAATTAACCACACATTGTAAGCATACACATCATTTGTGTATTTAAACATGACCCCACTCTTCCGTTTAAAATATATATTTTGTTTTAGTAGACTTGCCTCTCTTATCCGCGATTATCTTGTGAGTTTAAAAAGATGGCAGACATTCAGATATGTAGTAATATTTTGTATGAGAGTGTAGTACAGTAATTTTGTTTAATGAAGCTTCGGTATTTTGTTTTTTTTTTGTTGTTGCAGTTGTTGTTTAATTTCAACAAATGTCTGCACATTTAGTTCAATTAAATTCAGAAAATTTTGATAAAAGTTTAAACGTTAACTTTGAAACGAATTAAAGGAAATAATAATTACAGTGGTGAGCAAAAGAAGCTTTAACTGCTAGAACTCATTATTTTGTATAGTGAATTTCGAAATAAAAAGGTCGGAGCAATAGCATAAATTAAAATAGTCTCCTCACGAGATATTCTATAGAGATTGACTTGCGTCGTGAATATTGAGGCTGTAAATTTGCCAAATATGGCCAAAATCTCTCGGAGATTATTACATATCCAGGTATCCAAACTTATAATATGATGTTTTACATGTAACAACTTTAAAATAAATCACTGCTGAAAGCCAAGAATGCTGGGAGAGATTGCTCGACTTAACTCCTTTTAATGTTTATATCAAAAAATATACGCCGGGCAGGAACTTTCACTCAGAGAGTCATGCGATTTAAGGCATGGCTATATTGGACATGACATCATTGTACAAAATGTAAGAGGACAAATCCGGAGGAGACAAACGGAGTACATGACTCCTGCTATGAATTTCGATAAACCGTTCTTACTCGCAAATACCAAATACGGACGATTGGAATGAAAGTACTGGAATTAGAAATAGAGTGATTTCCGCCTTTACGAAAAAATCTTAAACGTTCGGTCTCACTCAGCTTACCCGACAACACATGTGCCAGGAGGAAATGTATGCCATAACCGAAGTTGTGAAAAAAATCGAGGGGCTTACCTATGAGATCAGTACTAACGGCAATTAAGTGCATAGTCTGGCCATTATCAGGGACTTTAATTCGATGGTTCGAAAGTCAAAGTGTGTCTCTAACTTCCCTGGCATGAGTTCATGATAGTCTCAGATCCAAGGCATGGAGGGATCCAGAGAAACGCAATGCCGCATGGATGAGCAAAATAAGGCTCTGCCGATATCCATCACTATCTAGGAATATGGCGTCATACTTAGGAAATTCGTCACTACCCGAACTAGCAGACCTGGCTGAATGCGACATTGGGGGAATAAATGCATTCATACGTTACTCGAGCTGGTTCAACACCGAACCAACCTCTAGGATAGGCAGGGTATCAGCTTGAATTTCTTCTTATCCATCTCAGGCATTACAAAGTGACCAAAGGACCCAAGTGGGCCGGTTTATTAGAAACTGGCTGCCTGTTCAGCCTAAGCTAATCTTACCTAAGACAGATATAGTTTATTCACTCCTTTGGTTGAGTTTACGAATCAGATTAAGAAGCATGTGTTAAAGAAGACGGTAATAAGATGGTTCGAAATTACCAATTGTTGGACATCGAGAACTATTTTGTCCTCACGAAGAAGAGACATGACAAAGCAACTCTTAACCGTTGCAATTCTGCTTGGTATCATTCTGGCACACTCTACGAACGGACGCAGACCGGAACGTTAAGGTTTTCTTATGATAAACATTAGAGCATCTGATTCAAAGAAGAGATGGAGTAGGAGTTCAACAAGGTCTCTATAGCTGCAGGGCCCTGAAGGAGCTTAGGCTTAGACATCAATCATTTTCTCTGTGGCCAATTTGGCGACTATCATATTCACTTGGTTGAGTTTACAAATGGGATTAAGGAGTACCCTCTAAAGAACACTGCAGAACAGAGATGATCCACAGTCAGCAATTTTAGATTATCTAGGACTATTTTGTTATCACTAAGAAGAGATAGGACAAATCAACTGCTAATCTCTGCAGTAGTCACTCGGTACGCTCCTCGAAGAGACGGATGCCGGAACGTCTAGGGTTTCCCATGATGGACATAGGAGCAGCAGATTCAAGAAGAAATGGAGGAGGATGAGTTCAACAAAATCTTTGTTACTCTAAGGCTCTGAAGGAGCTTATACCTAGACATCTATTAAAAAGTTTTCTTTCACGAAAATTGTGTCAATTGGGGATTATCATATTATGGTCCATACTCACCCATTGTAGGTCATGCAGGACTACTTGGACCTCACTGAGAAGATAGTGCAGCTCCTAACTATTGGGAAAAACTTACTTACAGTCCTGGTTAACTTCATTGGGAAACACTCCACGAACGGAGGGATGCTGGCAAGCAAATATTAAGGTTAGACCTGGGGGTTACTCTGCAATTCAAATCGAAATTTTGCTTTCGAATTGCAATGTAAATAACATACAAATTCGAATAGTTTTCCTTTCGAATCGAATTGAATTTTTTTATAAACAAACAACCCGCGAAGCGATAAGCTTGTCTGCGGAAAATGCCCAGGGCCTATGGCGGGAATCGAACTCACGACCTCTGGACTAGCAGGCTAGCATCGCTACCACTCAGCCACAGGGGCACCCAGGTAACCCCCTGGAACCTGGTCACATTGTACCCTAACTATATGTAAAAGTGCCAGTTCCCCACAACTAGAATCGGTCACTACCACTTGGTAGCCGGTCACGTGAGTAGTGTGCTCTTCCTTTTAGTGTTCCTTCAGAACTTGGACTGTCTCAGGGATGCTGCATTGACTGGCTTGTAAAGCTTTGCGAAAAGTTCTGGTTGGTTCTCAGGAGTTTAAGTTTCCAGAACTTCATAGAAATTGGTTGGGTATAAATGCTCCACTGAGCATCACAATAGACATAATGGGCTCTGAATTTGTATGCTATATATGAGAGCTGTCCAATAACTTAAATTAGTACTCACTAGTGCGATCATCTTCCGTCAAGCGGTGGAAATTTAAATTCGCTCAATGACAGATATTCGCTTTTAACACTCGCTAAAATAAAACATGAAGGAACTTGGCTGTTAAAGTTTCACCCATCTAGGTCAACCATTTGTCTACATACCAAATAAAGCATTAATGGTTTACGCAAAGAATATTTTCAAAATCTTGGAAAAGCTTAAGTAGTTTAGAACATATGTAACACATAAATGTGTTAAAACAAATGGTTCCATAAACTAATTATTTTATAAAAGACAAACCTAATTTAAAATCTATTACAAAAGCTAAAATTCAAAATGGTGCTTGCAAAGCAACCAGTTTCCAAAGTATTTCTATTAAATATGACATAAAACTTTGTTCCACTTAAATTAAAATAATGATTTAAAAAATACATATGTTAGAAATATGTTAAAGATATGAAATTATGATCAAAAGAATTAAAAAGATATAAAATATTTAAAATTTTAATATTCCCTAGAAATAAAAATTGTGCAAGATAAATATTATTGTGAGTGACCATTTGTTCCACATTTGGCTCAAAAATAATTCTATCGCTGCAGTGTTACTTACTATTCATTATCGTAAATAAGAATTTTTAATGAATGTTTTCATACTGTTTGATTGTCAGTCTATTCTCATTAAATGCTTTAAATTCTTTATCCATCAACTTTAACGAGCACGCATGTCACGCACTTTCGACCATATTGAAAGAATGGCAGAACTTTTGTAATCGTATATACGACTACGTATTTAAAAATGTAAACTAATCCATCCATGTGCACCATTTCTGTTGGTTTGACAGGAAGCACAACTACAAAAGCGGATGGAGGGAGGGAGGAGATTATTTCCTTCTAATATTTCCGCTTCTTTTCAATATTGCTACTCTAATTTATTATATACTTCATATAATGACATCTAAAGCAGACACAAAAATGTCATTTTAAATTCTATTCACTAAATTTTAATTTCACTTTTTTGTTCAAAAGAACTTTGAGAACAAAAGAAAAAAGTTCATCATTATTTGGAGTGTATTTCAAAGAAGTGCTAACAGAATATGATTTTTTCCCTTAATGCGCACTAGAAAACTCAAATAATTTGTAGAGAGAAAAAAAATTTATTTAAAAATAAATATTAACAAATCTAGTAGACATTTCCACATATTTTTCTAACTTGCAACATTAGTGTTCATAAATATACGAGGGTTCCCTGTTATGTTTTGCGATATGTCAGAACACAGTATTACAAAGGTCGAAATAGACATCGCAAACATAAAGTTTGATATTTTATATTCTCCGAAAGTTTCCTAAAGTATTATGACGTAAGAATTTTCTATGCGTTTCATCTCAACTTCAGTGGTGTTTAAGATTAAAGTTATTACCTGTATTTCCCAACCTGACGGTGATTTTAACACCAGGCGATCTTGAGCATTCACTAACACTGTGCACCTTAAAGGCATTTTGTTTAGTTTTTTATTGTTAGAAACGCAAGTGTCGCAGGTCCAGTTGCATCGAACTTTTTCAGTGTCGTTTACCACGGTACTGACCCGACTCCCAATCAAATTGAATTAAAATTAAGAGGACGCGCTAAGAAAATGTTTAGTATTTAACCATTCACCACTTCTTACTTTTAGTACCGCTCAAAATGTCTCAAGGTTAGATCGGATGCTAGCCAAAGGGTTATATACGGGATCACTATAGATGATATGATACTAAAGCCAATTTCAGTGACTTCTTAGTCTAAGAAGCCTGAGTTCCATTCAAACTGATTTCAGATCCTTGGCAAACTTTTTGACTCCGTTCCGATTACTAAGTTCTCGCTGGGAGATAGATACATAACGCTAGTTCCACTATTGCGTATTTACTATTGCATGAATATTTGTCTACAAAAAAGATCCGTTTTCGTTAGATCCCCCATATCACTTTACAATTGCTCGCTGTAATTGGTGCAAGGAAATGTCGAAAAATTCTACCAAAAGGTGACTAAGGTGACTAAGCATAAATCCATACGCGAAATGAAAGAATAGTTACTCGATATAATTGGTCTGTCTAGACAACCAAAAGTAGCTGAAATTCCTCAAAGCAAATATTCCCCTGGTTCCCAAAAAAAAAAAACAAGTCGTTGTTACTGAGGAACTTATGTATCAAAGAACGATTTGTTGAATAACATTTTGCGAAGAAGTTCGAGAAACCAAACGACGAATACGGAGAATTATCCACCACAATGCTTGCTCTCCTTATGCCAGCCATACACTACACAAGTTCAGTGCTCAAGTCTGGCACTGCGTAAACGAAACTTGTGATACACACTATACAAGTAAACTGAGTTTTGATTTTTACTCAGTTCACTGCGTAAATAGCACAACCACCGCCATACACTACACAAATTTTCCAAATGCCCAAAGAAGTGGTTCATGTATATTTTGGAACTACCCCAATCAGAAAGAAAAAGTTCCTTGGGAAATTCAAATAAACGTGTTAAAGCTTGGCTGCATTCACTACCGTGGAGACAACTTTGAAACATGTTAAAGTCATTTTAAGTAATAAATAGTTTTTGTTTTTTAATATCGTTGTTTTTAATTCAGGCTATTTATGGTCAGTTTCTTTAATTTATAACATGCAAATAAAACCAATCTATTTCATCTTTTTTCTCAACGTTTCGTTGGCTTTTTTCCGACGTCTTCAGGAGAATTTTTTTTATTATTGGATAGATTTTCAGTTTACATTACTAAATAAATTATAAAAAAACCCGGACAGCACAAAAAATTATATGTATAATTTAAATAATAATAATGAAACTAGAAAATATCACAGATCAAACTTAAAAACTAATATCACAGAACTTCACTTGTCAGGTTATTGCAATGGTTTTGGTTTTGTTCAAGGCAACCCTCGTACTATGCATGTGTGTACTTCATTTTCTTAATCCTCAAACTAGTGATAGAGTATGAAAAATTGTTTTGTTTTTTTTTCGTAACGACTGCTTGAGAGATTTGAATTTCTAACCCCTTTGGCTACAATACATAAATCTTAAGACATGTGTAATGGATAAAAATTATGTTGATGATGTATGATGGAATTATTTATGCTGGGAAATAAATTTATAGTTTTATTTTCAGCGAAAGAAAATTAAAGACAAAGGCATATTGACATATTGATAAATGAAGAAAATAAATTAAACTACTTTTGTGAGCATATGTATTCATAATTGACGAAAAAAGTTGAAAATCATAAGCGCCTTTCTAGCTACAAAAAATTTCAACTTACCACACTTCAAGCCGGGATTCATAAAGGACTTTAGACTTATGTAGCGTTTATTCTCCCTGGAACATTCTTTTCTTGGTTTTGAATTTGAGGAGAGTTGAAAGGGAGGAATTTGTATTCCAGCAAAAATATTCGTCTACCGGAAGCAGGTTTGTAAGGGAGAGATTTCGGTACTCTCCCTTACCAACCTGCTTCGGTATTACATGATTTTTGTATGGGATGTCCCACTTGGTAGGTCTGGAGGCATGAGTTTCTTTCTGCGCATCCTAGATGCATTAACCTCATGTCTTTTTTTTTATGTATATAATTAAAAAATGTTTTTCTCTTTATAATCACAATTTTACCACACTTGGATTAATTTTTTATTTGCCATTATTTTATGTTGTTTCTATATTTATTTATGTATTAAATGGTACAAATACAATTGGAAATTTTATTACACTACAATTTACTTTTATTAAATACTTTTTGTTCGCGTATTGAATCAGGAATCGATCCCACGATCTCCGCATGGTAGACTAGAACACTAACCACTAAGCTATCGAGGCACATTTATTTTCATACAGAATTCAATGTAAAAAAGCTTGAGTTGAATAAAAAACTTGTACCAAATTTATTTTTGCTAGGATACAACTAGAGATGGCAAAAAAAATTAATCGATTAATTAATCATATGATTAATTGCAGAAGTAAAATAATTGATTGCAATTAATTGCAATTAACAAGAATTAATCGATTAATTGTCGATTAATTGCCGATTTATAAAAAAAAATAATAATTAAAAGCAATTTACTTGAAAAATTGTTATTTTTATTCAGCCATGTTTGTAAAAATAATATTTTTGACAACCTTTTAGTTGTTAGTCGGTTTCTTTTTAATGTTGCGGTGGATCCAGCCTTGGAAAACAACCGTTCCGCAGGCACTGATGTTTTATTTATTTATTTATTCATTCAAGTTCGTAATATACAAAGCCCATGAGGGCCAATATGAATATATATTAAGTGGCAATAATTTTGAGAGACTTCATAGAGCTTGGGATAAACTGTTTTCATGTCATCCCAAGCATCTACTACGTTTGATTTAAGTGGCAAAACTTGGGAGTTTAAATAAAAAATGAGCTCGTCTTGAGGTTGCACATCGTCACATGCTCTCTTTTTTTTTGTGCGCGAGAGTTTTGTGTGGAGCCCAGAAATCAAAATCATGTTCTGATTCAACCGATGACTCACTTGCTGTGTCCATATTGTCACCTTTTTCGGTTATTTCAGCACGAATATATCTTAATACCGACGACAAAGCCAATGGATCCCTAAAATTAACCCTTTTAAATCTGGGATCCAAGATAGTGGATGCAGCTAAGAGGAAAGACTGTTCTATGGTCGCAAATCTTTTATCAAATTGCTTTAAAATTTCTTGTTTCAGTTTTTGTGCTGCTGGTTGACATGGGTGAATTTTCGAAATTTGCTCATGACCGCAATGAACTAGAGGTATTATTTGGCTGAGAGTTCCATGTCGTTCGCCACTTATCTGCACTGTCATGGCCTCTAAAGGTCTTAAAAATGTACATATTTCCATTAGTTCATCCTTTTCTCTTGACATTATCATGGACGGAGACTCCGGGTAATTTAACAAAACTTGGCTGACGTAGGCGCTAAGTTTGATGAACCGCTCGATTATATAATAGGTGGAATTCCAGCGCGTATTTACATCTAGTAAAAGTTTCAAAAATTTACCCTCTGGTACGCCAGCGGCTGCTTGCACCTTTCGCATGTCGTCATTGGCTTTAACGCTGCGTTTGAACCATTTCACAATTGTTTTGCATTTTAAAATAATACCTTGTATAGCAGAAATATCTAATGAATTCGAACAAACCAAATTCAGCCTTAACGTTATCTTCCTCAATAGAAAAATTTTTCATTGCATCGGACAAAATCTCAGATATATGGGAAGCTGTATGGGACTCACTCAATTCATACACACCAATTGTTCCATTATATGGCTTTGTATCAAGCAACCCATGAACGGTTATTCCCAACATGCTTTTCATGTCTATATTAGTCCATATATCAGTGGTCAGGGTTACACAACTCAGATTTGAAAGCAATGACACACATTTGTTTTTTTCCACTTCATACAGTTTATCAATTACAGTCTTTATCGTGTTCCTTGTTGGGACTTTGTAAAGTGGGAAATTTTCCTTCATAAAGTCTAAGAAGCCAGCACCTTTAATAAAAGTTAAATTTCTTAGAATAAAATAATAGAATAATAAATGAACACAAAACATACCTTCGACAAAGGTAAACGGCAAATTATCTTTGACGATCATGTGCATGATTCCATGTGTATTTTTTTGGTTTTTTCCGGAGGAATAGCTCTGAATGTTGGAAAATGCTTGTAAAAGTAATGGCTGACTGACGGTGCTCCTCAACTGACTTGGCCGGCTACTTGGCTGACTGGCGCTACTACTCGGCATTTCATCTGTGCTACCTTCGCATTCATTTGACATATCGATCACAGTATCCACACTATTTTCATCAATGGTTTCACTGTCATCGTCGTTTGTTTTGGAATCATGCAATAAAATAATGCATTACGCACCCAATCTTTGAAGGAAATTAACTATTTTATCTTATCTTAAACTTATCAACTTCAGCTGCATGTTTCAATTTTAAATGCTGGAAAATGTTTGATGTGTTGTTTGAAAATTTTTACTTTTTTTTACAAAAGTTACACACAACCAGGTTATTTTTTTCTTTAATAAAATATTTCCACGCTTTACTTTTTATAGGTGCCATTTTGCGCAATGTTAGTGAACAAGAATCTTCTTTCTTTCTTTCTAACAAGAATCTTAGTGATGTAAGAAAGAACAAAGAAACAATGCTGCCAAGCACAGATAAAAACATGTGCTCGAAATAAAAAAATCGAAAAAAAATTAATAAAATACCAAAAATATTAAAAAAATAACGATTATTTTGCCAATTAATCGATTAAAATTGCAATTAATTGAAAGCAAGTCTACGATACAATTAAATCATTAATTGGTCAAAATTAATCGATTAATTTAATCTTTGCGATTAATCTTGCCATCTCTAGATACAACCAATACCACCTAAACAGAGTTGATATACATGAATAATGAAGAGGAGGTGTTGCGACTTCTCAAAACAACGTTGTTATGTGTAAAAACGATTAAATATAGCTTGAACTAAAAACAGACGATAGATTTGAGGACAAAAGTTGAATGAAAAATCACATAAAAAACTGACTGCTTTTCATATAAATTTTCTACACAAATCAACCCCGCCTGGATTGTGGAGACCGCACCAAAGTAACCTAAAATGCGTGCACGAATCGAAATATCGATTCTAGAGTTGTTAGAATTTTGAAAGGACATCACCCAGCTTAAATCATATTTTAAGTTTTTAGTCATACGATTTTAAAGAAAGGTAGTAACTTTTATTATGAAACTAAATAGCTTTCCAGTTTGTATTCCTTCAAAGAAAATTCATAAACAGCTTGTTTATGACGCAATTGTTTTATACACTTAGGGCCATTATTCCAACTTGCTGATAACGCTTAAAATAGTTATTATTAAGGCCTATCTTGAATGACAACGTGACAAATAAGATTTCTCCATTATTACATTTGACCAATAAAATTAAATATGTAATTTATATACTGTGGCAATATTGCAGTAGATACCGACCACTTTTTGTTGCTTATAATACGTAGTGGCAACGTTTTACTTTGCAATAAACTGTCATTGAAGCTAACATATCTTCAGCAGAAAATATGGCAGCTTCAAATTCTTATTATTCACTTAAAAAGTTACCATGATGATGAAGTAGATATTAGCTTATTTGTCGCTTCTTAGGTTAACATTAACTTGTAATAACCAAAAACCATTTATCTATCAAATAACATCCTAAAAATAACTATTTGTAAGTTGTAATAATGGCCCTTAGTAGTAAATACATAGTCTCAATGACATTTTCTATTGATTTTTTAGTTAATAATATAAAAAAAAAGCAAAGTTAAGTAAAAAGATAATAAAAATGCAAAGAAAAATGAAAAGAAAACAACCTCGACATTTGGATTAAATTGTAGAATAAGTGTAAATATAAAAAATAAACTATTTTTAAATACCTAAAAGCTTTATACGCAGCTGTGAAAAATCTTATCTACCCTTTATCTCTAAAGTTGTGAGGCTATACATTTTTAAAGAACAGTTGTACTCTCGAGGTTCCGCCTATCTATGAAATTCTTAGAAGATCCAAAGTTATTTAATTAGTTTGGCTTAAGTTCATTTTTAATTTAATCTTTCGATCAAATTCATTTTTATTTAAGAAAGAAATTGTAAAGCATGTAAATATTTAACATGCTAACAAAACACAGCTAGTGAAGTTCCGAACATTTAGAAAAAAAATCATTAATAGGTGCGAGTCGCCTCGAGGTGGCGACAGTCTGTTAATTGAGCTTACTAAAATTAGTAGGATTTTCGCTACAGTATTGTTGCTACTGTCACTGGTAGTGTAGGTAAAGGGCTCCGATGAGTAGACTTGGTAGTCTCGAAACAGCTGTCAGTTCAACCTTCCGTACATCCAAATTTTTCTTTGAATGTTCAAAATTTACATGCTTTAGAATTTCTTTCTTAAATAAAAAATAATTTGATCAAAAGATTAAATTAAAAATAAACTTAAGCCAAACTAATTAAGTAACTTTGGATAGAAACCATACAGTTGGACTAAAAATTTATGACTCAATTCTTAGAAGATTTCAACAAGACCTCGTTGTCTGATAACACTATGAAACAAGAAAAATGCCGAGAAGTACCACTATATTTTTTTTGATGTGCTATGGTCCCCTAACTCAAAATTTTATATTCTAAGAAAGAAAAAATTTTTTTTTATAAAATATGGGATTTGTTAATATTTTTATCATAACTTAGGAAGGGGTTGTCCAATTTTATTATAATAACCACAAGAAAACTTGAAACAAAATTACCTTTAAACCATTTTAGTATTATTCTTTATATACTCAATGGTTTCGGAATTATTCAGACTGCAATGAAAAAAATACATATATTTTTTGGCGAAATTAAAAATTTTTTTTTACAAAAAATGGAAAATGACAGAAACCCTCCTTGTTTATTAACTGATCATAAAGCTATATATATACTTCAAATAAAATAAGCTTAATTTCATAAAAAGCAAAGGATAAATATTGAAATTATTCACAATAAAGTGAAATTACCTGATTTTTGGAAAGAAATGCAGTTTTTAAGAGGCTGCTCCACCGATTTTCTTATAACTTGAGAAAGATTTATCAAATTTTGCTAAAAATTATTTTAAATAATTTTAATTTTATCCTTCTTTAAGATATTTCAGCATTATTTTGTGCCCGACTGCGCGACGCAAAGAAGGGTATTGTGTTTATCAGCCTATGTATGTATGTATGTGTGTTCCTTTGCGGCACTATATAAACCGAACGCGTAGACCGATTTTGACGATTCTTACGTCAACCGATTCGTCTTAATCCGAGGAGTGTCACTAAAATTCAATATGGCGGCTAACAGACGCCATTTTGTTTATACGAAAAAAATAAAAAGTCGCCGAACTATATCAAAATGTATATCATTCGGCAGGTATTTGAAAATCATATTTAGGTTTCTCTTATAATTTTTAATTTCGAATGAACATTTAGGATCTGTGACGGTTTAAAGTTGTCTTCTTTTATTTTTTTTACGCAGTCGGGTTTTTTTGATTTTTTAAATTTATGTCCTGTTTATATGCGTAAAGGTTTCGGAGTTGTTCAGCACGAAATAATAGAATAATTCTAGCAAAAAAAAATGACTTCAATACAAAGAACCGAACCTTTCATGCCCATTCATATAAAAAATTTTGTTAATCGGTATATAAATGACAGAGTTATGCGATAATAAATATTTTTGAGGGGGAAGGGGGCCAGTAAATTTCCCTTCGGATTTTCGGGAAAAAATTTATGGGACCAAACTGGAAGGAAAGCTTTTCAAACAAAAAAAGAATATTTAAAATTTATAAATGGAGGAGAGAGGCGAAGATCAATACTTCGGGTGAGGTGGAGGGGGAGCGGAGTGGGCAAATTATCGCACCAAATTGCAAGCAAGCCCTTGCAAACGAAAAAGAAAGAAATCGGTTTTTGAAAGTCTGTACATAAGATAAGAGGTTTGTAACTGTTCAAAATGTGGTTGGACTCTACTGACGATTTGATAAAGCACCAATGAAATGCACAGTAAATAAATTTCATTTAAAAACAAATTATATATTTTTTTTTTTAATTTTTGTTGTTCGCAGCCTTGTGTATTGAGCGTTACGCTTTCTTAGTACGCTTTATTACTCCGTTTAATTATTGAAAATGCATTAACAACATACACTAAAATAACAGCGTTGACTTGTACTTCAAAATATTCAAAAGTTTTGTGAATTTTGTTAAATAGCAAAACGTTTCATCAATCAATCATGGTTCGTACCCAAAAAAATGTATTGAGTGTTATTCATATATTTTTAATTTTATTGAAATTTTTTAGTGAATAACAACAAGGAGTTTATGTTAAAACTCATCGAAAATTAGACATCTGAATTGTTTGAAATTAAACATATAGTGTGTGTCGAAAAAAATATTGAATTAGCATAAAACTGTATTGAGCGTTACGTAAAAAAATTTTTAAATATAATTTATCTATAAATTTTAGGACGTTGGAAAAAGTTAACAGCAGCTGAAGGGTAGAAATGATATAAAGAACATTATTTGTTTACAAATATCAGGTTTTCTTTGAAAACAAATTTGCTTCTACCGCACTATGGGTTGTTATATTTTCGAAGAACGTGTTTGGTAGCTCGTATTTTGCTATAAAAAAATTATTTGAAATTGACATAACTTTTGACATTGTTGATCGATTTTATTAAAATAAATCTTATTTGAAAGAAGAACTAGCCTACTTTTCGCTTATGTATAAATGTTTGTAAAGAATTATTTTAAAAGATACAAATTTTATATTTTTCCATGTGAACCCCAGTCTAAATTGAAAAAGTGGTCATAACTTTTAGTTACGTCCTGCGATTATTGTAATTTTGTTTTGTTTTTAAAGAGCAGATGTATAGTGCTTTCAAACTCTACATGTACTCACTTTTTGTGGTGTTTTTTTTTTGTTGCAAAAATCATTCCCAGAACAACCATGAAAGCAAATGTAACGCTCCATACATAAAAATGTTAAAAAATCGAAAAATATCATTTTATTTTAGGATCCATTGAATGAGACGGAAACTATAATAGGAATCCTACTCATATTTCTATTAGTTACATTGGCAAACAAAAAAAAACATAAAATGTACGTTTAGAATGGGAATCACCTATAAATTTTTTTTCACCTTCTAAAGTAAAAAAATTATTTTGTTGTACAGTGTAAACATTAAGGTATGAAAGCGGTCGAAAAGGAACCCAGGTTAGTAGTGGTTTGCTTCGATTATCCCCGTTACACATAAAAATTTCTCCAATTTTTAAATGTGGAACACAACCAGCCCCATTTAAATAACGAAGTTGGTGCGGTACAAAGTTCGGACCACCTGAGGATGCCACAACTGAAATGTCTTTCGAATTTCACTTCGATCTTGTTGAACTGTCTTTTTCGTTTTTTTCCCCCATCTTTGCACTTTTAGCGATTGCTTGGCAAATTTTGGAAATTTTTGCTCAACAAAACAAACCAAAAAGCTAAACAGAAAACAGCCCCTGAAATTTCTCTCAGTGTTGTTCAAATAAGCACACCATCATTAGGGTTGTCAGATATGGCGATTTCTTGCCAAACGTGGCGATTTTTAACTTTGTCTGGTGTCCAAATTTTTGATTTGGCGACATGGCGATTTTTCTGGCGATAAATAAATTTGTTGGCGATTTTTATGGCTATTTTTAACACAAAATAGTTTTGGTTAAACGTTTATGATTCAGGAAAATTAATTTTCCTGAATCAGTATTCGGCACAAATGGCCTTGCAAATGCAAAATATCGTTGCTTTCTTAGGGTAATCATTACTGGAATTTTACAAAATATCGTAGCTTTCTTACGTGTAATCATTAATGGAATTTGAGCTTTGATGAAAAAAATTTATAAGAAATAATTTTTGGCCACTATTTTTTATTTTTGGCGATTTTCTGCAATTTTTTTTTAGATTATTTTATAAATATTTCTGTAAAGAAAAACTATTATTTACTTTTCATGGGCGTGGCACTGCCCACTTTTCTAACCACAATGATGTATTGTAACGATAACTAAGTGTGTGTGCAAAGTTTCACAAGAATCGGCTAAGTAGAAGTAGTTAAAATGCTTATTTACTTTTCATGGGCGTGGCACTGCCCACTTTTCTAACCACAATGATATATTGTAACGATAACTAAGTGTGTGTGCAAAGTTTCACAAGAATCGGCTAAGTAGAATTAGTTAAAATGCTTATTTACTTTTCATGGGCGTGGCACTGCCCACTTTTCTTAACATAATGTTGTATTGTAAGGATAACTAAGGTTGTATGCAAAATTTCATAAGCATCGGCTTAGTAGAAGTTTTTGAAAAAGAATATTTACTTTGCATGGGCGTGGCACATCCCACTTTTTTGATCCTGATATACTTAAACAGAAGCTTAATGTGTGTGTACAGTTTCATAAGAATCGGTTGAGTAGAAGTAGTTGAAAACGAATGTGTACTTACTTTGTATGGGCGTGACGCAGCCCACTTTTCAACGGGACCAATCTGGAAATACATCCTTTTGAATAGAGAAAAAAAAATCCGAAATCGGTTCATAAATGGCGGTGTTTTGAAAGAACATACATAAAAAAATATAAAAAAAATATACATATTAAGGAAAACTGCATAAAATACATTTTGGCGATTTTTAAAATGGATTTGGCGAAATAGGTTAGAAAAGGGCTGACAACACTGGCCATCATGAGTCATGCCTAAAATAAAAACATTCTTAACATTCGAGTGTAATTTAGCTTTTCAAAAAATAATTGCACATGATACATTCCCGTACTTATGACTAGATAAAAAAACAATTGTAAATCTGTAAATAAAAATCTTGAAAATTGTTTCTCAATTGCATACATTAAACTTGAACTTACAGATGAAACTAAGAAAAAACACGTGATTCCAATTTATCTTCTTTAAAGTAATTTAATATTTTTATTTTTTTTTATAAATTAAACAAACCACTTAAGCTGCATTTGTATTTGTAAAAAACATTAATCCATTTTGGTTTAATGAAAAAAATGCTTTACAATAATAAAAAAAAAGTAAACGTGTTAGACTTGTTTTTTTTTTTTGTAATTTTTTTAATTAAAAATTCAAACAATGTCTCAACTATTATCATTAAAAAGAACACGAAAAAACGAATACATATATTAAATAAATTTTTTTTTTCATTATTAGTTTGCTTTTATTTTAAAGTTTTAAGCAAATAAATGTTATGAAAAGAATTTTAATTAGAAAAAAGCCTTAATAAAAAAAAGCAATAGTGTACAGACAAAGAGGAAGTTGGACTTAAAAGGCAAGGGGCTGACTATATTATAACAACCATAGTTTGCTTGGTCTTATGAACAAGGACGGATTTCTTTATTAAGCAGCCTCAAGAAGTTAAAAATTTTGAAATAATCCAAAGAAATTTAATTATTTTGGCTTGACTTAATTTTTCAATTATTATTATATTCATAACTTAATTATTTTAAAACAATTTTAATTGGCAATTGAGTTTTTAGCAAATTTTATCAAACTTTTAAAGCTGGTTCTTTGTTGTTATAACAAAAAAAAAGTATTTACAAATTCCTAATTGAATTCTTTTGGATTCACGATGGGCGATCTGGCAACACATCAAGAGATGCCAATTGAGTAACTAATTTACTTTGTGTCTTTCACTTTCTTCCTACGAAATCTATGGTACATTCAAAGTACTCTTAAAGGTAAAAAATTGTATATAAAAACCAACCAATCAAAAGAAGCACACTAGAAAATAATAGATATTTCGATCGTCTTAGAGAGAAACATCAATCTTTTCCCCCTCCCTGGATCCGCAGCAAAATAATCGACATAAAGTTTGTTTTACTAACGTGTTAAGAAAACGCAAGTTCCGCAGAAGCCTTTCTGGCATATCTGCAGAAACTATCAGATTATTTGGCGGGAAACTGCTAACACGGCGCTATACTTTTTAATGTAGGCCGTATATTTCCAATTTTCTGCTATTTTCAGCATTGAGAGTAACAGCTCAACCTAAATCAGGGCGTTGAGCGTTGCGTAAGCAACAGGGGACGTATTTACAGTACATTTTAACACCAAATATTTACTTTTAATGTATTGTAAAAACGCACCCTGCTGCTTACGCGACGCTTAACGCTCTGATTTATGTTGTGCAGTAAAGCTCAAAGAAAAATCACTATTTTTACTTTTTTCTGGATAAACAGAAAATAAATTCAGTAATGTGCGACTTTAACTCGAACACGAAGGCTTTCATATGAATACCATATACAATATCCCTTCTTTCGTTTTGGCGATTTTTGTTAGTTTTAGTAGTTTTTTGTTTGTTTTTGTTTTGACGACTTTTGCACACCTCATAAGCGAAGCGTTGAGGTGGGTACTACTCTCACTTCACGCGAAACTACTGATTTTTCAAACTTAAAATGGCTCTATTATTATCATTATGGCACTTGTAAAAAATATATACACACATATTAAGAAAAAATACTTTTTAACACTCGAAATGACATTTTAAATGTCATTTTTATTATTTAAACTAATTAAAAACTGTTTAAAAAACTTCTGTCTTGGACGTCCGTTTGTCTGTATGTACGGATCCTGTATGTGGTCACGATAACGACCGAAATACTTCAGTAATCGAGTCCTTTTTTTTTGTTTTTACGCTTCAGTATAATTAGGAATAGAAGCCTATTTAATTTCACGATCTAAATAAGATTTTGAGGCGTGCACTTTTGAATTTTCCAAACTATTTTCTTTTTTTGCGACTTTTTAGTTCTGTAGATTTTTTTCGTTTTGGAGCTTTTTTCGCTTTAACCCTTTTTATAATTTTGACGATTTTGGGGTTTTTAATTTAGGTGTTTTTGTTTTGGCGATATTTTTCGTCTTGACGACTTGTTTCATTTTGGCTACTTTTCTAGTTTTGAGTTTTTTTTGCTTTAATGATTTTTTCGTTTTGGTGCTTTTTTCGTTTTAGCGCTTTTTTCATTTCGTCGATTTTTTTCCTTTTGGATATTTATTTAATTTTGGTTTTTTTTAGTTTAGGCGATTTTTTTTTTGTTTTGGCGAATTTTTTTGGTTTTGGAGATTTTAGTCGTTTTGGCGGTTTATTCGTTTTCGGCAATTTTTTTAATTTTTGGCAATTTTTATCGAATTGTTTTATTTTGGCTCCTTTTTTAATTTTGGGTTTTTTTTTTGTTTTGGTGATTTTTTCGTTTTGGTGTTTTTTTGTTTTAGCACTTTTTTATTTTGCCGATTTTTTTCGTTTATTGTTTTTTTGTTTATTTGTTTTGGCGATTTTTTACTCTTGGCAATTTTTATCGCTAGGCTTTATTTTGGATACTTTTTTAATTTTGTGGTTTCTTTTTGTTTTGGTGATATTTTTCGTTTTGGTGCTTTTTTATTTTAGCGCTTTATTAGTTTTTGACGATTTTTTTTTATTTACTTTAGGCGATTTTTTTTGTATTGGCGAATTTTTCGTTTTCGCGATTTTTGTCGTTTTGGCGGTTTATTCGTTTTTGGCGGTTTTTTTTAATTTTTGGCAATTTTTATCGATTTGTATATTTTGGCTATTTGTTTAATTTGGGTTTTTTTGTTTTGGCAATTTTTTCGCTTTGGCGATTTATTTGTTTTTGGCGATTTTTTACTTTTGGCAATTTTTATCGATTTGCTTTATTTTGGCTACTTTTCCAATTTTGGGTTTTTTTTTGTTTTTGGCGATTTTTTCGTTTTGGTACTTTTTTATTTTAGCGCTTTTTTATTTTAGCGCTTTTTTCGTTTTGGCGGCTTATTGTTTTTGACGATTTTTACTTTTGACGATTTGTTTCGGTTTGGCTACTTTTTTAATTTGGGGTTTTTTTGCTTTAGAGATTTTTGCATTTTTGTACTTTTTTTTCGCTTTAGTGCAATTTGTTTTCGTTTTGGGTATTTATTTAATATTGGCTTTTTTAAGTGTTGGCGTTTTTTGTTTTGGAGATTTTTTTGTTTTAGCGGTTTATTCGTTTTTGTCGGTTTTTTCACGATTTGTTTCATTTTGGCAAATTTTTTCAATTTTGGGTTTTTTTCTTTGCCGTTTTTTTCGTTTTGGTGCTTTTTTCGCTTTAACGCTTTTTGCATTTTGGCGATTTTGCTCGTTTTGGATATTTATTTATTTTGTTTTTGACGATTTTTTTACTTCTGACGATTTGTTTCGTTTTGGCAACTTTTTTAATTTTGGAGTTTTTTTGCTTTTCCGATTTTTTTTTGTTTTGGTGTTTTGTTGTTTTTTTTTTTGTTTTGGCGATTTTTTCGGTTTGGATATTTATTTAATTGTGGGTTTGTTTAGATTATGCGTTTTTTGCTTTGGCGACTTTTTTCGTTTTGGCGATTTTTTTCGCTTTGGCGGCCATTTTTGGCAATTTTTTTAGTTTTGACGGTTTTTTTTTGTTACTTAACGATTTTTTTCGTTTTTGTGCTTTTTTTCTTTTCGCCGCTTTTTGGCGATTTTTTTACTTTTTCGCTTTGTTTTGGCTAATTTTTTAGTATAGTTTTTTTTCGTTTTGGTGCTTTTTTCGTTTTAGCGATTTTTTTATTTACACGATTTTTTCGTTTGTCCGATTTTTTTTTCTTAACGTTTTTTCATTTTGGTGCTTTTTTTCGTTTTGCCTCTTTTTTCATGTCGGCGTTTTTTTTTTTTTTGGTTTGGCAACTTTTTTAATTGTGGGGATTTTGATTGTTAAGCGTTTATTTTTTGTTTGTTTTAGCGATTTTTGTCGTTTTGGCGATTTTTTCGATTTTGTTTGTTGCAAGTGTCTAGTTATTACGGTTCATAAGAAACAGCTTAATCTCAAAATCACGTTACCTGATAGAGCACCATTTAATTTTTAGTAGGGATATAACGATACGCAGTTTTGCCGATCCGATACCGATATTTAAAAATAAATATCGCCGTACCGATTCCGATACCGATACGAATATTGAAATTGAGTTCAAGTTTAGATTAACAAGACTCAAGAAGGGCAATTTTTTTATTATACAAAATTACAGTGTAAGAGATTATTAATATTTAAAACGAATATTAACCCAGTATAAAAAATTGCAAGTAATTTTTAAGGAGCTACATTTTCATTACTTCCAAAGATTCTATATTAAAAATATGCAGATAATTAGTAGAAAAGTTAGTAGAAATTTTGTAATTCCTTTATAATTTTAAGAAATACTCGCCATGCTTTTTAAAAAAACGATTTTTAAAACTAATATTCTTCTAAATAACTTAATATCTTAATTACACGCTGTTACAAAATTGCAATTTTTTTACTCGTGAAAAACGACTGAGTGAGGCTTGTAGGTCTAGTTGAGTAGATCATTTTGCCATTTTAAAAAATTGCAATACACCCTCGAAATCGGAAGTTATCGATAAAAACGATTTTATGCGACTTCGTGGACAAAACAATTTTCACTGCGTTGTTTCTGCACCGATTTTCAATTTTTAAACAGTGTCGAATAGAGGAGGACATAAGCTTTCCGTGCATATTTAAAAGATTTTTTTACTTATATTTCATGTAAATATCGTCAAAAGAAAAATTTAATTATTTTTACGTAATTTTATTTTTGAACTGAAATTTTATGAATTGAAAAATAAAATTTTTTATTTTATTCCGATTTTCGAAAATTTTGTGTATTTTTTTGCAACAATTTGCTTGAAACCTACCCATTTTTATATTTTCATATAAAGCGCATTTTATAGCGATTACATAAGTGTTGTCTTTTTTTTATATTTTTTTTTTGCTGGGAATAAGATTTAAAAAACAACGAATTGAATTTGAATTCATGGTAAAATTAACAAAAATTTAATTATTTTTTTACAAAATAACAGCGCAAAATATTATTAATTTTTTAAATTGATATTAATAAAATTTAAAAAATAACGAAATGAATTTAGTTCATGGTAAAACTAACAAAAAATAAATAATTTGTTAAAAAAAAACTGTGAAAAAAATTTAAAAAGTATCGTCGTATCGACAGTAAAATATCGCCGATACCGATGTATCGGAAAATCTGAAGTATCGCCGATATATCGGTATCGGTTACATCCCTAATTTTTAGTTTGTTTATTTTTTAGCATTCGCCACTGTTGCTTTTAAAATGCTCCACTAGCTGTGAACATTTCAAGAGTTTGCCTCTTACTATTTTCAAGATACAACTAATTGTCAAAATTACATAGTCAAAGTTACATTAACTGATAGAATACCCTATAATTTTTACTGTGTTTAAATTTCAGTATTTATTGGTGCGTTCTGTATAATATTACACTATCTCTGAAATTTTCAAGTGTCTGTCTAAAACATTAGGATTTCAACATGTTTCGTTGCTCGCTTTAGAATACCCTTTGATTTGCTACTTTCATAAACTTTTAATATTTGTTGTTGTAGCGGCTAGAATTTAAGGTCCGTACCTGCTACGATTCTCGAGATAGAAGCCTGTAACAGACAGACGGAGAGGCAGACGGACGGAACATTTTCAATTTAATTCATAGTGTCGGCTTGTCATCAAAACATCATATAATTGACTACAAATCATAATAATTTATTTCCACATAGTCCATAGATTCAAGTACATACAAGCACATGCACACGTTAAGCTGCACATCATTTATTCGTTTAATCAAATTTAATTGAATGATGACCCCTCTCAATAAATGATAATAAAATACACAACATTAAACAAATTGTTCTTACAATTAAAAAGGTATTTTTAGTTTTTGTAATATTGTTACGTTTCTATTTTTTTTGAATAAATACGGGTTCGTTTCTTTCTCTTAAAGATACACGAGTTCTTTTGATTCTAAGAAAAATAAACAAATGTTGTAACAGTTTATTTTATTAATTTATTCACGCACACTCACTTAAACAGGAAACTATTTACATGATCTTCACTTAAATAGAAATCAATTGACAGCGATGTTTACGTAACTCGACTTTGAACTTAACTAAAGCGGCATTTTTATACTTGACATTATTAGTTGATCTTAAACAATATGATAAACAATGTTTAATGTTCTTAGATTTCCGAAAGTTTCGTCTTCCTTATTAATTTGACTTTCAAGTTTCAGGCGGGCCCCAAATAAGATTTCACTTGTGAGCTTTCGGCGGATATCTCACTAAGGAACGATCGGGTCGGTATACTGTCTTCCTCTGAAGCCGCTATAATTTTTGTTTGGTGAATTCCATGTGCCGTTGAGGCATCATTGAGATCTATATGAGTTAGGCGAACATCATCACCCCCAAGGGATGGCACACACTAAAGCTAATGACTTCAGAATAATTAGTCTGACGCCTTTTCTGATCAAAACAATGTCTAGTCTATGTCTAGTCTATATCTAGCCTATGTCTGGTCTATGTCTAGTCTATGTCTAGTCTATGTCTAGTCTATGTCTAGTCTATGTCTAGTCTATGTCTAGTCTATGTCTAGTTTATGTCTAGTCTATGTCTCGTCTATGTCTAGTATTTGTCTAGTCTATGTCTAGTCTATGTCTAGTCTATGTCTAGTCTATGTCTAGTCTCTGTCTAGTCTATGTCTAGTCTGCGTCTATTCTATGTCTAGTCTATGTCTATTCTACGTCTAGCCTATGTCTAGTCTATGGCTAGTCTATGTCTAGTCTATATCCAGTCTATTGGACATTGACTAGACATTGTCTATACATTGTCTAGTCTATGTGTAGTCTATGTCTAGTCTATGTCTAGTCTATGTCTAGTCTATGTCTAGTCTATGTCTGGTTTATGTCTAGTCTATGTCTAGTCTATGTCCAGTCTATGTCTGGTTTATATCTAGTCTATGTCTAGTCTATGTCTACTCTATGTCTAGTCTATGTCTAATCAATGTCTAGTCTATGTCTAGTCTATGTCTAGTCTATGTCTAGTCTATGTCTAGTCTGTGTCTAGTCTATGTCTAGTCTATGTCTAGTCTATGTCTAGTCTATGTCTAGTCTATGTCTAGTCTATGTCTAGGATATGTCTAGTCTATGTCTAGTCTATGTCTATTCTATGTCTAGTCTATGTCTATTATATGTCTAGTCTATGTCTAGTCTATGGCTAGTCTATGTCTAGTCTATATCCAGTCTATTGGACATTGACTAGACATTGTCTATACATTGTCTAGTCTATGTGTAGTCTATGTCTAGTCTATGTCTAGTCTATGGCTAGTCTATGTCTAGTCTATGTCTAGTCTATGTCTAGTCTATGTCTGGTTTATGTCTAGTCTATATCTAGTCTATGTCTAGGCTATGTCTATTCTATGTCTAGCCTATGTCTAGTCTATGGCTAGTCTATGTCTAGTCTATATCCAGTCTATTGGACATTGACTAGACATTGTCTAGTCTATGTGTAGTCTATGTCTAGTCTATGTCTAGTCTATGTCTGGTTTATGTCTAGTATATGTATAGTCTATGTTCAGTCTATGTCTGGTTTATGTCTAGTCTATGTCTAGTCTATGTCTAGTCTATGTCTAGTCTATGTCTAGTCTATGTCTAGTCTATGTCTAGTCTATGTCTAGTCTATGTCTAGTCTATGTCTAGTCTATGTCTAGTATATGTCTAGTCTATGTCTAGTCTATGTCTAGTCTATGTCTATTCTATGTCTAGTCTATGTCTAGTCTATGTCTAGTCTATGGCTAGTCTATGTCTAGTCTATATCCAGTCTATTGGACATTGACTAGACATTGTCTATACATTGTCTAGTCTATGTGTAGTCTATGTTTAGTCTATGTCTAGTCTATGTCTAGTCTATGTCTAGTCTATGTCTAGTCTATGTCTAGTCTATGTCTAGTCTATGTCTAGTCTATGTCTAGTCTATGTCTAGTCTATGTCTAGTCTATGTCTAGTCTATGTCTAGTCTATATCTAGTCTATGTCTAGTTTACGTCCGATCTACGTCTTCTACATCTCTATCCTATGCTCATTCGATGTCTATTCTTGTCTAGTAGATACTTAGCCGCTGTCCATTCTATGTCTACTCTATGTCTAGTCTACGTTGAGTCTATGTCTAGTTTATTCTCGTCAATTTCGGAATCCACATTTTTATTAAAATTCTTTGCTATCATCATTCATATTTATTAAACCCAATATTTGTTCTAACTTTTATTTGACTTTGACCAATTCTTAACCATGATGTTAAGCGTATTGACTATTTCAATTATACTCACAGCTGAGTTTTTCAAAATTCAATGTCACTTGGCAAACATCTATATAACGACATTCATTCATATTAGCAAGAATATTTGTAAATTATTAAATAAATTATTTAAATATATTCTTAATTAAAGTATGTAATAGATATTTATGTAATTTTTTACAAAATACTTACAATAAGCTGTTACCACAGCTAACAACGTCAGCCATTTAATTATATTTGTAAATAGTCCCATCTTGGATTGTATCATGCGCTGTTTGTTTTCTGCGGTTGAGGAGTACAACAAATTCACTTGTGAATGGCACGAAGGTTGAGATTTATTTCTCGCTTTTAGTGTGTCTGTAATCTGTTTGCAACCGAATCTAATGTAATTTGATTGTAAATGAATTACACGTTAATTGAAATATTTAACACGTTTTACACAATAATATCGATCGATGTTTTTTTTTCATAAACCAAATGATTTGGTGTAGATTTTCAGACGGAAAGTCACCCTGTAAATTAAAAATTGTAGAGCGTTAAGTAAAATTTTTTTGTTGGTCAAACGTGTCACGGTAGTAGGTAGCACTTTTTATATGAGGAAGAAGAGAAAAAAGCTGAATGCTAAAAAGAGAAACAAAATAGAAATATAATAAAATAAATTAGTTTTTATTTATTTTAAAATTAAATGGTTCATTACTTTTAAAAGTCTTAATTCTAATCTATATTTCTTTTAAAGAGACTAATTAAATAAATTTACTTCTTTGTCTAATGTTCATTAGTTTTGAAAACATTCGTCTTAATTTGAATATACAGGTCCTGTGTTTGGACGGTATGAAATTTTATTAAACCGGAAACACTTCCGTTTTTTCTGTGTAATTGTACATAATTTGTAAATAATATTTCATGGTTTTAAAAATTATGATGAAATGTTTGATAGGAAATGATTCAAATGCAGGAGAATAAACTATAACACGCCCTCCTTCCATATGCCTTGTGTAAATGTAAGTAGAATGCTATGCCTGAATTAACAGAAATTAGTTTTGTAACTTAACAGCTTATGAAACTCCCCAGCATATGAAACTTAAATAGCCCTTAACACGAAAACATCGATTATGGTATTACAATTCGAATAAGGCAAAACTACACACGGCAGACAGGAATAAAATATATAACAGGCATAAATTAAGCGCAGACAAACATAGACTAGACATTGATTAGACATAAGGTAGATATCGTTACAGAAAATGCAAAAGGGCCTAAATAACATTTTAAAAGTTTTACAGGAGAAGAATAAAACTTGTGTAAATGAGGACATAACAACAGTTGCTGGTGTACGTCAAGGATGCATACAATCCCCGCTTCTGTTCCTAATAGTGATAGACGAGGTGTTGATAACTGCATATAACTCGAAAAGAGGAAGCGGATAACTCTGGCATCCTATCAACATGGAATTGATTTGATGGCCTAGCTTATGCCGATAACATTGTTGTACTTTCCAGCCAAAAAGAAAAATGCATGAAAAGCTAAATGACCTATCCCTCTAATCAGAATCTCTCGGTTTGCGAGTAAACGTTGGAAAGACAAAATACGTTGCAATTAACAAAAAAGAAGATGCACCACCTTTTACCATGAATGGACAAGAAATTGAGGAATCAAATGATTATACCTAGCAAAAAAATATCAAGTTTCTGGAAGCAGTAAAAACCTTTCATGCCTTCCACATTCGATTTTTTGAAGCGCTTCCGAGAATGCTCAAAAAGAAGGCAGAGATCTCTCAGTGCTCATAATGTTTTAATTACGAAGTTAGTCAGCATTTTACATTTCTTCAACACGAACTCCAAAATAAACAAAATCATATTCAGTAGCATTGTAGCTTTCAACAATATTGTCTATAAAGAATTGCCGCACGTAGTGTTTCCAATAAACACTCACACATTTGAAAACTCAAAACCCATTTAAAGTATGCTCTCTTTCCACATTTCCCACCTATTGAATGGAAGAGAGAAATTTATAATAAAACACGATTTGTTTTGTCTGTAGTTTAACGATGATAAAATGAGACATGATTTTAGAGCATTTTCGATGCTTCGAAAGAAACGCTGTTTTATATCAAAAACAAGAGCTCTAAAGTGGGACATCGCTGTTTTATATCAAAAACAAGAGCTCTAAAGTGGGACATCGCGAATAAAAATCATGAATGTTCGAAGTAGTAGAAACAACAAAACTAGCTTCTCTCGCTTATAAACCTGCTTCGGCTGAAGCAGTAGTTTTTGCTGGGTACCTACTGGGTACAAATATCATCAGACTGCGGTGCTAGAATGGACGTAGAGGCAAGGATACGCAAGGCAAAAGGTGCCTTCGCCAGTCTTAGAAACATTTGGTGCTCAAAATAATTGAATGAGCAAACCAAGCTTTGAATTTTTAGATCCAATGTCAAAACGTTTCTAATGTATGGATCTGAAACATGGCTTGCTTCGAAGAGCATATCTAATAAACTCCAAACCTTCATAAACAGATGCCTGCGTACAATCCTAGGCATATGGTGGCCAAATAACTTTCTGCTAAATGATGCACTTCACAGACGTTGCAATGAATCGCCTTTTCATTTAAAAATTCGGGAGAGGAAATGGAAGTGGACGCTTCGAAGACCGTCACTTGACGTCAACCGAATGTCACTCGATTGGAACACACAAGGAACTCGCACTAGAGGACGTCCGAGAGGAACATGGCGAAGGAGCTTGCTAGAAGAGATAAACCCCAACCAGACATGTAACCAACCCAAAACAGTAGCAAGAAATCGTTGTCAATGGAAATCATTTGTTAAGACACTATGAGCCAATGATACGGCGCTATAGCAAATAATAATAAATACTAGGCATAAACCCGCAAGGATATCTTATTAGGATGACAGGATTGACGATCCCGCAGACCTTGAGTTATCATGTTCTATGTAGAAACCCTGAAAAGACTTGTGATTCCACACCGCTGAAAATATTAAGACCAAGTCCAGTACGGTCTTCATTATGGCATTTCCGGGCATACGAATTTTAATTGTTAGAACTCTGGGCTGATGGTTGTGGTATTCTGGGACCTGAGCATGTAAGAGTGAAAGTCTATAGAAATGACTCTCGGGCGAATGCCACACCTCCGTCATATTAAAGCTTGGCAAGTCTCAAAGTATGTTTGCAGCTCGCCATCATTAAATTGTTGGTGCATGTTCGGATGTCCTTTCCCAGTTAGCACGGATTTAGCTTCGGCGGGAAGATCGATAAGATCTCACTGCTTGCAAAGGGACCCATGAGGTCTTAACGTGACTGCACATCGAACGGATACAGCGGCTTTGAGCTTGGACGTATTACAATACCTATAATTTAAATAAAAATAAAAGTAATAAAAATAATGAATTAAATATGGGAGATTTCGAAAATCGATTTTTGAGGAAGTCGGTGATTATGAAATCACTTCCTACAGGAGTGAATATTGGAACTGATCCCTTTTCCAATAGCGTTGCTAATAGTGGTGAAGGAAACAACATCAGTGTGAAGAAATTGAGAGATAAAATTTCAAAGTTGTTAGACTTCTTAAAGTCGCGTTCGAACGTGCACAAAGATATTGTGATGATGTCCCGTGGATACAGGCGTTGTATATGCGACAGATGAGCTGAGCAGAGGGCCTGTTTTTGACAAGAAATCAAAGGTTAACAAAGAAACGCAGACGGAAGAACCGTCAAGATGAACCATTGTGCTAAATGCAACCCCAAAGCGTAAAACAATCCCAGCACTCTTAACCCAAAGAGGAAAAAATCTGGGCACTACTCCCAATATGTCAGTTAAGAATAGCGGAAATATTTTACCCAGAAGGACAGATAAAAACATGGCTGGTAAACCAGATCCTGACTGGACTAAAGTTCATGCTAGAGCTAAAAATAAAAAGAGAACAATACGACTACGCTTTTTAGTTATTAAAACGTGTGGGGGACTCTTCCAATGATGATATTCTCAGACTATTGGAGAGATACCCAAAACTGAAAAGCATCAGGAAGACTGAGAATGGTGAAATATTATTGGAGTTGGGTAAACCTGCGCATTAAAACAAAAGTGAGCTTAGGTTGACAGTTCTATATTCTATAGAGTTGCTAGGTGAGGTCGCTAAGGTAAAGCCACTATCGCATGGGGCTAGAATCGAGATTAAAGATATAGAGAAGGTAACCTCTAAGGAAAACGTATATGAAGGCCTCATAAACAAATCAAACGATTTTAAATACTTGTAGCCTTCTGCAATTAAATCATTAAGAAGAGCGTACGGAGGAACACAAGGTGCTACCATTGGCTTAGATGTTACTTTAGCCAGCGGTCTTGTAGAGATGGCGAAGATACGTATTGGTTGGGTCGTAAGCTGAATACGGTTAGCACCAAGAAGGTGCTATAAATGTCTTCATTGTCGGCAACTGTAAGAAGCAGGACCTTTCTAATAATTGCTTACGGTCTGCTAAAACTGGTCACAAATTTGGAAAGTGTTCCAATAAACTGTCATGCTTGCTCTATAGGAATTGAATAGATGCCATTGGTGACCATGTCACCGTATGTGTAGTTTGTCTGTACTACAAAAGCGCGCTAGAGAAGCTTAGGGTTTACAATAAAACTCAAGGTGTTTTAATTTATTCGAGATATTCTCAAGAATTTATGTGTGCCTGTATATAAATTAGCTAACCCGTAACATATAAATATATTTTTGAAACAAAACTAAAGGCGTCAAAATATGAATATTGCAGCTAGATCTCAGCCACTGCCCGGCAATCCAAGAACTTCTTAAGTAAACTGTTTGAAATTTAAATGTAGATGTCGCTGTGCTGAGTGATCAATACAAGACCATAAAGTAAAATACCATAAAACTTTGGATATGCTCGAACAACTACCAGAGACATCTGCTATATTCCCCTTACATATTCTATAGAGGACTTTAGAATCAAAATGGATAACTTATTATCAGACGCAGTAACCAGAAATCCTGTCATAATCACAAGTGTCTTAAATACGTGAGCTGTTGAATGGGACTGCCCCTTGACAAGCGCAAGAGGCAAAGTTCTATTATTGGAAAACTTTTCTGTATTGAATGTTGTACTCACGAATGCTGGAGGACAAACTTTCAGAAGATGGTGGAACTGTTTACAGTTAGGAAATCATATCACTTGGGCATATAGTATAGCTATGGTAAAGCGTAAAGTTCATAAGCCTCCAGTTTAGAGGTGGAATCATGAAATTGCTAACTTGCTATTGGAGTGTATAACTGCCTAAAGATAATATACAAGAACGCGAGATAGGTTAGGTACACCGCCAAATATATAAGGATAAAAGGAAAACGTTAATTCAAGCGTGGATGTTATGAAGTAGATCGTAATCCTTGGGGCCTTGCATATAAACTTTTAACCAAGAAACGTAAAAAATGTCTTAGTCCATCACCTCCAAGATACTCGTAAGAGCCTATCCTCAAGGGAATTTGAGATCTTCTCTTTCCCCAATTATCCGACTGAATTTATCGACATTCCTCCGGTTACGATCTCCGAGATAGAAGGCGTTGTCTCAAAATTTAAGGACAGAATAGCACCAGGCCTAGATTACATTCCGAATATGGTACTAAAAGATATTTTTTGAAAGTGCTAAGCGCATGTTTAAACCAGGGCAGTTTACCAACAATGTGGAAGCGCCAAAAGTTAGTACTGTCACCTAAGGATAATAAGGTGTTAGACGACCGCTCCTCTTATTGTCCGCTGTATATGAGAGATGCAAGTGGAAAATTTCCAGAAAGCATAATCCGTAAAAGTCTGGAAGGTTGTAATGAAGCCGTGGCTTATTTGAGAACCAATTTGGGAAAGCAATAGAAACTGCTACTCAGGTTATCAAAGGGGAAAATTTGGTGAAATTATACAAAAGTGTATTATGTATTTGTAAGCCTAGAAGTAAAGAACACCTTCAACATTACAAACTGGGAACATATTGATGATGGCTTACGGTATATTGATTAACACAGGGCATGACATATCATGGCCAGGCGCGGATACAAGAGGGGGGAAGGGGACACCCCCCCTTTTACTTAGAAGTCCCCCCCCCCCAAAAAAAAACCTAAGCTGGATCCGCGCCTGATCATGGCAGTTTCAACAAATACCTTCACATATTTAAGCTGAAGGATACAAGCAGAAGAATAAGCAAATCACATACTTTTCGAGTGCGCAAAGTGTATAGATGAGAGGCAAACTTTGTATAACAAGCTAGGGGAAACCTTAACAGCCAAAAATATGCTGAATGTGGTGTTAATCCATGCAGAGGATGGAAAACTGTGTGAAAATTATATAAATAGAATTTTAATGGAGCGATGCACCGTAGTTCCGAACTTCCTTACTTTAAGCAGGATGTAGGAATGATAAATTCTAAAAACTCCCAGAGTGGTGCTAGTAAAGATTTCGCAGGGCCACGAGATGATAGCGCGCTATCAGTACGTCTAACAAAAAATAACATCGACATGGACATGGACATAGACTTAGACATAGATATGGACATAGACATAGACATAAACTAGAGATGTTTTAAATCAAACACATAATTTTTTAAAATTTCTTTTAGCAATTCAATAGAAAAAATACCTTTTTTCGTTTTTGTTGAGAGAAATATTGTGTCCTATTCTGAACACGTGCCTGCTCGACTAGACATATACTAAATTCAAACTAGAACAATATTGTTCGCTTTTATTATCTTATTTAACCAAAACTTTGTGAAACTTTACTGCTTTAGCTAAACTTCAGAAAGAAAATAACAAACTTCAACCCTTAAAAATCTTCATAGCTGCAGCTAAATTCTTCCTTCCTTCATAATATGAAAGGATTTATGCTATTTTTTTTTTCTCCCATTGTTCTTTTTGCTCTGTCAAGTGCAAATTGTTGTCACTTAATATGAAATAAATCTATGAAAAATTTGCTTCGGGTTTCCGTTAACAAATATTTGGCTAAAAACAATACAATATTGAGGAAGAAAAAAGAATGACAAACAAAAGTTTTGTTTAAAACGACATGATGTTATTAAGGATTTTCGAAACTCTAATAAAGTGGAAAATTAAGGGCATTTAAAAAAGAAATGAACAATAAATGAATGAATGAACGAATGAGTGAGTAAACGACAACAACGACAATGGTTTGTCAGCAATTATTGGATGTCGTTTTAAGGAATATGATATTTTGAAACTAATCGCAAGAGGACTTATAATTAAAATACATCATACAATTTGTTAAAGGGATTTATGAAAAGAGAGTTATTGAGATAGAAATTGAAGCTTTTCACTTCATATGTTTATTTAATTACTTTCTGGGGGAGTTTTGCAAGTATTAACTTCAAATATCTATTTATTTCTTCAGTATGTATTTCATTTTTAAATGCCTGGTATTTCTTGTTGTTGCTAAATTTATAAGCTATTTAACACATAAAAATGTGTTACTTGTCTGTCTATATTTTTGAACAAACATTTTCACAATCTTTTGAAATAGTTTTCTTCAAATTTATTGTCTTCAGAGAAAATTAGTTTCCATATTTACGAAATATTTGTTCTTTTACAAGATGAGATTTCTTCTTAATGGCATTTTTCTTCACAATTTATCGAGCTGTTAAACAGATTGTGTTTTTTGTTTTCATTTGATTTCTTAAGAAGTCACGCCAAATAATGAAATATATAGTGAAAACTTAGAGAAAAAAAAGGGGAATGAAAATAAATAACAAATATTTATTGAAACATTGTAATTCTTGGTCATATGGATGCAGCGCTGCGGTGGGAGTATAAAAATTTATGGACATAAAAAAAAAGATCAATGATCTTTTGAATAGAAACTAAACACACAACCCTTTCACATTTGTGCTAAACAAAACAAAAAGGCATTATAATTTGTTTAGTTTGAAACGTCTTAACGTTTATAATAAAATTGGATTGTTAACATTTGGAGGAGGGTTGCTGGCATGACACGTTACAGACGCGTGACTAAAGTTGCATTTAAAATTACCCTTATTTGGTTCCTATGTTAACACGTCTTTTAGAGAAATCTTTAGAGAAATCAATCAAATTGTTCTGAAAATCAGTTTGAAATGTCTTCAGTTTTGTTAAGTAATTTCTATAGAAATTTTCTCAACGATTTGATATTTTCAATTACCGATACAGCACATAATTAATCAAAAGAAAAAACTGAAACATTTCTCCACAAGTTTTCCCACGTTTCGTAATTATATTTTTTAATTTGTTTTATGTATTCGTTTAATTTCTAGTAAAAAAGTAATTTTCATTTAAAATATCGATTTGTTTTCGCTTAACCCCAAAAACATTCTTGCACTTGGCAACAAATACAAAATGATGTATTTTTTATACATTTTGAAATGTCATCAAAACTCTAAACAAACAAACCTTATGAAAAAAGAATAAAAAAAGAGATCTTAAGGAAACATCTGTGAAAAAGGGACACTTTTCCTCTAGAAAAAGTCCTTATAAAGCAGAGCTAGGCAAAGAGGAAACTAACCCTACGTCTGTCTATACCTGATATATTTTTATCATGACAAATGTCAAACTTTATATTGAAAAATAATTTGTTTTATGTTAGCTGTTTTTCCTATATGAGGGGATGAAAAGCAAAGGGGTGCAAGTGTAAAAACTAAAAAAATTGAGTTATAAAAAAATTCAGACTTGCACGATGACCTCAAAAGACGGTATGTCTTAGAAACCAAAAATATTATGTATGAAATGCATGGGAACAAACAACTTTGAAGCTTATTTACTCAGAATTTTATTTTTTGCACTTATACCCCTTTGCTCTTAATCCCCCAAATGTAATTCAACATTTATCATGATAAAAATATAGCAAGTAGAATAAATAAATGAGGAAAAAAATTGTCTTTACGTGTGTTGGTGCTTAATTACATTGTTGATAAATGCAAATGACTATTGTGCTCTTGTTGTTGTTTATTTCGATTCTTTGTGTTGTTTACATGTAAATTATCGGCTGTGCACCTGTAAAATTTAAAAATAGTCGAAAAGTGGTCGGCAAACGTCGTGGCTCACGGCCACACATCGCCTGCGCCTATTATAAAGAGACACATTTTCAACAATTAAGTTATGAATTTTCGTAAAATATTCTTAAAAAGAGACATATTTTCTATAGTAAAAAGTCTCTTAAAAATATAAAATTTTTTATAGAAAGTCTTTTAAAAGAAAAATATTTTTCCTATAAAAAAATTCTTGAAATTTTTTCTTAAAAGGAAAAAATTTTTCTGTAGAAGAAGTCTCTTAAAAATATACACGTTTTCTAAAGAAAAATACTTTTAAAATGACACTCTTTCGATAGAAAAAAGTCTAAAGGATAAATTTTCTATTGAAACGTCTCTTAAAAGAGACACTTATTCTATATAAAAAGTATCTTAAAAAGAGAAAATTTTTCTGTAGAAGTCTCTTAAAAAGATACACTTTTTCTAAAGAAAAAATAATTTTAAAATGACGCCCTATCGATAGAAAAAAGTCTTAAGACAATAAACTTTTTCTATTGAAAGGTCTCTTAAAAGAGACACTTATTCTATATAAAAAGTCTCTTAAAAAAAGACCATCTTTCTATAGGAAAATTCTCCTTAAAATGGTAAAATTAATCTATAGAAAGTCTTTTAAATAGACACTTTTTCTTTAGAAAATTTCTTGGAAAAGTTTCTTGAAACCTGACAATTTTTCTATAGAAGAAGTCTCTTAAAACACCAGTTTTTTTTTTAAAAAAAAATCTGTTAACAACACATATTTTTTTTTTTATAGAAAAAATCCTTTAAAGAGTCCTTTTTAAGAGATTTTTTCTATAGAAAAATGTCTTTAAAAGAGAATTTTTATAGAAAGAAGTCTCTTAAAAAGAGATTTTATTGTAGAAAAAGATCTCTTAAAAAGAGTATATTTTTCTATAAAAAAAAAATTTGTTTAAGAAGAGTATATTTTTCTATAGAAAAAGTCTCTTAAAAAGATTATCTTTTTCTATAGAAAAAAAGTCTTTTAAAAAGTCTCTTTTTTATTTAAAAAAAAAAGTCTATTAAAAAGAGTATTTTTTTTCTATAGAATAAAGGCTCTTAAGAATAGTCTCTTTTTCTATAGAAAAAGTATATTTTTCTATAGAAAACTGTCTCTTAAAAAGTGTCTCTTTTTCTATAGAAAAAAGGCTCTTAAAACACTCTTTTTAAGAGTTTTTTTCTAAAAAAAATTTACTCTTTTGAAGAGCATTTTTTCTATAGAAAAAGAGTCTCTTTTTAAGAGCCCTTTTCCTATAGAAAAAGAGGCCCTTTTTAAGAGACTTTTCAACAAAAAAAGAGACTATTTTTAACAGCCTTTTTTATAGAAAAACAAGCTCTTTAAGAGACTCTTTTGAAGAGCATTTTTTCTATAGAAAAAGAGTCTCTTTTTAAGAGCCTTTTTCCTATAGAAAAAGCGGCTCTTTTTAAGAGACTTTTCAACAGAAAAAGAGACTATTTTTAACAGCCTTTTTTATAGAAAAAGAAGCTCTTTAAGAGCCTCTATAAAGCCTTATAGAAAAGAGGCTTTTTAAGAGCCTTTTTTTCGATAGAAAAAAAGCTCTTAAAAATAGTTTCTTTTTCTCTAAAAAAAATTTCTTAAAAAGTCTCTTTTTCAATAGAAAAGTCTCTTGAAAAGAGTATTTTTCTATAGCAAAAGGTCTCTTAAAAATATTTTATTTTTCTATAGAAAAAAGTCTCTAAAAAGAGTATATTTTTCTATAGAAAAAAAGTCTATAAAAAGAGTAAATTTTTCTATAGAAAAAGTCTCCTAAAAAGGGTATATTTTTCTATAGAAAAAAGTCTCTTAAAAAGAATATATTTTTCCATAGAAAAAAGTCTCTTATAAAGGTACAATATTTCTATAGAAAAAATCTCACAAAAAAAGAGACTATTTTTCTATAGAAAAAATCTCCTAAAAAGATAATATTTTAAAAAATCTCCTAAAAAGAAACACTGTTTCTATAGAAGAAGTCTCTTTAAAATACACACTTTTTTATAGAATTCTGTATCACTATTTTCGCCTTCAATTGTATTTTTCCTGTATCCTTAAGGAAACAAAAAAAATTTAATATCAACACATGAGCATGAAAAACAACTGCAGCAAATAAAAAGCAATAAAACACCAACAACCTTTTAAACTAGCAACAACTTAACTTTAACTATCACAACAACTATTATTTATAGAAAAGCAAATGTACATCATAGCGCGGGGTTAATATCCTAATACAAAGGATATGAGGATGAAGAGGGCAAAGAGGAAAAGAAGGAGAAAAGGAAGGACAACAGCAAAACAATACGGAGCCTGCAATGTACTAAATTTTCCAAAAACAGCAACAACGAACATCTTTAAATATGAAAAAAAAGTCCATTAAATAAGACACGCTTTTTTCAAAACACCCCAAAGGAATTTACAAAACTTATTCAGGATGCTGTTGCTAAAAATAAAAATTAAAGAATAAAGGAAGTAACAGATACACAAGAAAAAAATTCACATGCTTTAACAAAATAAAATAAGACACGTTCATATAAAGAATTAACAAGAAGAAATTTAATAAACTGTGTTTTAGAAACCAAAGAACTTGCTTAAGAAACTCATTGAAAAGCTAAAGCATGTGTATTTATGTATTTTATACTTTAAAAATCCCAGAATCCTTAAATTGAGCTCTAGAGAGTGTGTATATGTATGTCTGAGTTTGTAACTTAAAGAATAGCAGTAGTGTTTCCCTCCCCACCGAATGAAAAGTGAGTGGTAATTTGATATGTAATAAAGAAGGACAACTAAAATGATAGAAAACAGCAACAAATCAACAAAAAGTATTATTTCTACCACTTTATTTCTATGTTCTTCATTGCCACATTATCATCATGTTCTCTTCTTTGTTTGACAGTTGTTACAATGAAATTTGACAGCTCTATATGGCATGACATGCGCAATAAATAATTGATACATTAAAAAAAATAAAACAAGATGAAAAAAAACAACCACAACAACTTTAAATATAAGAAATTCTTTTAAAGAGCGAATTAGAAAAATATTATTTGGCACAAAATTGTATTGAAATTCTTTTATCAAAAAGATTTATAGAAAAACTTTAGTTTTTCGTTTTAAATTACGCAAAGAAAAGTTGCTGAATTGCTGTTGTTGTTTGTTTAAATAAATTTTATATTTCACAAATATTTATACAAAGTTCAATGAACACAGACTGACGACTACCCATGTCAATGTGTAAAATAAAACGTTTTTTTATTTTATTTTTAAGGGCAGCTACAATTTTATGAGTGGCAATATTAGTTCGCTAACGCAAATGTTTGAATTTCGAATATTAATAGAGTTCGTTTCTCAGTTTTAAAAACGAATTGCACACATATTTGAAGTCCTGCAAAAATTATCTTTCATTTAAGTACCCACACTCGCTTAGAAGCCTAGTGAGAATAAGTGAAAGTAACTTTAAAGGAATGACTTATTCATTACTTCCCTAGTATTTTGTAGAAGTTATATTAACAACATCCAGATAATTACTGAAAATGTTATTAACTAAGCAAAAGGATGAAATGGTTCTCACCCTCTCCGATTCTAATGAAACTCGTTATGGACTTTTTTTTTTAATATAACGAAAACATGGATATAAAATGTTAGGCTCCTGTGTCGTCTAGTTATAGAGATATAACGTCATCAAGATTAATAAATATGTAAATCTGAAAAAGTTGAGTTTACTTACATTATTACAAATATCTAAAAAAAATTGAAGCTACAGAGCAATGTATTGCTTATTTTCATACTACTTGGACTACTTAGGCCCAAAGAGGTAAAATTTTTATATCTAAAGCTATAAGCAAATATGTAGAAAAACTTAATAAAGTGAAAAATAAAACTACCAAAGTCTTCAGTAACACTAGTTTCCTATAAAAATTAAGCTTAAATCAAAATGCTTTTAAAGCTAATTGCACCGGCACAGAAAAAAGAAAAAGTGACCTACCTTCCGACATGTATTTCGACGTACTAAATCCGAATTATTGGTCCGTTTGGTCAATACACCTCTCACATCTCGAGTGAATTGCGAAAAAAAAGATAAAAATCCCTCAAAATTTCAAGTAAATTGAGAAAAGCCGCTATAAATCGACAAAAACACTACAGTTTTTCGCAATTTACTCGAGATTTCGGAGATGTATTGGCCAAACTGGCCTCGGATTCGGACTCAGCGCATCGAAATCTATGTAGGTAGTATGTAGATTCGTCTGGTCAAATGTACACTCCACTTTTTTATTTTGTGTGCTGGTGTTTTTGGATCGCCGATCTCCAGACATCCGCGAAAACCTGATTTTTTCCAATTAGTCAAATTTTTCGCGGATATATCGAAAACGTTTTGTAGGAAATATAAATGAATTTCAGTTTCGAGTTCGGGGCGATCCATAATTAACTTAGAAACTAATTTTATTTTAAGCTTAAGTTTTATTGCAAACTACTGTAACAGAAGATTTTGGTAATTTTTTTTTTGCTTTTTCTACATTTTTGTCTATAACTTTAGATATGAGTAATTCCATTTAGCCGGGTGTGACCATTTTACACACATTTTTTGTTATAAATCAAGAATATAAAATTTTCTACTTAAGGGACATTTTAAGGGGATTTTTTTAATAGGGACATTAAGCTTAAAGTCGTTGAATAATGGGCAGACACTGATAGAACACGATTTCTGCTCAGAATGGTCATCAGAAAGCTGCAACGGGTGTGACCTTACAAATCTTAGATTTAAAGAATTATGACTTTCAGTAAAAATTCTGAAAAATTTTGACTATAAGTTACACACTAATTTTGGTAGAGATATCTGTTCAAAGTGTTTTAATTTTTCTTATAAAAAATCTGCTTATAAAATGAGACTGGTGTGACAGACGGGTGTGACCTAGTACTCAAATTTAAAAAATTCGAAGAAATAAAACGCTTTATTTATTTAGTTAATATAAATAATATAAAGATAATATAAAGAAAAATAATAAGACATTAAATTATTTGCTATCCGTTTTGGTAGAGATATCTGTTCAAAGTGTTGTAATTTTTCTTATAAAAAATCTACTTATAAAATGAGACTGGTGTGACAGACGGGTGTGACCTAGTACGCAAATTTAAAAAATTCGAAGAAATAAAACGCTTTATTTATTTAGTTAATATAAATAATATAAAGAAAAATAATAAGACATTAAATTATTTGCTATCCGTTCTATTATAGACAGACGAATACTCTAGCTGAATATTTTTTTTAAATTCAATAAAAATCAAAAATAGTATATTCTTTTCAGAGATACCGGGTTTTATTAATAATGAGAAAGGGAATAAAAGAAAATCTGAAATAAATATTAAACATACAAAGAGGGAGAGCAAAATGTTTCTTGCATTATCATTTAAAAGTGCCTCAAATTTATAAAAAAAAAATATTAAATAGTGTATTTTTTATTTTTTCTATAATTGTCATTCTCTAAAAAACATCAATTGAGAAATTTTTATTAAAAATGAGAAAATTATTTTTTCCTTGCATAGGGCCGTTTTACGTGGAATCACTCATATACAGCCCAATTATGAATAACAATTCCCCGTTAGTTTTTTCCCTATTCCCTGTTCCCCTATTCTAAATAAAATCTCACCGGGAAAAGATTATCTTTTCCCATTCCTCTTATTATAAATTACAATCTCCCCGGGGAAAAAACTCCCAGGGAAAAAAGTAAGTATTCTAAATATGAGGGAGAGGGAGAAATTCGTGCGAGTTTTTTCCCCAAGCATTTTGAAGGGAACTAATGCAAAAATTTTAAATTCAAATAAAAAAAATTTTGTGAAACAATGGTATAAGCATTTATTTAGGACAACAAGTTTAAATAAACACCGAAATGTTATATTTCTCTCTTGTTTTTAGGAATTTTTACATGCGCTTCAAACACATGAACTACTCTGCCTTCGGAAGAAAGTTTTAAAACACTCAATGGGAGATTTGTTGCGCCTTAAACAATTTCCTTCTTACACACAATCAGTGGGGATTTAATGCATCTGGCCCTGGCCCTGTTTTCGGTTCACTTCCTCAGCATAAAGTTCTTCGGAGAGCTGCTGAGTGACTACACTGTACATTTTACTTAAACAAAAACAAATATTTATATTAATACACAATCTTATTATCAATGAAAGCGTAAAATCTTTATTAATTTATACTACTGAACTCTTGCGTTAGTGCAGAATAAAATGTAAACACTAAACTGCTGATCCAGATCTCTCCCTTATTTGTTTATTTCCCGGCTTTTTAGAATAGGAGGGTTTTTTTCTCGGGAACTAATGAATGGGAATAGAAAAAACTCCCCGGGATAATAATCTTACCACTTTAAGGCTAAGTAGTCTCGGTAGATATGAAAGTGAACCAAAATGTATATATATTTTCAAAATTTTAAAATTGAACTTATTTCAGATATAGTAATTTTAAACTTCGGGAATCTAAATTTTTTTATCAGCCCAATCATGATTATTCCCTAGGAATTTCTTTACCACGGGAAACACTTTTCTCCAGAAAAAATTCCTCCAATCATAAACTCAGCGAGAGCAAAAATATGAAACAGTGGCATCATTGAATATCAATGGCGGCATTTTGCTGGTTGACATTATTTATTCAGTGTTATTTTTTAATTAAATTTAAAGTAAAATTAAATAAATAAGTGAATAAAAAATTAATAACAAAACTGTACGATCATTTGTGAAGGAAATTGATGCTGTAGAAGAAAAAAATCGTGCAAGCTTCACTTTGCTTCATTTATGTAAATGGATTTATTAAAGTTAAAAAAAGTTGTGTGTTTGCTTTATTCGTGGTATTCGACCTACAAGGACAATAAAATGTTTTTTTATTGATAGAAATTTTGTTTTATTGAAATATTACTTTAATTTGTATGCAAACTCCCTTCTGTTTTGCAAGTGAAAAATTTCGGGGGAAAAACGATGTTCAAATGCATTGAGAATACCTACTTTTTCCCCTATCGAATTTTTTCCGAGTGAATTTTTATTCGTAATAGGAGAAAAGGGAAAAGTGAAAAAACTCCCATGGAATTTTTGTTTGTGATTGGGTTAGAAAAATCGCACAACTCTCAGCAGGGAAAGCCTTGAGGCCAAAGCTCAAATTTTGTGTAAATTTTCAAAATGAAACATAAAAAAAGAGACGAACATTAGAGATTTAGTCATCCTTAATCTTTGTTTTCTGTTTTTAATACGATAATTAACTGCTTTTATTGCCCAGCTTAAGCGGCCAACGTTGGTGGTTTAAGCTGTAAAAAATAAGTATGTCAACACACACATTCAATTGTACTTTTTCAATATATGTATATATATTAATAATATGATATAAATTCTGTTTTTATGTTGTAAACCCGTCTATACTTATATTTCACAGCACATAACAGTTACTTCTTAAGTTTTTCTATTGTTTCTTTTTTATTTTATCTTCTTCTTTTTGTTTTATTTTCTGCAATTTGCAAAGCCAGCTGATCAGAGATGCCATATTTTATTATTTAGTATGGCAATTTTGAGAGGTTTAAGCTTCCAGTTAAAAACGGCAAACAAAATTAACACTCAATTAAATTTATTCTCAGATTAATTGATTATAGTTTCAAGCTAAGATTAAATGTTCACATTAAAAACCCACCCTTAAAGGTATCCGATTAAGCTTGAAAGTTTTACATTCAACCAATGGAAGATTGTTATAGGAGTGGAAATTTAGCTTTATTTCATTAAAGGTCACAAAACTTGAACTTTGACCTCTAGGGGTCACGTGTTAGAGCTCTCCGACTTGGCCCAAAGTTTTAGCTACTCTGAATGAAAGGTCGTTTTATGGAAATTGAGCATTTTGCGTACAAAAAGTTTTCTTCTATCCAGACATGAGTTCAAATGTGAAGTGGTCACTTCGCGAGAAAGTGTTTAATGACAGTTTAATTAAGCTTAATTTTGAGATATACGATAATAAAAATTGAGTCATGAAAAATAAAGTTATAAAGGGTTAAAAAGTATTTTTAAAGTTATTGATGATCAACAAATTTAATTTCCTATTTATGTACATACTTATGTACATAAATATGTACATACGTAAGTACTCGTATGTATGCAGACAGCATGTTATGCCTGAACAATATTAAATAAATTCTAACAGTATGGAACAAAATTTATTCCCTACAGTCATGCTTCATCACATGGACGTGAATCATACAAAAAATATAAATTTTACAGTTTTCTTGTTTGAATGGAACCATTATAATGAATGTATGCAACAATAGCAACAACAACAATGGAAACTACAACAAAATACAAAACAACAAGGAGTATAAGCAAGAGTAGTAGTGAATATGCTTGGCTCTCGCCTAGACCCAGTTGACCAACTCTTTAAGACATCATCAATGACGAGTGCACGACAATGTTAAATCCTCGATGACAAATGTCGGACAGCCGGAACAAATCATAAAAGACGTTTTCGAACAAGTGCCGCGAAAACCGTGTACGTTTCAATAAGCCGAATAAAACAAAACTGTTTTTTGTGACGTATACGACAACAGTACATTAGTTCTTATGAGACAACACACACCAAATTCTTTTTTGTTGTGCATTATAATTATACGAGTGTGTTTGTCGTATAATGATGAAACAGAACTAAGTCTGCAACTTCAGGCAAAAACGCCAAATGCCAAATAAACAGGCCCAAAACTAAATCGACGGCAGTATCTTCAAAATGCTCTCATATTATTGTTTATTTTCTTTTGTTCTTATATTTCGTATGAAAAATGTATGAAATTTTATTAAAACACGGCAACATTGTTGAGAGAATGATTGGTTAAAACTGAGAGCATGAGAAAAAACGTTCTAAAAAAATATATATTCTAATCAATGACTGCTTTTTACGGCGTATGATTAATGACAATTTATATGGAAAAACTCGTCTAGCCCCAGTTATGTTTCATCATATAAGACAAAAACGTTTTCTCGTATTTGGTGTGTTTTCAGGCTAAGAGACAATGTCGCTCAGATTGTCGTTAATGTGAATACGTGTGACAATGTCGTTTGTCTTCTGAGGCTACATGTTTATAAGTTTTCGCACTTACCACCTTGCTACATCACCACCTAAAACATCGATAACAAAAGGCCAACATATACATTCGCTTGATTGAAGACTAAACATAAGACATTGTCGCTCATTTTGTTCTTAACAAAGTTGGATTGAGGAGAAAATCTAAACCATTGTCGCCCATCTTGTCCTCCACAATGCTACTGAAGACTAAACGTAATATATTGTTGGTCTTATTTCCCTCAAAAAAGTTAGATTGAGGACAAAATCTAAAGCACTGTCGCTCATCTCGTCCTCTACAATGTTACCGAAGACTAAAACATAAGACATTATCGCTCTTATTGCCTTCAACAAAGTTGTATTGAAAAGAAAATGTAAGACATTTTCGATCATATTGTCCTCCACAATGTTACTGAAGACAGAACGTAAAACATTGTCGCTCTTATTGCCCTCAACAAAGTTAGATTGGGGACAAAACGTAAGACATTGTCGCTCATCTTGTCGTCAAAAGATTTTAATAGAGGACAACATGCAAGAATTTATCGCTCACGACGATTTCCTTTAAATTGTCGATTAGAAAACCTAATCGACAGAGGGAAGCAATCTAGTCAACTGGGATGATTTGGTTAACTGGGGAAGAAGTATATGCAAAATTAGTAGTGAATATGCTTGACTCTCGCGCAGTGTAGCACAAATACAACACCAACAAAAACATTAAATGCTCAAAGGAAAATAACAATTTCACCCAGTACACACCCTTTTGCACAGGGGTGGTAGGTATGGACGCACACACACAGACACACGAATTTACAGAAACTTTAACGCAAATTTATACAGAGAATTAAAATAAAACCCAAGAGAAGAGTATGAAAAACAAGGAAAAATCAATAGGAAATATGTAGAAAATATGTAAGAAAATTCTAGTTTAATTAAAGAATTTGTTAACATTTGTTTGTTTATTAAAATAAAGGATCTTATAAATGGAATACATATCAACTAACACATAAACAGCAAGAATAAATACAATACAAAATAATGAACCACACCAACAACAACAACAACAATAGGAAAAATAATAGTTAAATAATAGAGAAAAAAACTAACGGAAAACACCACCCTAAAAATGAGATGTTGCTGAATGAAATTTTCTACATCCATTTGCACGAAAATATGTATGCATAAGCAGATAAAAAAGGGAGTAGAACAGGTACTTTTGTTAAATGAAAAGGTACTTGATGGGTCATATATTGCAAGTATGTATGTGATTATTTGGTGATTGCATTACTGTTTTCATATATTGCAAGTACAGTGCGCTCGGGATAACGTCAACTAATAAAAACTGCGAGTGTTGACGTTTATCAGATTGTTGACGTTTATGAATGTGCAAATTTAAGATCGAAATATTATTCATATAATAGTTTAAAGGGATTTTATCGTTCATAAATTCAAACCAAAGAAAAAGCAAATAAAAAAAGGTTTTCAACCTAAGTAAAAGCAACAAAAATATATTACATGAGATCATGGCATATATGCATACTTTTACATATCTTAAAAGGAGTATGTTGTTTTTTCTGCACATATATGTGGTACACATGGGTTTTAGTTGTTACTAAAGCTAAAATGTTGCTTTATTTAGAGTCGACGATTTAGAGCTTTGTGATTTGATTGACGTTTAGAGTAGACAATGTCAATAAAAAAGTGTGTACGTTTTGGGATGTTGACGAAATGGGGTGTTGACGTTATCCCGAGCGCACTGTATGTGATACATCAATTCACCAAATGTGATTGTATTACTGTTTTCAGCCAAATTGTTTGGATGAACTTTTATAATTTTCTAAGCGAATTTGAATAATTTTAGGTAATCAAAATATAATATCGTGCTGATAATTTTACCATGATGAAGCCCCTGATATTTTCCAGTTTGCACTTCGCTATATCACTAATTCTCTCATGAAAACGTCTGCTCAGCCACCTAAGCCTGTGACGTTGCAACCTCGGGCAATGGCAGATAATATGCTCAATGGTTTCTCGTTCCTCTTCATCCTCGCACATCATACAGAAATATCGAGTGCCAATCTCCCAAATGCTGATTCTCTGACACGAGCAGTGTCAATGCGCCTATTAAGACCCCTATCTCCTTCCTATTCATACCCAGTAGTAGTAAGTCAAGTTTTGGCCACATGGCCCTCGATACTCTACAATCCTCCCTACTCACCATGAACGGTTGGCTCTGCTCAATACCCAGATACTGAGTTCTCTATAGTAATGACCGATCGGTAGTTCACTCCATCTGTCTGTTCTTGCCAGCTTATCGGCAGTTTCATTTCCCTCAACAATGCAGTGGCCAGTAGCCCAACATAGTCTGACACTATATTTGTCAATGAGCAAGTTGAGGGCTGTCCTACAGTCACTAACTATTTTCGATTTCACACTGTGTCCCTTCAAAGCTTTTAGCGTCGCCGACTGTCGATTTAGACGGTTATCTCCTGGCCTTCAGTTACATTTCCGGCCACCAATTCTGTGACCCTGAGGATCTCAGCCTCGAAAACGCTACATTCGATTGATAGCATAAAAGACTTAAAAATGCCCGTTCTCAAAATATAGGCACCAGTGCCCGTGCCTATTCCCATTTTGGACCCATCTGGAAAGACCGCATAACCCTCGTAGAGCCTAACAGATTGAACCCAAAAGTCCCTATCCGGAAATAGCTGCATAACTTTTTACAGATCTTGTAGCGAACATCCTTGCCTACAATTCATCCATACATTTTTTGTGAATCAGAAGATGTGAGTTTTCCGCCGCTATATTGGCCTTTTTCCCCAGTGTGGATGAATTAAATATTGTGTAAAGTCAGCCCTTACCTATCTTTTTATTTTCTTTTGTTTATTAATAATAATTTAACTTGTCATAGCAATCCCTAAGGCGAACGTGGTTCATGGACCTGAAGACCTTTGTCCAATTTGCATGGTTGCGAAGGTGTCTGCGCAGAACACATGGTCGGTTAGTACGCTGTTGAGCTGCTCCAAGTGTTCAATATTTAAGTGTTTTAATTTATCGCGGACTATGCTTGCGAGATAGTTAACATGGAGCGGGTTGCTCAATTATGCAGTTCCTTTCTTTCGAGTTAGTTAAGATAGCGAAACGTGCGTAGTTGAATTCAGCCGATGTGGACGAACGTGTTTTATTCGTATATTTTGCTATTACAAAGTTATGTGCCGGGATAAAAGTGGTAAAACCCGTATGGAATGTGACCACTGAACCTCTTTGTTTCAGATCCTAAATTTTTTTCCATAAACAAACTTGAATTAACCTCCCAGCACGCCTGCCTCTTTGAGGTCACGATGCCTGCAAAGAAGTTCGTATAGCACCTCAATCTTCTCAAAGATATATCTGTATCTGTTGAGTAGGGAATTTGCCAGCGGCAGTCTGAAAGTCAGCGCTCTGCCGCCATATGATAGATTATACTAATGGGAGTGGAGCGAATAAGGCTCATTCTTCGTCTAAGGACATAGTTGGTATAAGATCTTACTTTGACTAAGGTTTTCTGAACAAATTGGCAAAAAAAAATTATATCGCATATTTAATCTTGGGACGAACATAGAGTTTCAAGAGTTGCAAAGATCTTTCCGGATATACGGAAATTGTTTACGATTTCCAAGAATCCTCATGAATTTATAACTTTTTTTTATAATCTGATTTACATGATCCACTAGCGAGTTATTTATTCACCTGAGGAATCTACGATCAAGCAATAGTGATCGCCAGTAATCGCTGGTTACGATAGCAGTTGATTGAGTTGGACTTCGACGCGTTGAACGAGAAACAAAGGGCCTTACAGCTAGCGTTAAAGTGGCCTATTTTACAAGCAAGCCTTTTTCTCAGTAAAATAAAGTCCCGGTCCAAGCAAACCAAAAAGAGGTCATCAGCTCCATGTTGTTCATTATAAATGGTGGGCACATTTGAGGTTAGGAAGTAAATAGGCTGGCAAATGATGAAATGTAAAGAATTGAGCTGTCATCCTTTGACATTTATTTAAAAAAACATGGAAAATTTTAACCATTGAACGCTACACTCTTGAACAACGAATTTTAATTGTGAAAATTTACTAACAAAATTGTGAAAATTTTACTGCAAAATAACACATTTATGGGTACCACAAATCCACTTCACTTTTAGTTCGTGCAGTTGATGGGATACATTACTTATAAATAGCCTGTCGGACAAAATCGGAATCATGCCATGATCCGTCTCCTTCTATTACTAGTATCTCAGGAAAATAATATAAAAAATAAACAATATTACCTCCCTTAAAGAGGACACTCATTCCTGCCAAATGATACAATATTTGAGACAGCAAAGAGACATATTCGCAAAAATCCCAGTGAATACAGGCAACCCGAATATGAAAATCTTATACTTGAGGCTAATGAAAATGTTTAAATAAGAATACGAAAACTGAAGATATTATAGACATAAAAACTTATGGCCGGAGCATTGCAAGAAACGAACATTATCCGTGGATTCCTATGGTAAAGCAATAGCCAAGGACAAAAAAAAAAGACTTGCTATATCCGAAGTGTCACATTTCACATTTGCGAGTCCACACCAGGTCATGTTACAATTAGTGACTCCATGGAATCAGTTACAAATTTCAGCTGCTATAAAGAATGGACACCAGACCACATTTACAGGGTGGTTAAATTTTAAGGGCCGATGTTGAATGTGATCCACACCTAAACGTCAAGTCTTTTTCTGCATTTCATTTGACATTTCTCAATTTCAGACTAATTCAATTTGAACCATGGAAATATACACAATCGAGCAACGCGTTAAAGCTATTCAGGCTTATTATGAAAATGGGCGTTGAAATCAAAATGCATAATCGTGCACTTCCTGATTTTTTTGGGTCAATTTAATCGTCCAAATGTGCGTACAATCGGAAAAATCGTGCAAAAATTTTAGCAAACCGAGTCTGTAGGAGATGTGAAAATACCAGTGCATGCTCGTACAGCTCGTAATCACTCTCGTCATTGATGAACATTATGCATAAAGACTTGCATTTACACGCTTACAAGGTGCAATTGACGCAAGAACTAAAGTCTCTTGACCATTCCAAATGTCTCGTCAATGGTCAGAATGGTGGTAAGAAATGGAAACAGTGGATGATCAATTTTCGAAGAAAATCATCTTGAGTGATGAAGCACATTTTCACCTCAGTGGATTCATAAGTAGGATCAATAAGTAGAATCGCCGCTTTTGGCCGAATGATAATCCAAAAGTGATTGTCGAAAAACCAATGCACCCACAAAGAGTAACTGTTTGGTGCGGTTTATGGGCAGGCGGCATCATCGGGCCGTATTTTTTGCAAAATGAGGCCGGTCAGGCAGTTACTCTGAATGGTGTTCGCTATCGTGAGATGATAACGAACTTCTTATGGCCCGAATTGGAAGATATGGATGTGGACGATATGTGGTTTCAACAGGACGGTGCCACTTGCCACACAGCTAACGAAACAATGGGTCTTTTGCGCGACAAATTCAATAGCCGTGTTATCTCACGTGATGGCGATGTCAATTGGCCGCCAAGATCATGTGATTTGACACCGTTGGACTTCTTTCTTTGGGGTTATTTGAAAGAAAATGTGTACGTCGGTAAACCAGCAACAATTTAAGAGCTAAAGGATGAGATAATTCGGCACATTAACGGCATAGAACCTCAATTATGCCTCAGCGTCATCGAAAATTTGTACGATCGGATGGAGGTGTGTCGCCGAGGTTACGGCGGCCATTTGGCCGATATTTTATTCCATACATAATTGAACCATACCATATTATCAAAATAAAAAGAAGTGACGATAATTTCCTAAATAATTTGTGTTTTATTCAAAATCAACATCGGCCCTTAAAATTTAGCCACCCTTTACCATCAAATGATATTCCTGTATATGGTGAGAAGACCAATCGATAGAAAGAAAATCCCAGTTTTGAAAGAAACTTGCAAAATCCTTCCTACAGAATACCAAAATTTCTACACAACAACAGCAGCAAACAATCAATATCAAGAAAATCTGGAAGAATAACTATCAGTTCTGTTGAATATCTTTGGTTTTTTGTGTAGTCATTTCGAAAAGGGCATAAGTCCAAAAACTTCAACTTAAAATATCTGTGTAATAACTTTTTTTAATAAAAAAAATTAGTAATAAGAAAATGAGACATTCTTTTGTTTGCCAACTTCCTTGTTTAGTTCTTTTAGCTCCATATAATTTTTTTTTTATAAAACACATATTTTTGTTTATCCTGAATAAGAAAATGAGACATTCTTTTGTTTGCCAACTTCCTTGTTTAGTTCTTTTAGCTCCATATAATTTTTTTTTTTATAAAAAACATATTTTTGTTCATCCTGAAAAATTTAGTTTTATGGACTCATGCCCTTGTCGCAATGACTGGTTCAATTGTTCGAACGTCGACGAGTTGATGTTCCATTCCAGGCTCATTTGAATTGATACAGTAAAATTTTCACCATTTTGATGATCAATTTTCACAATTAAAATTCATTGTTCAAGATTGTAACGTTCCATGGTTAAAATTTCCCAAGTTTTCACTAAATAAATGTCAAAGGATGACAGTTCCATTCTTAACATTTCATCATTTGACAGCCTATTTACTTCCTAACCTCAAACTTTCCCACCCTTTATTTGTATTAGAATAGTGTTAGTTATTTTGACAACTTTCATATTTGTAAATATGTATTTCATTTTAGAAATATTCCGCCTTTATAACAACAAAAATTCTCTTCAGAAGTCAATTTTTCTTCATTATATAAATTCCCAATTGTGGTTTTACTATGCCCAAAGTTTTATTAAAATTTCTTCAAATGTTGTTTGCACAAATATTTCCCTTTTTTTGTGACAGTAAAATATCTATTTTTCTTTTACAAAAGTACTTTTTTGCAAAAATAATACTAAATCCTAAATAATTCATCACTGCCACCCTTAAATGAAGTTTAGTTACACAAAAGCACAACAACAACATCACTATAAATAGCAGAGTAACAACAACAACAACAGGAAATGATGTTGGAAAAAGTGGAAACAAGAAGAGAAAGAATGAGAAAAATATCCAAAAAATTACAACAAAGATGATGAATTTTAAACTGTCTGGCTTACCTTCTTTTTTCTTCTTAATTTTCATACAGTGAAAATTTTCAATAAACTTTAAAACAATTTTCTTTTAATTTGTGCACAAATATTTTGTTAAAAACATAAAAATTATAAATTTATTAACAACATAAATACACACACACACACATACAGATATAAACACTTTAAATTTTGCAAAACATTAAGAAAAATGCTGCCACTAATCCTGGGGGGTGGCTAGAATTTTCTTTAATTATTTTGCAGAATTTTTTCAATTTTTCTCAAATTATGTATCACCTTTTCTTTTTTATGAAATAATTTTCTTCTATTTTTTCTACTAAAGTCTGATTAATAAATACAGCTTTAGATTTCTTATTCAAAGAAGCTGAATTAATTATAGCACTTGTTTTTTATTTGAGATTTTAAGCACCCACGTTTAACCGACCGGTTTTCTTTGGTTTAACTATGGCAAATATTCTTTTTTTTTACACTTGCTTAACGCTGCTATTAGCGACGTGACTCCTGCCTTTAATAAAAAGCAAACGTATCGCACAACGTCTAAACGATGACTGTCTACTAGCGTCTCATTAAAAGTTTAGTAGACCTAAAATTACCCTGTATTTTGTAATTGGTACATTTTGAGGGGAAACTGGTATTTTTTTAGTTATTATTGTAGCTTTTATTTTGATTCTGGTATTTTAGCATGAGTTTTGTTTTGACTACGATTATTTTAGCAGAGGGGAATTAAAGGTTGCAGTATAAAAACACATGTTGATTGGTGGAGACCTAAAAGGAGTTTAAAGCAGATTGTAAATTAATTTATTTTAAAGAAGATAAGAAAAATTTGTAATAGGAAATTTGTAAAATTGTGTTAATAGTGAAAGTGTTTCTTGGGAATAAATTAAATATTTTAGAAATTAGTTTTTATAGAATTGTTTCTATTCAGGCTTCTAAGGTCATTAAATTTGATTTAAATGCAAATAAAAGACAATTTTATTTCATTTATTCATATCCGAAGTTTCGTTGGGATTTTCCAACATCTTCAGGGATAATAGTTTTTATTGAAATCTGGTAACATTCATAAATAAATAAAAAGGAACAATTTTAATGTAATGACAATAGCGATAATACAACAATTAATATTTTACTTAAACTTACATATTTACTCTCTTAATAAAATTTGCACTTAAATTTTGTTAATGTAATTTGACGCGACATGACTACATGCGACATAAAACACATAATTTAAAAAATAATTAAAAATTGGTAAATATCACAGTATAAGCTTATTCTTAACGTTCTAATATCACAGCTGGAGTTACACTAAAGTTTAACCTAATACAATGCTATAAGTAGCATTAGTGTTGTCTTTGTCAGTCTTGCTGTTCATTGCTATGTCCATTTTTTGTTGAATACTTAAGCTTTCCAAAGTGTATCTTTTATTAGCCCTATTCACAATCTTGTGCAAATGGTCTTGCATCGAAGCATTTGCAAAATGGTATTGTATATTGATACTCACCACTTGACAATTCTTAGTGGTGAGTATAAATATACTATACCAGTTTATAAATGCTACGATGCAAGACTATTTGCACAAGATTGTGAATTGAGCCATTGTATTTTCTTTCTTTGTGTAATATTTTTACATTTTCCAGATCAGCTGTGTGAGAATAATCCAAACAATGTTGCGCTAATGCAGTTGATTGTCGTCCTTTTTTAATCAACTGCATTAGCGCAACATTGTTTGGATTATTCTCACACAGCTGATCTGGAAAATGTAAAAATATTACACAAAGAAAGAAAATACAATAAAAGATACACTTTGGAAAGCTTAAGTATTCAACAAAAAATGGACATAGCAATGAACAGCAAGACTGACAAAGACAACACTAATGCTACTTATAGCATTGTATTAGGTTAAACTTTAGTGTAACTCCAGCTGTGATATTAGAACGTTAAGAATAAGCTTATACTGTGATATTTACCAATTTTTAATTATTTTTGCAATTATTTTTTAAATTATGTGTTTTATGTCGCATGTAGTCATGTCGCGTCAAATTACATTAACAAAATTTAAGTGCAAATTTTATTAAGAGAGTAAATATGTAAGTTTAAGTAAAATATTAATTGTTGTATTATCGCTATTGTCATTTCATTAAAATTGTTCTTTTTTATTTATTTATGAATGTTACCAGATTTCAATAAAAACTATTATCCCTGAAGATGTTGGAAAATCCCAACGAAACGTCGGATATGAATAAATGAAATAAAATTGTCTTTTATTTGCATTTAAATCAAATTTAATGACCTTAGAAGCCTGAATAGAAACAATTCTATAAAAACTAATTTATATTTTAAATAAAGGTCGAAAAATTATATGTATATGTAAATATTTTAGAATTTCGTTTGCTCTTGAGATATTTATGAGCTACGTATTTACGTAAAGGGTGTTTCATTTGTAGGTAAATATGTACTGATAGTCATAATCAGGGCTCGGACTTCCATGCAACTAAAAATTGATTTTAAGCGCTTAACAAATGCACCTAAAAATATGCACAAAAAATGCATACATACGAACAAAGTACGAAAACTAAAATAGTATGAACATATTTTTTTTTAATTTTTTTTATTATTAGAGAAAAAACATAAAACAAACATATGTAATTGGGTCTATTATTTAATGCAACCGAATTTTAGTTGTGTTGCCAGTCGGCAACTGAAACTTAATGATTACCAGAAAGGCACTAAATATCAACTGAAATTGACAGCTCTCAGTTGCCATCAGCAGTATAATTTTAAGCAACTGACAACCCAACTGAGGCTCGGTTGCAATACATAATCGGCTTATTAATATATTTTTTTTTTAAATTGGGAAATATGCACTAAAAAAAAATATGCACTTAACATTAAAATATGCAACTACAAATCGATGCCAAACCACTTAAAATTTAATGATTCGCATAGATAATCAGTCAATACATCTTTATCTAACAGCACAAAAAACATGCATTTGCATGAAAGTCTGAGCCCTGGGGCTGGATTCCGCAACGATCAATTTTTTACCAGTGAACAAACACTTAAAAACCAAAAATTTACCGCACTTTTACCAGTGAAAAAATTTAGGCTTTAGTGTTCACAATAACTGTCAAAATAATACAATCTCACCGTTGTGCGTGCACTAATCAAAAGTGAACACTGAAATTGGTCAGAATAATAAATTTGAAAGAAGGAAATAATAAGACAAATATTTTGAAATCGTGTTTAACGTTTTTCTGTTAAATGCAATAGACATCGAAGTATTTAACTTTTTCTAAAAAATTATGGAGTGCATCAAATAAGCTGACAAGCACTGTACTCTCTCACCAATTCACCTTAGAAAATATGTGGGCAATCTTCCTGAGATGTCAAAAATGTATTTAAGTGTGTGAAAAAGACATCTTGTAATTTGTTCTTTAATTTTTTGTCAGTTATCTTCCACCGTTGAACAGATTTTCTTACAAACCGAAACCTCTAGCTTTCTCCCCACCGAATATACAGCCCCCTTATTACCCTACGTCTATACCTGATATATTTTTATCATGACAAAAGTCAAATTTTATATTGAAATATATTTTTTTATGTTAGCTCTTTTTCATATATGGAATTTGGCATTTGTCATGATAAAAATATATCAGGAATAGACGTAGGGTTAACATCATGGAGTAAAGAGGTAAAACTGGAGTTTAATATCCATGTTCAAGATCAAGGCATTCCCATTATCAAAAAAAAAACTCTCGGCGCTATGTTTGACAATCTATTCAACTTCGCCAAAAAAGCCGGTGGCAAAGAGGGTTGGCAGCCACAACAAAATACTGAAAGCTCTTGCCGGCAGCAAGGTGAATTAATTTTATCAGGTGGTGTTGATTCTAAAACAACTACAACATTACAATAACATTTGACATCTCAGCCCCTATGTCAACGTATACAAATTTTTACATACGAGCATCTAATTTGTGGAAAAAAAAGTAGAGCAGCTGTGCTTATAATATCACCTGTATAAATCCACCTTGGCCGCCAGCTAAGGGGGAAATATAGAGACGATTCTTACCACCTATAAAGCAATTGGTCGTGCTTTAATCGATTATGCATCTCAGGTGAGTACCACAATGGCAGAATCTTCAGATATTTCAGAATACACAGACAATGCAGCATTCTCACTAGACAACACCTTATAAAATGTGGGAATCCTGAACATACCAATCACGGAGCAATCAGAGGCTGTTTATCGGAATGAGCTGTTGCGATTCGCTTCGATCTACGAAAGGATGCTAATAACATCTGACTTCTCCTGGGAGACAGCACAATCGTGGGTTTAAATAGAGCATTAAACTGGTCCATGCCGAAATAGTGCAGGAGGCAATATAGAGCTACTCCTTCAGTGTGGTATTTGGTGAAAGACCTCCCCCTCTAAATGCTGAAGAGAAGCGGATCCAGAGAGTTGCTCTGTATTTCGAATCGAAAGCAAATGCTTTCGAATTGCAATGTAAATAAAATGCATATTTGAACAGTTTTCTTTTCGCATCGCATTACAGAGTAACCCCCCAGAGCGATTATTTTACAGTTTAAGGACTCTTGACAGCTACATATCCCTCCTAGATCGAGAGGTATCCGATGAAAGCCTCGCTGCGGTGAATCACAGCATGTGGACGATTGTTTCGAATGTTGGCCATACTCCGTTAAATAAATGCGTCTTGGATTCTTTATAATCGTGCACACTTGGATTTCATTTTTATTCAGTTTACACGATCACACAAGTAGTACAAAAATGCATCCGTGATCTACAGAGCTGCTATTGATTTTTGAAAAATTAAGAAAGAAACAATAGCAACTCGCCATATCATCGTTGTAATTTTGTACTAACAGCTTTGATGATCGTGTAAACTGGGTTTAGTGATTCTTGTTTTCCTTTCTCATATTAAATAAAACTTTAATATTTATTGCTTAAATAAGTTCTTTATTTAATATATTGATATATTTTTATTTCTCTATAACATTGAGTATATAAAATTGTATTTGTATATATATATACTTATATGTATGTATGTAATACGTATCGTACTGAGATTTTAAAAATTTTGAAATCTAATAATTAGAAAATAAGATTGCAAAAGAAAATAAAAAATAGTGATGACAATAATGATGTATTTCAAAGTGAAACATATTTATATAGAGCACCGACTTTGTGATGCAACTAATCGTAACGAAAGAAACTTTCATTCTTTTGCTATTTATAGAAACTAAAACAACAAACTAAAGGACCACAAAAGTAGCGGAGAAGATGGTATTGTATCCGAATTATAAAAATATGGAGGAACCAAATCTCATGAATAATTTCACCGACTAAATGTTAACATATGAAGGAACGAAACCTTACCTGATGAATGGCTTACAAGCTTAATAACAGCAATCCACAAGAAATCCTATTATAACAACTACAGAGGTGTGTCGCTACTTAACTGCGGCTACAAAATATTCACCAACATCTTATATGAATGACTCAACGCAAATGCAGAAGACATTATCGGTGAGGTTTTTCGAAAGATCGATCAACAATTGACCAAGGCTTCATCCACACACATTTCTTTGAAAAGTTTTATGAATATAATATAGACATACATTGTCTATTTATTGACTTTAAACAAGCGTTTGATAAATTTAATAAGCAACAAATTGGTATTCGATTAGTTAGACTCAATTTCATAAATATTGCACTTACTTACACAATTGCAAAAGTGGTGATAGAGGGCGAATTGCCTGAACCTTTTCATGTCATCTCTGGTGTTACAACAGGGAGATGCCCTATCCTCTTCTGTATTCAATCTTCTTTTGCACTCCATAGATACGTCAGCAGCAGCTCAAGATCGACTACAGCCAGCAAATAAAACATGTTTTTTAAACATAAAGTTTATTCAAATCAAAGCTACTATCAAGTACAAGAAAAGTTATTTTGTATAGATCTCTAATAAGACCGATTCTAGCATACGGATGTGAAATATGGACACTAAAAACTGCATGAGTGAAACAGTTGCTTTGTTTTAAAAGGAGAATATTGAGAAAAATATTTGGGTCTATTAGAATAGATGATGACAATTACCGAATACATTTTAATAATGAATTAGACGCGCTTAATAAAAAGCATAATAAGGTTTATAAAATCCCCAAAGAATTCGATGGCTAGGACACGTTATTAGAATGTCTGATGATAAAATAGTGAAGAAAATACATAGAAAAACACCAGAAGGTACCCGCAAAAGAGGAAGACTCAGAAAGAGATGGAAGACAGATGTAATAAGTGGCTTAGAAATATTGAATGCAAAAAACTGGATACTTAGAGCAGCAGACAGAGTTAGTTGGAGGAGGCTTGTAGCAGAAACAATGGTCCACCCCAAACTGGAAAGCTGATAAAGTAAGTAAAGAAACTTTATCACAAAGGGACCATTATTATTGGACCCAAGTGGGCTGGAACCCTTTCTTATAATTTTCACCAGCGACCTGATAACCTAACCTAAGTAAAGAAACTAAAACTTTTTTGAATTTTGTAAATTGCTTCCCTTAATATTTTTAGGGATTTTCATTTAATAAATATCGGTCTTTTACCTTAATTTATTGTAAACATATCTTCATGTATTAACCCTTTCGGGACTTCTGAAAAATACGTCCCACCAATTTTCAATCTTTCGTACATTCTTTATTTTCAATTTAAATAGTTCCAAAAATAGATTAATACTCGAGAAACTGTTTTATGATTTTGGGGAGCTATCCGGAAATATGATGCGAAGAATACAACAAATGCTGGGGTCTAATCGTCGCTTTCTATATCGAGCTGATGCGATCGAGTTTTCCTAGTTTGAGATTATGACATTTGGTATCGAACAATGTGTTTATATTGTTCAATAGCGAATGCCATAATCACAAACTAAGAAAACTCTATCGAATCAGTTCAATATTGAGAGCGACGATTAGGCCCCTGTAATTTATGAAATTATAAAATATTACATTCTTTATATCTAGAAAGCTAGAACTAATCGAACATTTTCATGGTGATTTCTGAATTCAGCAGATTAAAATACATAAGAATTGTCTATTTTGAGATCTGAAACTTTTTCACTGTTGTGAAGTGTATTATGAGCACTAGGATCCCTCCCGCCCGGTGGTCGCAATTTGACCACTTGGTCAGTAGCTGGGCTTGTTTGTAGTCGGTTCTTAGGCAACAAAAAAATATGGTGCAAATATATCAGGAAACTTATTCCCGAAACCCGCTCTTTTTTCGAGCAACGCGTGGGGGATACGCCAGTTAATCGCACTATGGATTACAGAGAAAATTCATTATTTAGCCGAAGAGTTCGTATGTGGAATAAACTCCCTGCAGAGGTCTTTCCTGTCACTTTCAATATGGGAAAGTTCAAATCGAATGTCCACAAACACTACTCCCTCTATCCTAGTTGCGGCACAACGCATTTCATGAGTAGGGGTCATCCCCTGAGGAGTAGCTATTCAGATGAGCTAGTGGTCAAACCTGTTAGATACGCCTTGATGGTGTTATAACTATATTTTTTTCTCTGCGCTCTTCTCACTAGGTGGAGATAGTCACCCCTATCACGAATAACAAGTGAAATTTATGTTCCCATAAAATTTTCATTTCCCTTCGAGGAAAAATTGCTATCGTGAAATTCTCGTAAACATTTTTTCCCGCTATCAGTTCTCAGTGAATTTAAAAAAGTAAAAGGCTTAATAAAATAAATTAAAAATCGAAGAAATTTTTGTTTAAAATAAAAAAGACAGTGCTAAGAATTGGAATTATGTTTTCATTCCATGAGGAATCTAAACACCATCGAATTGTTCGTTCAGGTTTGCTAGATGCATCCAATCCCATGGAGTACCCGAGCCATTGCAAGCAGTCTAATTCAATCAAATAGCCTTCGGTGTTAAATTAAACTTTCTCAATAGTGAATAAAACTGTATTTTTGTATACTTTGGACGCGTTGAATGATTGTCTACAGACGCGGAAAAACTATTTGCTATTCCGTCGCCGCAAAACTTAGTTCGTGTGTACCAAAAAAGGTGTTGCAAGGAATTAACATTAAGATAAATGTGTTATAATTGAGATAAATTATTAATATTTACTGATATTGTTCTAAAAATAAATATTTATAAACTTTATTAATAAATTGGAACGAAAAAATATCAATTACATCATGTGTGTATCCAGTTCGCCTGCTAAAATAAAGTGAACAAAAACTGGGGAAAAAGGAAAAAATCCACGTGAAAAATATCATTCATGATAAGGAGAATTTTTCGAATTTCTATTCACCATCGCAAGAGAAGGGAAAGGAAAAACATTTCGAGGGAAAAAGTATTCACGATAGGGGTAAATGAATTTCTCTGAATTCAAATGATGCATTAAGGCAATAAAATCAAATACAATCAAAATGGGGCAGGACACTGGGGAAGTGGATTGGAAATGATGCTTTGAAACACGATTGTTCGCAAGGCCGAGTATAATGGGTCGATTATGGATGGCAACCGAACGTCAGTTGGGTTGCCAGTTGGTAAAAACGGTATTATGGATAGCTACTGAGAGCACTCCTTTTCAGTTGCTATTGATTGCTTTTCTGGCAGCCACAAATATTCAGTTGCCGGCTGGCAACGCAACTGTAGTTAGGTTGCTATCACCGCTTTCGCACTAGCAAAGTTTACACTGACGGGGTTCACACATTTTAATTTTTATTGCGCAACTTTTAATTCAGCCGCGAGGAAGACAGAGAAAGCAAGACAGTTTTTCTTTGTCTTTCTCTCGGCTGAACTAAAAGTTGCGCAAAAAAAATTGCCCTGTGTGAACTCCGTCTTTGCAAAGTTTTAATTTAGCCGGTAGAAAGAAAGAGAGATATACTTCACCTCTGTCTCTCTACCGGCTGAATTAAAACTTTGCTAGTACGAAAGCGGTGTATCCATAATCGACACACAAGACAAATTTATTAATACATGCATGTATCATCGAAAGAAATTAAATTCGCTGCCATTCAGATTGTCAAACTTTAAGGCTAAGAAGTCAGGACCTCAATTTGCCTTGTCGGGGTGTAAGAAAGGTGAGAACAAGGTGTATCTAAAAGGTGGTATCACTGGGTCTGCTGACTCTCCTAATTAAACGTCAAACTTTTACTTACCCTGCAGACAAAATGATTAGTATGTGTTTAGAAATATACTAGTTGCTTTTTAACTCAGACTAGTTGCCTATCTGTCCTTTTTTCATATATCGAACTATCGATTTTAACATTAGGTTGTCATAAGAGCACAACTAGCTCATTTGTATACAGTTATATCCCAGTTGGAATACCAGTTGTTGTAAAGTAGTGCTCTTACTAGTTTTTTTATTTATCGTTTTGTATTTCTTAAAAAAACTGTGACTCAACCGGGGTACGAACACACATTTCTCATATTTCAAGGCGAGTACTCTACCCACTGAGCCACTTTCTAGTTATTTTTTTAAGAGCTAAAAATATGTTTTATGTATAAGTCGTATACCTGATTGTGTCCTTTTTTGACTAGTATCGTTACTAGTCTTGATACAACTGGTAATGTAATTGTCCTTTTATTTACTAGTATCGTTAGTAGTCTTGTTACAACTAGTACTATAACTGTCGTTTTTTGACTAGTATCATTACAACTAGTATATGACTGTCGCAAGGCGTATCTAGTTGTAAATTTAGCTGCTGGGTACTGCTGATGAAATGATCGTGATATCACTACTACCTTCAAACTATCAAACACCATTTACAGAGTTCCTTCTGTGTGGTGTATCAACGTTCAGACCACAGAATATGGAACAGAATACTCACTTTTGACAGCTAAAAAAAGCTGTTATCATGTGTTATGCAGTTTTATATGCAAAATGTTCTTACTAAGATAACATGAAAGAGATAGTCAAATTAAAAACAATATTAGAAAATAAGATTTGCTTTCTCTTTTATATAATCTTCGTAATGTTGTTGTTAACTGACGGGTCTAGTTATGCAAGTCTTAGTCGACGTTTGGATGAGTGAGAGAAATTTTTATTCATTTCTCTGTCTTTCTCACAGCTGAATAAGAAGCTGATCAATACGACTTGCATCGTCTGAACGTTGACTTATTGATCAGCTTCTTATTCAGCTCTGAGAAAGACAGAGACATTTGTATTTATTTCTCTGTCTTTCTCACAGCTAAATAAGAAGCTGATCGATAAGACTTCATCGTCTGACCGTTGACATTTAGTTCAAGAGATATCTGCGCTGATAATACCACCCGCTTTTTGACAACTTTTAAGGTACTTTTACAACAAATTTTCTATTGTTTTAGTTATGCCCGTACCTGATAAATATACCTTCGGTCACAATATCATCAGAATATTACAACGTTTGAATTATTCGAATGAATAATTTAAAATAAACTGAAAATAAAACAAAAAGTTAAATTATTAATATAATAAAAAATTAGTACATTATGTTTATTAAACACAAATTTAAAGTATTTAGCAGAATAAAACTAATCGTTTTATAAGACAGATACATAATACAAAATTAAGAAATTAATAGATCTTTTTTCCAAAAAAGACTAGTGTTTTTAAGCTTTGAAAATACATTTGTTTATTACGGTTCTTTTCACAATGTATGATTAACATTTAAAGTATACTTTATATGCCGAACTAGCCGTTAAAGTCCATATTAGCTTTTAATCGTACATTGTGAAAAGTGCCGTCAAAAGAAAAAATAACATATACTTCACATTAGTATTAAACAATTACCATAAACAAAATATTAAATGAGTATTCAGTGTTACATTTGTTTTTGTATGTAATTTTTTGTAGATTTTAGAGATCGATATTAAAACAGTATGTAGGCATGTATATAAAATATTTGATTTATATTTTTATAAAACTTACTACTCATAAAAAAATATATTATTCGTTAAAATGAACAAAAATAATAAAGTGGAAGGGTGGAATGAAAAAGAAATGAAAGAGTTTTTATTGATTTTTGCAAAGCCAACAGAAAAATTAATTCTAAAATTTTATAGGATTTTTTAAAATAACTTTATAGCATTTCTACAAAAACTCTACGCCAGTCATTGAAATTTGTTTTTAATAAAATGTTATACAAAACTGCCTATAAAACTTGTTATAAAGGAATTAAAATTAGTCTTTTTTTATGGTAAATATTAATTTTTTTAAATTAATTTTTTATTTCTTTTTCATTCTTTTTGCACTAGTCATATTCATATTTCTTTTAATATAAATGCCTTTTTACGTTTTAGAAGATTTTTGAGAATAACTTATTTGTTAAAACTTATGCGAAATAATTTACAAAAAACTTATCAAACTTAAATTACTAATTTAATTTTCAAGTTATTTTTAAAACCTTAATACAAATATTTAAAGCCTTATGCCAGCTTAAACTTTAGACGAACACGAGAATTACAAGTCTATAGAAAATCCTATTTCTATATTATGAGCGAGTTTTCAATAATACAATTTTCAATTTCGAATAACGACACGCTTTTGTTCGTCTAAACGTCGTTCCTACGGCACAGTCCGACCATTATTTAAAAATCACAAAATACATTAACAATTAATGTAAAACTTAGAATAAACAAATAATACATTTAAAATTAATAGGAATTTCAAAACTCGTTTTATAAATATATGAAAATATAAGAATATTTATTGTAACATTAACTGAAAAAAGAAAGAAAAATAAGTGGTTTAGTAAGAGACAAAAAAAAAGAATGGAGTTTCACAAAATTTTCAAATGTGTTAATAGGTCTGTCGTCACAAGCCTTAACCGCTTAAGTCGCTTTACATTTTTTCGGGAGAGTAGTTTAAAGTCTTTTCCAATCAGGCGTTAGTTTACTTTTCTTTAACATTTTTACAAATAATATCCGAAAGAAATATTCCCCCTATCGTATTTAGCGATTTTCGACTACGACATTTTTGTAATAGATGAAAGACAGCACGCTACATTTTTCTTTAATCTATTACAAAAATGTCGTAGTCGAAGCCGAAAATCGCCAAACACGATAAGGGCCATTAAAAGAAAGTAGATTTACACACAGATGGACACGATCGCTAAAAAACTCAACTTTGTCCTAACTCGACTTAAGCGGTTATGGATTTTAACCACAGAATTAAACATTTTTTAAATAGAGTAAATTTTTAAATCCTCTACGTTTCTAATAGAAAGAGAATACAAAAATCTTAAATGCTGAATCAAGGCGAATTAGCAAAGTAGGCCATGGAAAAATTTAGTAGGCCTTGTTACCATCTTGTCAAATTGCATATGTATGTATGCATATAAAAAATATAGTTTACATTTTGTATAAGGTGTTAGAAATGATAGTGTCATAACTATACCAGGTATACTCACCATAATTCGCCTTGAAAAATACCTTCTTTTTATGTCAAAAAATTTACCGGAAAATATGTCAAAAAGGCATTTGACATCTGAAGGAGATCAAAAAATACAAGCGGTCAAAAAATACAAGGCAAAAAAAATAAACTGTCGAGGCCACCTGATATGAGTGCAAATTGAGCCGTGCGCAATTTTTTTAATCTGCCCAAGGCCGATATATAAGGTCTGTGCATCAGCCCATGTGAAAGGCAAGATATCAAATATTATTCGCCCTTATCGGGAAAAGGAGGTGAACATTTTCTTCACGTGAAATATTTCCCATGAACAAAAAATGGTGAACAAAACGAGCAAAATAGTACAGTAACACAACAACAGCACAAACTTGGCGATCGCAATTTTATGGAGAGCGAACACATTTCACGTGAACTTTTATTAATTATATTTTTCCAAACACTCATTTTAATATTCACTTTGATTTTTTTTCTATACATTTTTAGCATTGCAATTACCAAAAAAAAAAGTTTCTTTGTTGTATCAATTCACCGATAAGTACACCTTATAGATATGCCTTCAGTCTGTCCGTCAAACACCAAATCAAGCCGAATTATAACAAGTGGCTTCGACAGTTCAGATAATTCCCTCTTATCGTGTTTGGCGATTTTCGCCTTTGACTACGACATTTTTGTAATAGATTAAAGACAGCACCAAGGCGAATTCATACTAGGTGTCCGCAAGAACCCAGCTGTTTACGAAAATCTTTACACCTTTAACCTGTCAGCAGTGTTAATGTATCAGCTTTTTTGACAGCCCAAATGTAAATTCTCCACGGCGAATTCTCTTGCGACTACTTGGTGTTCATCTACCTTGGACAGCACGCTACATTTTTCTTTAATCTATTACAAAAATGTCGTAGTCGAAGGCGAAACACGATAAGGGCCAATAATTTTCCCCGCTTGTATTTTAATCTCTCTCAGATGACAAAAAGTCTATTCGACACATTTTTTGAAATGTATTTTCCAAGACGAATTACGTCGAGTATAAACCAGGTCTTGATATTTTTTTAAATTTATGTTCATTTTGTTTATATTTTTTATACATAAGTATGTGGATTGACAGTTTGTCTAGAGAAAAAAAGCAGCCATTTCCGTGATGACACCTTATAAAATAAATTCGCTTTGTTTCGCCTCTTATCGGTAAAAATACTTCGTTTATATTTAAAAAAAAAAGTATTATAAAACTAAGTTGAGGAAATACCTTTTTCTGGCTTAACTCAGATATAAATAAGCCTTAATTTTTTCTTGAATTATCCTGTATGATAATTTTGTTTTTTTGTCTTGTCACTTTTGTATTTGGCGTAGTTGTAGATAATTTTTTAAGATTCTCTTGAGGTATGACTGCCAACATTTGATCTTTGTCTTTAACACGCTTACCGCTTCCGCCAACACCACCACCACCACTACTCGCCAATTGTGTAGGTGTTAAAGATGTTGAGGGCGGCCCAGTAGTATCAGCTGTATGATTATGGTTGTGATGACTGGCTGCGTAACGTGTTAAAACTTGAAATTTAGCAAAAAGTTTATTTTTTGTGTCACGTTCTTTGTCTTTGTATTTATCCAAAGGTTTATATTTGGCCAACGAAGAGGGATCGGTTAAGGGACACATTTCCATATCGTTAAGTTTGGTGACAGAAGGCTTAAGCATTTTGCCGCTATGAGCACTATGAGGAGAAGGCCATTCGTATTCAGAGTCTGAAAAACAAGTTGTAGATGAGTTGGCCGACTGTAAAACCAAATGGTTGGGTGTAGTTTTGTAGTAATTTGATGAGTTCTTATTCAGGGTCTGTTCACTAAAAGAGGCTGAACTATTGGAGGTTTCATCGGCGAGATGTCTTAACATTAAAGTTAATTTCATTTCATGTTGTCTTTGCAACAATACTGCATTGCGTTCTCCCTCTAGCCTAGCCTGGCGCACAGAATTTGATAATACCCGCTCTTTCCATTCCCAGGCATCCTTTTCTTTTTCCAGGTGCGCTACTTGTATTTCCAACTTACGTGAGGAGTCTCTCAAGTCTATAACTTTGGTAAAATATTTATAAAGTAAAGTACGCATTTCCTCAGAAGATAATTTATTAAGACGGGCCATTAGCATTTGCTCGCCCTTTTCTCTTTGTATGCGTTCACTGGTGTCAATGGACTTGTGGCCACAAATCAACTCATTTTTAAATTCAATGGCCGCATCAATGGCCTCTATGGCCTCATCACATTCTAACAATTTGCGTTCTTCTTTATGACTTAAGGTTTTATCTCGTTTTAATTTCCGATCCAATGAGCATCTCTGTTCTAAAAGGTGATCTCTGGTTCTTCGCAAATTACGTATTTCGTGACGCAAACCCTCACTTTGCTCATCATCTCGATATAGATCTAAATTATCGGATTTTTCTTTTAAAACATGATCCAGATGGGATATGCGTGCCTGTACCTCTTTCAAATGTTTACCTTTTTCTTCCACCAAAGGCTGCTGATGTTCTATTTTAATCAAGGCTTTGGAGTTTTCTTTTTCCTTTAACAATTTCAATTCGCTTTCTAATGCTTCCTTGAGTTTCCGCTCTTTTTTTATTTTCTTTTGCAAATCATCAATAACCTTTTTAGATTCATGTAAAGATTGTTGTAGTTTCTTAACTTTTTGGCCACTTTCGCCAGCAATATGTTTTATGGAAGTCAAGTCATTAAGCCTTTGTTCCAGATGGGTAATAACTGCCTTTATGCGTTCTACTTCTTGTTTTTCTTTTTGTTGAACTATAGCCTTGGCTAATGATTTCTTAGTCTTTTCATATTCTGCCTCAAGCTTTGCTCTTTTTTTGTGGAACCTTTGTTTGGCTGTAGTGCGTGTGTCACTATTTTTAATCAATTCTGTTATAATATTTTGTTTCAATTGCATGGTTTCTTCGACTTCTTTAATTTGTCTTAGGCGTGCTTCTATATCTGTATCCAATTTACGTAATTTCTTTTGTACCATATCCATGGGTGTATTGAGATTTTTTCTTAAGTTGTTTTCCATGTCAGCTGAAGAGTCTAGAAAGTCATCGGATGGAGTTTGTAATTGCTGTTGCTGCTGCTGCTTTACGCCTGCCACTCTATTTAGCATAGCAATTTCAGCGCTTGATAAAGTCGCCCCAGGTTGTATAGATCTTCTGCGACCCGCTGTTCCTACTGATTGTCTTCTTTCCTCCAACTCCTTATCCTCCTCTTTACATTCTTTTTTCTTTTGTTCGAAACTTTCTTGTGACTCCATAACTGCTTTTGGATGATTTTCCATGAATTCTTCATATTTACTTTTAACCAGATTATCAGTTTTCATGACTAACTCTTCCATAAGGAATTCTATTTTCTCCTTTAAGTCGGGCCTTTGGGATTCGGAATCAGATTCATTGTCAGAGTTTTGTTGACAAGAAGTTTCTGGTTCACTGTTAGTTTCCTCGGGCTCCTCAGCTTCTTGGATGGGACCCAATTGCTTTTGACTGCGTATAACCTCATTGGAACTTAGGCACTCTTCACACTCTTGCTTTAGAAACAACCATTCTTCTATTTGTTCCTTTTCGGCATCACTTATGGCATTGGAAGATATAAGCCTGCAAAAATGAATTTTTTTTTATATTTTACTGATTTTTTCCACGGCAAATCTACTCACTTTGAAAATAGTCCCTCTGCATTAGAAACTAGTTTAAACCATTGGCTTGCTGCAAATTGTAGACCAAAATGTGTATCAGGCACTGGAGGCGTGAGACCAGCTGATGTTACTCCTCTGCCACCTAGTTCGGGCAAAATGCCTCCAGGCGATAAAGGCGTATTGTCATCGGAGAAGGTATTCATTACCACATAATTGCGCACACATTGTACTTTAAATGCAAACTGTAGATTACACAGAGTCTCATTAATATCATGTTCGAACGGAGAGATACACAATATGACCAGTGTTTGAGCGCGACCACCAAACGAATCTTTTAACAAAGTGGTAAGTGTTGTTTGATTATAGGGTATATTACCATTGGCATTATACATTAGAGCTGCTGGATCGGTTAAAGTATTCACCACATGCTCTAGTGATTGTAAGCCCAAGTCTTTGGGCAAACTTGATGGCTGATCATGAGAATTCAACACAAACAAACGTTCTGTGGCACAAAGATCGGAAAATGAAGCTGTAGATAGACGATGTTGTATAAGGCCTTCTTTGGAAACCCACTGTTGCTCCAGTGTTAAAGTAAAAAGGGTATGGGCCATTTCCATCTTTGAATTAGACAACGATTGCAAGCCCACTTGCAACCAATGGAAAACATCGGCAAAATTCATACAGTGCACATTACCCACACCAAGAAGATCACTTATAACCTCGCCACATATCTCAACCCAACCAATATTAACGGCATACGTACGTTCTGGATGATTCGTCATATGAGTGAATATTTCCCGGACACAACGCTGCACAATACCCTGATCAGCTTCCGCATAGGAGCACTCAAAGCCATAACCGTATAATGTATAGGTCTTACCACATCCTTTTTGTCCATACGAAACCACTGAGGCATCGAACCCTTCCATAAATAGACTTATCAAAGGATATACTGTTTGATGATAAACTTGATTTTGAGCGCATTTCAACGGCAGAGCATGTGTTACAGGAAATGAGTGGGGTCCCACTTGTATAAGGCCGGCAGCTACACCAACACCATTATCTACCAATCCAACACTGGTTGTCATTCCATTAGAGGCCAAATAGCCGGGTTGTGTAGCCGCCAATGGTATAGTTTGAATAAAACACGTGATTTCCTTTTCATCGTCATTCTCATTGTCAGTACACTTAGTAGCATCATTATGTTCTTCCTTTAAATTACCATTATCTTGTCTTTCGTCCCTTTTTGTAAAATCTGGCGTTTCCAAATTTATTGCAGCTTGTTGTTTTTGCAAACCCTTGGGGCATATACGCACAGCAACTTGTATTGGAATTTCCATTATTAACTTATCCATTAATAACTTAAATTAAAACTAATTTTGAATATTTTTGTTAATATATATCCATTTTATTTGGATTTTTAGTTGTAATTAATTGATCCATTTATGTTTAATTGAATTGCTAATTTTTCTTCTGCTTCCTCTCGCGAAAACAATATTTTTTTAGGTGTAAAACATAGTTGCAATTATTGGTAGTAGTTTCCCATATACACTGGAGAGGTATTCAGGCGAGAAAACACTTTACACATGATAGGATTTCCATCAGTTTTGACTGAAAAAAAAATTGACAAAACATTGAAAATTGGAAAAAATAGCGTTTGGCTACTCCTCTCAAAAATAAATAAAAATTATCCTATCCGATAGAAAATTAAAAAATTAGAAGAAAAAATTAAAAAAAAATTGGCGGCAAGCCTTAGTTTCCGAGTTATGGGCCTCTGAATTTCCAGTACAAAATTATGATTATATGGTATATTTTCCATCGAATGCGGTCAATATTGGTATCATTTAAATATATTTTTTAATCAAACTGAAATTTACTAAACTTTGTTTTTCTTCCCTATGTATGTATGTCGAATAGTGGATTAGCTGAGTAAAGATTTTTTGTCTAGCCGGCCTTCGGCGGATTTTCTCCTCTATATATGTCGAATAGCGGCTTCGCTGAGTAAAGATTTTCTAACTAGCCGGCCTTCGGCCGGGCTTACAGATTTTCTCCTCTATGTATGTCGAATAGTGGCTTCGATGAGTAAAGGTGAAAAATTTGAGCATCTCCTGAAAGGTATGCTCAAACCCTTTTAAATAATACCAATAATGACTGCATTCGTTGGAAAATACACTATATAATCGCAATTTTGGACTAGAATTTCAGAGGCCCATAACTCGGAACCTAAGGCTCGCCGCCAATTTTTTATTTAATTTTTTCGTCTTATTTTTAATTTTCTATCGGATAGGATACATTTTATTTATTTTTGAGAGGAGTAGCTAAACCCTATTTAAGCCAAAACTTTTTTAAAATGAATTCTTTTATATTTTTTCAAAATATTTAATAATTTCTCGTACGATTTTATTTTAACACATCGTATTACCTGTGCTTGTTATATTCTAGAAGCAACCTTGCCTTTCCTAACAACATGAATTCCTTTAAAAAATCTCTTCGCGTCCAAGTATATAGCAATTTGTGATATTGAAGGTACAAATAAAACTCTTGACAAAAACTTTTTAGTATACACTTAGTGTAGACGGAACAGGTCGTGAAGAGAGAGACAGATAGAAAGCGGAATTCATTTACAACATCGCTATCGCACGTTTTTTCTTAAATATTGTATATGTCAGTAATAATCACTGCTGATATTGATAAGTGATAAACGATCGGCATAACCACTTACAACCAGATTTGTTGAAAATAAAATCCAGCTGTAAAAAGTTACCCTTTAGAGTGTAAAAGATTACTGATACTATTTGAACCAACTGTGTTGCACAATACTAAATAAGGCAACCATGGTACAAATTTTTTTTACAAAGGCTGGTGAAACGCGTGCGAGTCAACGCGTGTTTTCTGTATTAATTTATACGATTGTTTCGACGAGAATTTTATAAAAAACATTTTGCAGAAAAGAATTAATATTTAATAAAAAAAAAACTAAATATGTCAAAGAGACGCATTGAGGTTGGTGAAACCTACTCAAACAAGGTGAAAAAGTAAGTACATCATAATTGAAAAAATACACATATGTATATCGTTATCTAAAATGAAATAAGGACTATAACGAGAGAAAAAACTTAAAAGCAAACTATTGTGATTATAAAAACGAGTTTTTCTTGGTAGTGTCGTAAATAAGTCTGAATTAATGATACTTTGCTGAAAAAAACAATTTATATAGTCACATTAGTTTGCTTTTTATCTTTTGAAAATATATTAAAATGATGGCCCTTACGCATTTTATATGGCGATATATATATATTCTAAATATTTAATGGGCCTTATTGTGTTTGGCATTTTTCGACTTCAACTTCCACATTTTGTAACAGATTAAAGAAAATTTTAACATATTTTGTTTGAACAGAGATGATAAGGCTACAACTTCATCCGGGTCATCCGCTGGCATTCCAGTGCATCTAGTTGGAAATCAAGGCGGTTTGATGGGTTCATTAACAAAGCAACCTGGCACAACCAATCCCTTCAATTTGAAGCCCTATACACCACGTTTTCAGCAATTGTATAAAAAACGTATTACGTTGCCTGTATTTGAGTATCAATCTGATTTTATGCGTTTGTTGAATAATCATCAATGTATAGTACTAGTAGGAGAAACAGGTTCTGGTAAGACTACACAAATACCACAGTGGTGTGTGGAATATGCCGTATCTAAAGGCAAGAAAGGAGTATCGTGTACCCAGCCACGTCGTGTAGCTGCCATGTCTGTAGCCCAACGTGTGTCCGAGGAAATGGATGTGAATTTGGGCGAAGAAGTGGGTTACTCTATACGTTTTGAGGATTGTTCATCTCCCAAAACTTTGTTAAAATACATGACAGACGGTATGCTGTTGCGTGAGGCCATGTCTGATCCAATGTTGGAACAATATCAAGTAATTTTATTGGATGAAGCTCACGAAAGGACTTTGGCTACTGATATTCTAATGGGTGTTTTAAAAGAGGTTATACGTCAAAGAAATGACTTGAAATTAGTGGTGATGTCTGCAACTTTAGATGCTGGTAAATTTCAACAGTACTTTGATAATGCTCCTTTAATGAATGTGCCCGGTAGAACACATCCCGTAGAGATTTTCTATACACCGGAACCGGAACGTGATTACTTGGAAGCTGCTATACGTACTGTTATTCAGATACACATGTGTGAAGATATCGAAGGTGATGTGCTGATGTTCCTGACTGGTCAGGAGGAAATTGAAGAGGCTTGTAAACGTATTAAACGCGAAATTGATAATTTGGGCTCTGAAATTGGTGAACTCAAATGTATACCGTTATATTCTACCTTGCCACCAGCTTTACAACAACGTATTTTTGAACCAGCACCAGCACGCACTGCTACTGGCGCCATTGGCCGCAAGGTGGTAGTTTCTACAAATATAGCTGAAACTTCTTTGACTATTGATGGTGTGGTTTTCGTGATTGATCCAGGCTTTGCTAAACAAAAAGTATATAATCCTCGTATACGCGTTGAAAGTTTATTAGTGTCTCCTATTTCGAAAGCTTCGGCTCAACAGAGAGCTGGACGCGCCGGTCGTACCCGGCCAGGCAAATGTTTCCGTCTTTATACTGAAAAGGCTTATAAGAATGAAATGCAGGACAATACATACCCAGAAATTTTAAGATCTAATTTGGGTGAGTATAGTAAGATAGAACTTATCCACAGATCTAGTATATATACATAAATATGTACATATAATATAACTGCAACAAGTCCGTATCCGTACATAAAAGATTTTTTGCAAATTTTAATATAGTAATCTATTTATAATACCAAAGACTAGGAATATATATCATGCAAGATACGCGGTCGGCTTTTATATTGTTCATTTATTTAACACACGTCATAATAACAACGAGCACAATTGATTGTAATAAAATAAATAAAATCTTATTAAGCGGTATTGTCACTCGACATAAAAAATAAAATTAGTTCTATACTTAATGATAATGGTCTTAAACAAGTAGTTAATGAAAGCACCCGCGTAACAAAAACCTCTAGTACAATAAATGACTACGCAATAACAAATAATTATAATATGTATATCAGTTAATAATAGGAGAACAAGTAAAATTGCCGATCACGAAATGATAAATATATCGATTGAAAATATAAACCAGGCATATCAAACTCATTTCAGTGTGAGGGTCAAATTCTTCTAAAATTGTAGTCCAAATCCTCTTGCGGGCCGGGCCGCATTTACTTTTTTTTATTAAAAATTAAAATTTTTTGTGGAAATTGAATATCACAACCCCACGATGGTTTCCCTCTTAAGAAATTGATAATCAATTCGGATAGGTATTACGTACTAAGTAAGCTTCAGACAAAAATATTTTATAAATTCCATCACGTCAGAATTTTTTTTATTGCCTGCCTAATATTTTAACGTGGTATACCAGTATAATTCACCATAACTCGAAGGCGGTATGTCGTACGTCGACCAATAAAACACCATCGGTTAACTAATAAAATTTGCTTCAAATCCTCTTGAAAAATGATTTTTGTTTTTATATAAAATTTTTTTTCTAAAAGCTCATAAAAAATTCAAAACTGCAAAATAATGAACTTTTGACTGTTGTCTGTAAAGGCAAATGTGTTAAGAATAAAATAAGCTAAATATTGTGAAAACCGGCTAAAAATTGTAGACTTTATTACTAATTTAGTGAAAACAGCCAAAAATCGATCAAATGAGATAACAACTGTGTAATTTTCAAGTGGCCACTTACTTTTCAGCCATTTAATTATTCCAACAAACCAATAATCGTTTCAATATATTTTCTACTTAAAAAGCTAGAGCAATTATAAAAATGTATGAAATTGGTAAAAAATTTTACTTCGGGTGGCTACTAATCAGAAGCTATACAATAATAAATAAGAAAGATGGCGGTTATGTGTTTCTAGTACATACATGATTGTCCTAAATTTGTTAAATTAAAATTAAAAGCCGTGCAGCACACATATTTGTTGAATTCACTCAGAATTACTCAGTATGGAGTTGTGGAAAAGTGTTGAGGGCCGCAAAAAATTATGCTGAGGGCCGCATGCGGCTCGCGGGCCGCGAGTTTGACATGGCTGATATAAACAAGAGAATAATCAAAGAAAGAAATATGATTCAGATATTTATATACAATAATATATAAATCAAATATTGTTCAACATGACCAATATGTTTAAATTTCGCGCAATAGATATTTTAGAAGTTTAGAATGTAATAAAACAAATGAAAAACCAAGCGGACTATGAACAAATATCAAATAAAATTATTGTTGATAATAAATAAGTCGTTGGAGACACGAGGTTTTCCCGAAAATTGGTAAAAAAAATAAATGTGAAGAGTAAGCCAATTAATACATTAAAAACAAGCGAAATTTTTTGGAAAAAGTGGCGTATGTTCATCTGTAAAAACATATTCCCCCTTATCGTGGTTGGCGATTTTGTGGCGAAAACAAGACGTTTTGTAATAGATTAAAGAGAAATGTTGCTTGTTTTCTTTAATCTACTCCAAATTGTCGCATTTGAAGTCGTAAAACGCCAACCATGATAAGGCCTATGGGTCACATAATATGCTATACAAATATCAGTCAGGGTTTCGTAAAAAATACTCTTGTGAGACAACGGTAGGAAAGGCATAGGAAATGCTAAAAAAGTGATGACAATATTTCTCGATTTCATGAGAGTGTTCGAAATAATGCTCAAAAGCTATATAGGTATATGTATGTATGGGATAAGAGGAAAAAAGTTAGAATGGTTCCAGTCCTACCTGCAAAATAGAATGCAAACAACAAAAGTAAATTGTTCGATGTCAGAAGAAATAATAAATGATTTTTTCATGGAAGGTTCCATATTAGGTGCCCTGTTATTTATAATCACCCCTATCGCGAATAACTATTTCCATAGCAACGTTTTTGGGAGCGATTTCATAAGCCTAAAAAAATTTGGCTTTGCCAATGTGTACTCCGGCGA